>VWZE01001276.1:490495-569943 GCA_013396675.1 Eubucco bourcierii | reverse complement strand
ACTGACAAAGATGTTAAACAGCACTGGTGCCAGCACTGACCCCTGAGGGACACCACTTGTCACTGGTCTCCAGGTGGACATTGTGCCCTTGATCACCACTCTCTGGGTTCGACCATCCAGCCAATTCCTTATCCAGCGAGTGGTCCATCCATCCAGTCCATGTTTTTCCAGTTTGGTGACCAGGATGTCATGTGGGACAGAGTCAAATGCCTTACTCAGGTCCAGGTAGATGACATCAGCTGCCCTTCCCTTGTCCACTGTCGCTGTGACTTCATCATAAAAAGCCACTAAATTTGTCAGGCAAGATCTGCCCTTGGTGAAGCCATGCTGGTTCCCACCAATCACCTCTGGTTTGTTTTCCATTTGCCTTAACAGGACTTTCAGCAGGATCTGCTCCATGATCTTGCCAGGCACAGAGGTGAGGCTGACTGGTCTGTAGTTTCCAGGGTCATTCTTTTTACCCTTCTTGAAGGGTAAGAAGGTGCTGTGCTGCAAGGTGGGAGGCTGGATAGTTCAGTATTGATGTATGAACCTCAGTTAAAGAAACTGATCACTGCATTCCCCAAAATCATACTCTTAAGTGACTAAATGTACACAGAGGTACATGTAGAGGAGATCCTGCAGGATTTTGAATGTCACCTCTTTCTTTAGTAAGGATCTATGTGGTAATTTACCTCAGCTTATGGGTTGCTCCCCAGGATTTGCTATGAAGCCACATTATTCTAAGTGCCTATTTTTGTTGAATGTTAAAAAAATTGCAAATGTTACCAGACAGCACAGTCTTTTGTATAGCTATGGAGCAGAGCTAAATCGGGAGAAATAGAATCACTCAATTGTTTTGGTTGGAAGAGACCTTTAAGATCATCAGTTCCAGCATTCAAATATTTTCATCCCTCCTTTTCAGTGTCTTTTCCTTAGTGTTTCACTCTTTCTTGATTGCTTTCACCCCACCTTTGGAGATCAACACAAAGGCTGTGAAGCCCTCAGTCCTGTTCAAGCTCAGAAAAGATGTAAGTCTTTGCCTGACAGTCTAGTTTGGGATGAACTTTACTCAGAAAACACTTTAATCTCAGGAGTTTTATGTGTCCTTAACAATGCATAGGTCTCATGCCCTCTCCATACAAGGAAACATTTTAAACTTCATCCTCACAACTCTTAACTTGCTTGCTTGGTTTTTTTCTTTACCATTTTTGCCACTCTCCCTTTTATTTCTTCTGCGTTGCTCTTTTATTTATTTCATATATCCATGTGCCAGCTGCCTGGTTTTATTTTGTGGAGACTGTCCATACACGTACTGTACATTTCAAAGTCTTCTTTCTCCACTTTTATTTTGGATAGTTTGTTCTCTAGGCACAGGACAGCAAATCTTTATGTCATGCTCTCTGAAGTGGGTTCAACAGAGTGAAACTGGCAAAAAATGATGAGTCTTGGTGAAGTTCACTTAGTGGGAGTCCACACAGATAAAATTCCTCTGCCTGGAGGCACTTTATTCATCCAAGCCATTTGTCACTGCCAATTAGTAGAGAACGTTCAGGTTGGGTCACTTGCTATCTGCAAGAGTGATAAGATTGTACTTCCTTTGGAGATGGTGAGCTCGCATCTCTCCTGTGGTAACCTGGCTACACCTGACCAGAGTTTCTTAGCAGTAGGTTTGGGTTTGCAGATTTCATAATGAAGTTGTAATTGGAAAGAAGAGGCCACTCTCTGTTCCACAGTTCATATTAAACTCGTGGTAAAAGGAATAGGCCCTTCTTTTTTCCATGTTACTCAGCATTGGAAGAGAGCTACCAGTCTTGTATCCTAAGTAACCTGCTTTCACGAGACTATCTCTAGAAGGGAAGGGTAGGAAAAAGGGAAAAAAAGAAAAAGAAAAAAAAAATCTGTGATTTAGGGAGATTTCCAAGGACAGAATGTATCCTTGTCCTTGTAGTTGGTATCAGGAACAAATTTTCTTCCATCCCTCTATCAGACACTTTCTTGCTTTTAATGAATGTAGTTTTCTCTTAAGAGCTGTGTCCTTTTTTTCTTTAGAAAACACGAGGTCCTTTACTCAGGCAACAATTTATCTTTCTGTGGAGTCTGGGTGATTGTGACTGAATTCAGTTTTAAGTAAAAGTTGAGAGATTATTTGTACAGTTTAGCAGCAGCTTGCCTAGGTTATCTGAGTGCTGTGGGTTATGGAATTCGCTTCACCAGTGACAGCATTAACAATGCAGGCTTTATTTACAAGAGGGTTATAGTGATACCACAACTGATAGAAATCTCTGTAGTTCCACTGGTTTTAATGGAATTATTCCAGATCTAGCTACAGATCTGTTCTGTAACACAGCACTCTACAATTTATATTACCACTACAGTTTCAGTAAATTCTGGAACCCAGTGCATAGTTATCACTGGGAGAACCCATTATAATTAAGAGGCAGAAAACCACTTTGCCACTGAGTTAAATTAGGAGTTTTCACTCACTGATCTGTATTTGTTAGCAACAGCCAGACTGAGTCAGCCAGACTGAGGAAGGCACAGAGACACCATGTATAATTTATTCCCTTTTCCCCTCTGTTTTAAAGTGTTTGTTGACTACTGGAGCTCTAATTCCAAAGTATAGAATCTAGGAAGCAGAAAAATGTGGTATGTTCTTCATGCTGTAAATGCACTGCTTAAAGCAATGACTGTTTTACCTACAGATAAGTAGCATTGCAAGGAGAACAGGGTGAAAACTTCCAGTTCAGTAAAGACTTCTGAAACAAAACAGCAGGGCCTGCACTATATCATGTTAGAGAATATATTGCTTACCTGGCAGAAGCAGATTGAGGGTATTCATGACCACTGCCAAATTCCCTCGGGTGTAGTAATCTTTGATTATTTGCACCTGAAATTCTTCACCAGTGCAATGTTCTGTAGCTAAGGCTTATATAAAGTTCAGGTTTTATGAATTCAACCTTATAAGCACAATACTGGGTTCGCATTCATTACTACAATTATTTAGTTAAGTAGAAAGAGATATCTAAAAAACATTTTGTGGATTATTCTGAATCTCAAAGGCCTCTTGTATATACAGTGTTTAATGAGCAATCTACTTTGGAAAATAACTAGATTTATTGTGGGTAGCTATCTTTTACCCAAGTGATGTGATATAAATAAAGTGGAAGCCACTTTCTAAACTATTATAATAATAGGGGCACTGAAAGAAATAAAAAAAGATTTTTTTTAAAAAATTATTTTCTTTTTTGTGTGGCAAGCCATAAAATGTACAATGGCACAGCAGAATGAATGAGTGCCTGTTCAGAAGGGAAACTTTCTGTGCAGCAGAAGGCTAACTCCAGAAATAATGGAGCCATTCACAAATATATTTTTTGTGTAGCAATAATAAAATAGTTGGACAATGAAGTCTCCTCGAGTGCATAATAGATAAAGAAATTAACCACCGAAAAAAAAGGGATAATAAAATTCCATCTTCAAGATCATGGTTGGATCAACTATAAAATATTTGTAAAGGCTGGTTCTTTGTCTGCAAGTCAGTGTGTGCACTACAGCCTGCTGACGCTCGAAAGATAGGCTGTTTTCTGCACTCTTTAGAGATGTGACCCCCAAGGACTGACAAGCCCTCCAGTCCACATAGCCCATCACAACACCAAGGTTGGCCTTCCTCTTTGTGTCTGGAGCTCTTTGACCTTTTGGGATACCCATATGTAGTTGGACAGCTGGCCAGAGCACAACTGAGATCTCTGGCTGAGGATGTTGCAGCTTGTTAGCAGCGTGGGCTTGAAGTGTGTAGGCATCAGTTAGGATGATGCAAAAAAGGAAAGGCTTAATCAAACCCATGAGTATCAACCCACTACGTACATACTCAGTAATACTTTTTTATTCTTGCCGTTCTTCACACTTAGTTTTAGGCACTTTTTAGATGTACTTCATTGTCTATGCCTAAAACAGGGTGCCAAGACTCTGCATTTCTTCTTATATTACATTACTGGCACTGTAGTTAAAGCTAAGGTGGTATTTTAAGTCTAAATCATGTATTTCTGGGGTTTCTATATCTATTAAAGGACTTGGATGCATGTAATAGATTCTTTCCTTCATGGATTTGAAATGAAACAAAGTGAACAGAATTGCTTTATACTTTTTTCCATTTTTATTTATGACCAGTTGGAGCCAGAGCTCTGAAGATTTACACTTGGCAGTAGAGTAAGATGCTGTGCTTGTCCTGCTCTCCTGGTAGGCCTAGTAAATTGTAAGCCCTTTGAGGCAAGGGCTCTCTCTTTGTTCTCTGCTTATACAGTGCTTAGCAAAATGAGGATCTGCAGGGTGGCAGTCCTAGGTGCAGTCCTGACAGTAATTACTGATAGCTAGACTTGGCAACGAGGTCCCTGAACAGGGTTAAAGGATAAGAACCTTTTCTTAGATCATGTGAAGCCAGCGCAGTCCGCAGGTGTTTCAACAGCCTCAGATACGGAGAGGGTTTCTGCTTGGATTATGGTACCTGCGTAAAGTTGATAAACCTGCAAAGTCAGATATTTGGTGCATTCACCCCTCCAGTGTCCTTGCTTCTTGATCTCAACAACACATAGCAAATTGTCCTGGAATATGTCCTGAGTATTGCTTTTGGAAAAGGAGTGGTGAAAAATCCAAAAGGGATTTTGCCTGGTGGGGGAGCATAAGACACTCATAATTTATTGCAGGCTTGCATGTCATGACTAATGGGTTCAGCTCCTATTTAAATGAGCTGTGACACTTGAACTGACTATTTTTCCTCAGCGTTTTCCCTCAATTTGGACCAAACTGCATACCTAGCAAGAAAGACATTCTTTTCTCCAAGGTAGATTTTTGGTGTGTGAAATGGAGGAGGACTTGAGGAACAAAGTCCACCGCCGCATGCCTGTGCCTTAGCTGGGATTGCATGGCACCATCACTCGTGCTCAGAAGTTTGAGTTTCAGGGCATGTATATAAAACCACGACTGTGTAAACGTCTGTACTATCTCTGGCTGCCTTCCCTCTGCCCTGTGGGCTGCCCCCGCTCTCCCCTGCTATTCCTGTTTTATTTAGCCTGCCATAATAAAATTAGTATCTAGCAGAGACTAAGCAAACAAGAGCTCTGCAACTGTCTGCTGACTCAGGACTGCAGAGACCTTGGTTAGTCAACAGGATGAGCAATCCCACCTTACTCACTGGGATGGGCGTGGAACATCCATGATGCTGGAGCAATACCGGAATGAATCAACATGAGGAGAAGTTAGGAGACATTTGGAGGAAAGATCTGGACTTGCATGGATTGGGTTTATCACAAGAGATCGTTTTCACAGCTTCTTCAGGATGACAAAACTGTTGTAAGGATGGGCCAGATTCTTCTACTTGAGCACTGATGAGCGCTGCAGTGCAAGGAGGAACTGGGGTTTACAACTTACAGTTTTTTCAGTTTTAGACACTTATTCTTAGACTTGAGTTTGCTAAATGGAGAAATTCCTCTTTTGGAACCATCATGAAATATTTGATTTCTAAGCATCTTCACAAAGGGAACAAAAAAATCAGACTTTTAAAAAACCTTACATATACTTTTCTAACAAGATCATGGGCTACATAGTAATTTTAGGAAGGGAACATGGTTCACATTTGAGGAGTAAGTAAAAAAAATCTGAGTTTGAAATTCATAGAAGGAGGGAGACGTTCCTGCTTTATTCTTATGGTTTGGCATCAAACCAGTCATATGCAAATTTTAAATTGTGCTGCTAAACAGTTAAATAAACAGATCTAAAGGGTGTAAGGTTCGCAGATCCTTTGTAATATCAACCCACAGCTCATTTTATATCTTCTACCAATACATTCTGAATCACTTTTCTGATTTTATTGAAGAAATGTCTGGAATTTTGATAGGAAGGACTTGAAAAAGATAGTTGAATCTGGACAAAATATTCATAGATATAAGAAGTTCTGGTACCAGGAAAAGGCTGCTGGGTGCCTTCATGACTGTTCTTCTAATTTCCTAATTTCTGTTTTCCCTGTTTTCTGTGCTGTGTGTTTAAATAAACTCTTCTGGTTCTGTCTTTCACACATCATTGCTTTTTGCTTCAAAGGCTTCTTTTAATAACTTATTCTTTGGTTTAAATTTCTTTTGAACATGAATTGGGCTTCACCAAACACTCTGTATACAACTCACACCCTCAAATACTGAGAGCAGGGTTGTTTCAGTCTACATGTAATTTTGTGTACAGAGCTTACTCTTTGCTGCACTGGCTGATAGAGTTAAACTTTCAAAACAGCTTCCTTCCTAGCTCCTACTTTTACCAATCCCATGGCTGGAGCTGCAACTTTCCCTGCCTTGTCTTTGTGGAAAACAGACAACACTCCAGGTTTGCATGGAATCTCTTCCACCATATGTTTTTAGTAATTGTATCGTAGGGAAATAACCCTCACTTTTCCCTTGTCAGACATTTCTAGCAACACTTTTTTTATAAAGGGCTTCATCAGAAGTGGCTGAAATTTGAGACTATTCATAGAAATAGTCCTCAGGGAAGGTTAAGTTTGATAAAAAAACAGAAAATATGGTTAAGCTCTGATGGAAAAAATCTTTTCTGAGCATGTTCATAGGAGCCTTGCCTTATGCTGGCAAGAGCCTGGTTTTGTGGCAGTGGGGAGCAGCCTGTGGCCTCACCCGCACGGGGCAGATGCCATGTGCTGGCTGCTGCCAGGACAACTTTACAGAGAGTGTTGTTTATTCACCGCCGTGGTAGAAATTTTGCTTTGCACTGGGTTATTTTGCTGCACCTGTGCCCTTCAGTGGGCAATGGCTGTGCATGCTGTCTGCAGCATGTAGGTGAATCATATGGCACTTTGTGTGGGTTTCTAAGTGTATTTCCTTACTTATAATTTGCTTTTTAGCTTTATCTTTTTATACGTTATATGCAAGTAAATGTTTCTGTCTGGTTATTCCTCATTTCTTGCACTGTACAAACTACTATTACTGGCAAATTCATGGTAGGGAAGAAAGAAGAAAAATATCATTAAAAATGTGACAAAATAGTTGACAGAGGCAAGTAAGAGCAAAAAGAAGAATCACAGAACAGTAAGGTTGGAAGGACCTCAAGGATCATCTAGTTCCAACTCCCTGCCATATGTGGGGGCAAATCAAATGCTCATTCACCTTTTGGGATGAGTTACTTTGATTGCAGATAATCCCATTAGAGTAGGAATGATCCTCTTGGCTGATGAGTTCTGTGCAGCATGTACTGCCTTGGGACCAGGTTACTGAGGCACCTGGATAATGAGAATTAGTAGGAGTCTTAATATCATTAATAATTTCTGTATTCCAAAGGGCTTATAGGTATGGGAAAAGTGATTAAGGAAAAGGTAGTGCTGGTTCTTTGCAGTCTTCCTATGGTCTATAATGGGACCAGCACGAGGCCCTATAAACAGCTTTGAACATTTTCATCTGTAACATTTGGTGTAAATTGTAACTTTCAGAAACTTATCTTTTATGTGGTGCAGTTTGCTTTTATGTCCCTACTGTCTAATCTTATCTTCCCATGTGCTGAAATATAAAAATTCATTGCAATTATCTTTCCTGTAGTAGGATATCAAGGAGTTGGTACGTTGTAAGGGGACCGGCTTGAAGCACAATCAACACACATTTTTTTGGATCTAAAAATATCAGTGCTTCAAAGGTCAGCTAAATGATAAATCCTGTTCTAAGAGTATATATAATACATTTGAATGCACACTATAAATTTGTTTTATAGATTTTCACTGAAGTGCTTCACAGTCTAATGATAATTTCAAAACGTTTTGGGTTTATCTGAGGTCACCATAGAGTGAGCGATGAGGGAGAGGAAGGCAGCAGGAGGAGGTTGAATCCCTTTTGGCTGAGGGGAACAGAGCCTCTTGCCAGCATTTGGCTATTGAATATGGTGAAAACCCATCGGGTGTTTGCTCTAAGAAGTCAGTTGGACAACAGCAGCCTTCTCCTATGGCCAAAGTCGCTCCTGTTGATTTAAATAGGAATAGGCCCTCGTATCGCGCTATTGACTTCTCCTTTGTTTCTCTGAGAGCACGTAGGGTGAATGCATGCAGAGCGCAGCTGCTGGAGGTTGTGCTGCCACCAGGAAGCTGGAGTACTTTCCTGTGTGGAAAGTGTGGTCCATAACTGTCGACCCCACAAGATAACAGCATTTCCAACACAGAGGACACAGAAATTCTTCCAGAAATACTCCCAGAGTGCCCTTCCACTCTTGTGCTCTTTTTTCTTTCCATGGGAAAAGATCGATTTGAGCAAGGCCTTGTAAATAATATAATTGGCTGGAAGCATTTTTAGATGCATATATTCTAAAATGGACTTTCTCTAACATATAAGGAGAGGAGTCTTTTATTGCTGCCCAGATGGTATAATTTATATAAATTTGATAGCTTGGATATGTCTGTATTAGGAGTAAGAGTTACAGTTAAAAAAGAGGTAGCGGTCAAGGAAACAGGAGGACTCTCATCTCTTTCTCAAAATAATAAGTATTTTTAAGTAGACCAAATGTTTCTTGTACCGGACTAAATAAAACATTCCAGAATAAAACAAACACATCTTCCCATTTAGGTTTTCATTGCACAAGTCCTGTTGAAATTTGTACTAAGAGGCCTTGAGAATTTCCCTCCCATAAACGATCCCAATGTCAGGCATTATGTCCAGCCTGCTTCAAGCTCGGGAACAAACACAGCTGAGTGCTCAGGTTTGTGGTCACAGGAGCCTTGGGAAGAACTGCTCGTGGTAGGAGCTCATCAAATGAAAATGCCTCACGTGCGTTGTCTGCGTGACTGTGAGAAGCAAGTCTAGTTTTAACTACACTTGCTGAAGTGTTACAGGCAATACAGTTGCTCTTTTCACTGGATGGTGCTTACTTTTCTTTAGGATCACAAATATTTGAATACAATTATTCAGTCAGCTGGACATCTTTTCCCTCCCATTTCTGCTCTAACAGTAGTAGAATTTGGTGTTGATTTGAAAGACTGTCTGCCTTAAAGCAGATTGCAGAGTTTGCACACTGTGAATTGTAATTAAAGTGTAAGGGGTGCTTATTATGTCAACAACTGGCATGAGAACCCCCGAGCAGCAGGTGACCCCAAACATGTGACGTTTGTGACAGCTAGGATCCTTCTTTCACTGGTTTAGCAATCTGAAAGACCAAATTGAAAGAAGCCCAGAGGCTGTATATTTCATTAAGTCCCAAGGGAAGTGTGGGATACAGCTTCCTTCTGCTTTGCTGGGACGTAGCCAAAAACTTTCTANGGGGGGGGGCGCGGTGAACCTTCCACCAATCACCCATAGGACCATAAATTTGACATTTCCCACAGTTTCTTTGAGGCACTGATGTTGCTGTGTCAGCAGTATGTCCCAAATCTTGTGTTGTATTGTTTGAAAAGGAACAGTCAAACTTTCAGGGGAGCTGAGATGTTTTTCTTCATTGTCCAACAGTTCCTCTGCTGCAAAACCACAAAGGATTATAAAACACATCTCTCAAAACGGGGGCTGCTTTTATCACAAGCGGGGGCTGCGCAGCCTCACAGAGCACACGTTGCTTGCTGAGGCATCAGAACATGGTCAATAACATTTCATCCATGTTCCAAAGCAGACGTGAGAATATCATTTATAGCCACATACGACCTGATTGCAGGAATGATCTGAAAAGGAGCCTTATGAAAATACTGCACTAAATTTATCCTCAGTGTAATTCCGGTTGGGTTATGTCAAGAATAAGCTTGGTCCAAAGACTGAATTCTATGGTTTGTAACACAGCCTGTAATTTACTTTAAGATAATCATTAAGTTTAGTGTTAAATGAAATTCTTTGGCCTCAGACCCTGTCCCATACCCCACCAATCTTTTTGTGGGTGCAACTGGTCAACTCTTCCTTTCTCTGAGCTGGAGGTGTCAGCCCTCTGCAGTGTCAGCCTCCACCAGAGAGCCAACAGCGCTTCTGACTGCTGGCATGGCCCCTTCTCACTGGTCTCAGCATGTTTCAGTGGGCACATTTTCCATCTTTGTTAAGAAAGTTTGACTTTTTTTTTTTTTTTCCAGGAGGTTCTAAAAATAGCAAATGCATCCTTATTCTCATAATATGTAGTTTGTTACCTGCACACACCTATCTGTCTGTTCATTTACCCTACACTACACCAGCCATTTCCTACTAGCTCTTTCATGTGCTCACTGCTTCCAGATATTTCACTTAATTTGGTGCACCTCAGTCCCATGATGGTAGAGGGTTTTTTCGTTGTCTTTAAGTCAGCTTGCATATATATTTTTGATTAGCCTAGAAGGGAGGAATGGTTTAGGATTCTTGACTCCTCAAAGTGATCATTGTCAGTTCCGCCACCGATCTCTAGTAAGTATTTCTGGTCAAGTTACTTAACCTGTAGCATCAAGCTCCTCTTTGAGAGATACTACAGTAACTAGCATTTTATAAAGAAAATTGATCGTTAGATAAAGATAAAATAGATTTAATAGCACTCCTATTTCAAAGTAGCATTTTGAGAATTAATGTCGATGAAGCTCTTTGATCTTGGATGAAAGATGCTTTAGAAATGTAAAATATCTTTGTTATTTGTCATTACTGTGGCTGTGAAATTTTTCTTAGAAATTACATTTTTTAAAACATGCAGAAGGTTTCGCTGTAGACCTGGTTGATTAATTTTCTGAGTAGACTTTCAGAAGTGACTGGGTTGTTTGTGATTACACAAAGCATGATATGTCAGCGTAGATGCAACTGATTACAACTCCCCATGTCATTCCTCATTTCGGCTTTGTATTTTAACACTATTAAAAAAGTAATAAAATTACTAAAATGCTAAGATTTTGGAAGGAGCTTCTGAGCCCTTCCTGCATACCTTGCCTGGTACAAGACTGTGATGCTATCGTTCTCACAGGACTGCATTTTTGTTTCTAATCCTACATGCAGAGTGCATTTGAACTCTGCAAATGAGACAGATTTAGGACCTAAGAGGATCTTGAACAGAATCTCTTCTGTCTTCTCAACTCTGGCCCAGGCCAATGGTAGACTTTATGTCTTTGCATTTTATTTCACAATGGTATCATACAGATCTGCAAACAGCCTCTGTCCTGCCAGCAAATAAGTGGGTGAAAATGTTGAAAATGGCAGAAGAGTCACAAATCAATGAGGTGGTTACATTTGGTTTATTTTTAATTGTTGGACAACATATTTCTTTTGGATTGTCTGCTTTGAAGTGAACCATTTGCCAAATATAATGCTGTACCTCTAACTTTTAGGAAGGTTTGTTTCTGAAAAACAAACAAACAAACAGATAGACAAAACCCAACCCAATCCATTAGTAATATTTTTATCTGGGCTATTTTAGCTTTTTTCTTTTTTTTTTTTTTTTTTTTTTTTTTTGTGTGTCCAATTGAAGTTTTCAAGCTCTGTAATGTACTGCTTGCTGAAAGACACACTCTACAATGCATTAAGTACCACAGAATATTCCTTTGCAGGATTCCCTTTGTTGCAGACATTATTTATGACATTTTTGTCAATATTTGCATGGCAGACTGTCCAAAATTATTTTGTTTTCGGCACATCACTGATAACTGGACCCATACTCTTTATCATTCTTTTACATTCATTAGTCACTCTGTAGTTTTTTTAACATTTTAAAACACTCATGCAATTCAAAGGAAAATAGATTTCAGCCAAAACGCCTTCAAAATTATCTTTTTTCCTTTGAGTTATTCAGCGATTTTTAACACTTCGTATGTTTGATGTTTTTTTCTTTAGTCTCAGCAAGGCAAAGTTTTTGCAGGCTTTGACTATGCTAAAGATAGGATTTTGATAGAGAAAAAAAAAAAAAAAAAAGAAGTGAGGTAAACTGAACAGAATCTGAAAATGTTATCAGATGTGGCGTAAGGTGTAGCCAGCAAAAAAAACTGGCTATTTGCCTTCTGTGTAAAAGGTAATTTAAAAAAAAAAAATTACAACAAAACTAATTAGCAGATATTCTAATGCAAGAAAATGTTGCTGTTAGTAAAGTTTCTTCAATATGCCAGAAAGCAGATGGTGGCAATGGAATAGCGTTTTCTTTTGCCAGCTTTTCTATATGCTTTCTAAACCTGCAAGAGCTTTTGCTATTCAGTATTCAAATTTCTGACACTCTATGATCTTTTTCATCTTAAAACAGAAATAGAAACTGAAACTTAAAAATGTAATCAAGTCAAGCTGTCTGTTCATCAGATCATAACCATGGCTTTAAAAGTTTGATTAAAATTTTGTCTACACAGTGTAGTTATAGGGTTTGAGAGCTCTGGACTTTTCTGGATGCAATTTTCTCCCTCAAAATTTAGTTCTGCAACACTGAGAGCAAGTGAAAATGGGTTTTAGGTTGTATTTTCCGAATCAACACATTCAGCTTAACCTTTTTGTGGGGAGGTGTGTGTGTGTGTGTGTGTGTGTGTGTGTGTGTGTGTGTGTGTGTGTGCGTGTGTGGGAAGCTAATCCTACCTTGTATATATACATGACCAACTCTTTCATACATTCCTAATGATCTTAATGGTCCCTTCAGATGTAGCTACAGTTCCATTTGTCCATGATTTCTGGCGATGTTACCTCGGATTCCGCTGTAGCTCAGTGTGGTGGCTCTGTTGGAGGATGTCACTTCTCTCCAGTTTTAACTTGCTCTTCCCCTCATGTGGCTTACACACACAAAGCAGATCCACAGAACAAGTAGGCTGCCTACTGAAAGGATGCTTTTTTTTTTTTTTTCCTCTACCCAAGTCTATGTTGCTGATGCCAACATGATACTGATGCAAGAAAATATGTCCTGATTTTTATGGAAATTCTCTGTTCTTCTTCTCAGTCTACAATATTGTGAGAGTAGAAACATATCCATGGAGCAGCAATTGGTGACAATTCTTAGTGGGCAGAATCCTCTGACTTCTCAGTTGGAGAAAGGCTTTGTGCCGGTGGCAGTATTTCTGTAGTCATTGTCAGAAAAAATAGGCAAGAGAGAGGAAGGTAGGGAGGGAGGAAAGGGAACTATTGAGCAGCTTTTACTGCTGCATAATTTTATATATCCATGTATTTTTACCAGCAGTTTAATTTCGTGCAAAGCTTAAGAAAACCTGAAATGGAAAAATTTTACATGCCACGTTGAACTCCTCAGAGTGTGCAGAACAAGGAAAAGGCATCTGCCAGAAAAGAAAAAAAATTTAAAAAAGAAAAATTTGGCCACTACAACCAAATATGCACTTCACAAGGGCTGAAATGGGAGAAAAGAGGAAGAGTGTCAGGTGCATCAAAATGAAAGAAGATTGTGAAAATAAGACTGCTAGGGAAGATCCCTAATAAAAACCCTAGCACCTAATTTTTTTTGACCCATTGGTAACTTGGTATTATCCTGCCGTTGGCAATATTTGCATGGAATATTAGTTCACTTTTTGTTTACTCCTTAAATAATCACACAGTTTTGTTAGCAACAGCCATTTTTCCTGTATGAAAGAGAAGAATCTGTAATTGGGACGATAGGCTTGTTCTTTGGGATATTAGTTCTTTTTAAGTATTCTTTATTCTGTTTTATGTATAGATTCCAACTGGAATTTTTGCTTAATCACTGGAAAATTTTACTCCTGTCTTTTAGGAGAAAGAGGAGAGGTTGAAAAACAGGAGAAGGATGTTGGGGGCTTTTGCCTGGTTTGTTGTTTTGGTGAAGGGTTTGCTTTGTTTTTGCTGGCCGACAAAGTCTTGAACGGCTCCAGCTGCAGGGGGACCTTAGCACGAGGCACAGGCTGTAATACATGAGCACTCTGATGGTCTCCAGAAACAGCCGGGCTATTTGTGTGAAGTTAGAAAGGCAAGCTGTGGAAAGCACATTAAGAGGGTTGTGTCTGAGAGTGGGGTTTATTTGGCTTTTTGATGGAGGGCAGGTTTGAAAAATACTTTATTCCCGTCTGCTACGACAAATGTAGAGAGCCTCCTTGGTCATGACCTTGTAGCACCGTGTGTCTTGGCCAGAGGAGAGGTACCAGACCGCCAGCTACCGCTTGGGCAGCGTGGATAAAGAATGAGGATGGGCATGGACAAGAATAGCCTGGGAGTATGCAGCTCCCTGCCTTGGGTCCCATAAGGATGAGTTTGTCACAACAAATAAATAACAAAGGGATGGTGGGGGATAGAGATTAATTGGGTGACTGTACTACCGCCAATGGACTCTCACCATATGGTGGACATAATCCTGCTTTGCTGATGTTGGTTTATTCACCAGTGTAAAATTGCATAGAAGCAGACCTGAAGACTTTGTCCAAAACTCCCAGATGTCATCACACAATTTCATCTTCTCCTGCCTTTTTACACGAAGTCAGGTATTGCAAAACCAGCTATTTAGTCACCGTAAATACTGTTGTTATTGTTAAACTGAGTTAGAAAATACTCTGGAGAGAAATGTAGAAATGATTTCTTGTTTTCCAAAATGTTTAATGAGGAAAAAAAAAAGAAAAAGGCAAGTGAAACAGAATCTGAGAGTGACTCGAAATATCCTTTCTAGGTGACTTTGGATCCACTCTACCAAGTAATTTACTACATTATGTAGTTGAAGGCTTCCTAAGCAGGCACTGCTGCTGCCATTGTAATGGCTATATTGGTGGGAATGAGACTTTATTATCTAGAGCAGCGGCTTGAGAGCTCAGCCCCATGCTTTTTACTCCTTTTAGTAACTGTGCCTCTGAAGGTAAATCACTTAACCTCTATGTGCCTCCTTTATCCCTGTGTAAAGTGGGCATAGTTATGCTCACGTTTCCCACAGAGGTATTGTAAAGCTTAGCTTAATGTTAATAAGATGTTTTAATTTCCAGGATAAAAGGATGTTCTATAAATATACATTAGAACTAATAATAGTTTTAATGCACACCATTATTTTATAACAGTGCTTTTCTAGTTTCAGAAATTTTTTAGTGGTTTGAAATTATTACAGAATCTGTTTTTGTTAATTAAAGATTGACATTGGAGCTGAATTTGTGGAATTGTTCTATAAATTCAGATCTGCATGCACTGAGCATGCCCAGAGCTGTGCTCACCTGCACTTTGGGATCATCAGTACAGCCCTTTGGCTTTTAAAACAACTCTTTGATGCATGTGCTCAGAAGTTTGATGGCTTCTAAATAGAATGGTTCAAATATTTCAAAGCACTTGAGATTCGTATAGTGTGAAGCAATTTAAAATTATTGTACTGCAATTAATTTTAAATAACTGAGCACTGCATATGTCTAGAAACCCATACAGATCCAAATGGAAGCTCTCTAAAAATTGAAATGATTCAATAAATTTAAATCACTCCAAAGAAATGGATATAAGTACTGTAAATCATTTTGTGAGGGGGATAAGCAAATTTTCAAGAAGTGAATCTGAGGGTAGAGACTCTAATTAGATTTTTTTATTTTGGGGTTTATGATGATGAAATGTAGACTAATTTATATTTCCCAGGGATATGAGGGCAACTCTTGTTGATCCATATGGTTTCTTGTAGCTCTTACATAGGCTGCTTTCTTTTTTTTATTTATTTCCCAAGCTTACAGAAACTTAGCAATCCAACTTTGCACATATTTTTTTTCCATTACAAATATCTTTCCCTCCAAATCTGTATAAAAAGACATGAGAAAAATATTGGTCCACAGCTAGAAATGCCAAGTGTATTTTTAAATGCAACTAAAAAAAAAGAAAAAATACTGCAGAATTAAAACATTGTGCAGCATGGCAGCTAACATTTTGTGGAGCTGAGCTGCTCAATGAATATGAATTTTTATATGCCTATGTCACTGATTCAAGTACAACCTGTATCTGTAGGTAGCAAAGTGGATTAGTGCCTGATAGCTGTTCGTTAGCTGAGAGCATGTTCCCCGTCCTTCCCTTACAGATGTATTAGAAAGATGCTATCTGGCCTAGGAAGGCTGGTAAAAATATTGATGCGAGACCTGTCGGAAAATAATGTCATTTCCATTGGCTTCAGCTCAGCTCCAGGAAAACCTGTGTGCCGCTTTCTCCTTCTGCCGCAGCCAAATGCGGTTGCGTGTGGCTCTGGGCGCCGTGTGCTTAGCTCTAGGATTGCAATTCCTCCCAAGTACCCCAGCCAGAAATTAGAAATCAGTGCTACTGCCACCACTTGCCTGACCCTTCCGTTTTCACCATTTCCCTAACAGCCACAGGAAAAATAGGGCAGGGCAGTCCCTCTTCGGCACCTTTGGCACGCGTGCTTCTTCTGGAGACGTTACCGCCTCTACCAGCAAATGGTTCACGAGTGTCCGGCCACCGTCCCACACGGGCAGTGCAGTGTCCAGCTCCGCAGACCAGGACAGAGCCCTTCATGGCTGAGGATACGACTCTGCCAAGAGTGTTGTTGTGGTCTAGGGAGAAAATGTATTTTTGAATTTACTCCATGGCTGTCGGGCTCTTCCCAGGCAGAGGAGCCGAAGAAAACGAGAGGGGCCCCTCTGCAGGGTCTTCCTTAAGGCCTTACCTTACTTTTAGACAGTTGTCATTATCTTTGTCTAAAGGTCATGGCTAAATTGAATAAAAGGAAAGCTGTGTGTTCCTGTCGATGCACAATGGCAGTATTGACTTTCCTAATCCAGTTTGCTGAGGGGTGAGAGAATTAAATTAGATATCTAAGCACAGAAATTGAGAGCCTTTGAAAACAAAGATAAGGAGACAGCCTGTATTTTCCTTTTCCTGGGAGCTCTGGGCTCAAGATTTTGCAGGTGTGTCATCTGATCCATGGCTTGCATCGATCAAAACTGTGCCAATGCATATTTAATTAGCAAGGGGACCCTGGATGCATTATGGCCATCATCCCTATATTGAATGGACTGTCAGACTTTCTGAATGCTTCCCCACCCCCCCCGCTTCGTTGTTTGGGGAGCTTCTGCATTTTGTCTGAGCAGCTAAAAGTTTCTTTGTTTTTAGCTGGTGATGCATACAGCACCACTGAGGAGAATACAAACAAGTAAAGTCCTAAAGTGTTTATTTTGTCTAGGAAAAAGGGCTGAACCAATTTGAATCCTTTGGGTAACGGATTTTTGTATTTCTTGGAATTAAAAAAAAACACAGTCGCATGATGTTTACTTTAAGAATATTTTATTATAACAAATAAAATCTGTGCTGTGGGATTTCTTAAGGAAGCCTTTGATGACAATTTGAATTAAGTCAAAATTAACGTTTGCTACTGCAAAGGAATAAATAGAAAATGTTCCAGAAATGAATCAGTAAGCAGGAATCAAAGGCTGTAAACTGTTTTAAAAACAAACATTTAGAAGTGAATCAAATACTTGTTTGTAATATCAAGGAACAAATATGGGAATACACAGATTCCCCACATTCTAGGCTATCACACGATAGCAGTAAATCATTTATGGGCTTGTGAGAACAAAGAAAGTTGATTTAAAATGAAAACATTTTGATACAGCTTTAGGGTCTTGTAGCCTCTCGATGAAGTTTTACATTCTTATTTCCTAGGAGGAGGAAAGTAACGGAGAATTTCAGCGTCCAACAAAAAAGTTAGCCAGGGAGTTGTGGAGATCTTTGTTTGCATCTACCTTGGTACAAAGCTGCCCCAGCAGACAGAGTGTTGCCTGATAAACAGATGTAATACACAAAGTCTGCTTACAATACCAAGCAACAGACTGTGGGCACATGTTTTGGGCTCATTCAAACTCATCAGCATAGTCTAGCTAGCTGTTTTGTTGCTAGTCTACTTACGGGGTAGCTTAGTAGCGTCTTACTGGTGAAGTAACAAGGAGGGTTTTTTTGCCACAAAAGTTTTGTGGCAAGGGCTCCTGGGAAAATCATTTGCATACATCTTGTTACAAAGGCTGACTACTTCCTGGCTTAGACAAAGTGTTGCCTGATAAACAGACTTAACACACAAATGTCTGTCTGGAATAAACAACAGCAAGCTTTGATTTACATTTCCATTATCAAAGATAATCTCTTTCCCAGTGTACAGGAATTAAGAGTTCTCGCCTTATAAAAAAACAAAAAAACAAAACCAACCAGGCTGGCACCGCAGGGATTTTACCACTGCAGAACCTCACTGGAGAGCTGCAGAGATGGGGTGGACTGTACAGGGGGGTATGAAATAAAACTGGAAATCTGGTAGGGATATGTGCATGTGTGACGGTGAGGTGTATGATAATGAAGCGCTTTGAACTCCCTATAAAAGTTAACTTGAAAGCAGTGGCTGGAATTAAATGGCAAGCCAGGCCTTCCTTAAAAGAAATAGTAGTAGCCACCAAAATAGCTGTAAATAATAATTGTAGCATATATGGAGCAATCCCTATGTGTTTACGTTATAATGCATAATGAAGGGAAAGTGAGTATAAAAAAAAACCTCGGTCCTGGTGCCGCTTTCTGTTTGTAAATCCCTTAAGCTCACCACGTAAGGCTGTATATAAAGGGGGCATGATTTAGATTTTTTTATTTTTAATGTATATAAATCTTTGGTAGAATCCATGCCCAAAATTATAGATGAAAAATTTATTGCATGAACACAACACAGCCATATAAATTTTTTATTACAAATAGAACTCTGAAACTTGAATAAAATATGTCAGTTTATTATACAATATCTCCCCCCCCACCTCCCAAACCTGATATGAATGGAAAATTTAGCTGGCACACTTCTCTGGTGCTTCTGCGAGGTGCTGGGCTGTCAGGGGAGAAGAGGGAACCCACTTTATTTAGCTTCAGAACAGGCTCAGCATGGGCAGTGGCAGAGCTGCCTTGCTCATCTGGCATCACCAGTCATTTTTTTTCTCCATGATGTGGGGATCACCTTTACTGTTGAGAGGATAGATGCATCTGCACCTGAGCTAGCATGCTGGCTGCTGGCGGGGGCTCGGTTTCTGGTGGGGTCTGTCTCTACCTAAGTAAAAAATAATCTTCACACCTGCTAATGTGGTTGGTGCAGGCCAGCAGACAGTAAGACTGGTCCCTCCCGATCACTGCCACCCCAGGCTGGATTCAGCATGCCCTGGAAAACAAGGCTCGTTGACAAACTGCTACAGCCCAAGGAAGTGTTTCTCCAAAGTCAGGTAGCCATAAAGTGGTTTAGCACTGGGTAGTTCCATGATACTCAAAGCTGGCTTTTTTTGGTGGAGGAGCATAACAACTCTTCACTGTCTGTGTCATGGTCTACAAAAAAAGAACAACATTGTCAGTCTGTTGACATTGGTCCTGTCCACAGGCCAGACTTTCCTGGGAAGATTTTATTCTTTCCAAACAATGGAGTGCTCCCTTCCAGCGCCGCGAGCCCAGCTTCCATGCAGCCGTCGTGCAGCCTGGCTGGAGCTGCAGCTCAAAAGGGAAAATTGCATCTCGAAAAGTCCAGAGCTTTCATCCTGCAGCTGAATGTCCTTGCCTGCATGGTTTGAGATCAGGCAGACCTGGGTCTTGGGTGTAACCACCTCGGTCACACTGGTGTAGCACATGCTTAAGAAACATATCCAGAGAAGAACAGAGAGCAGAGATGTAGTAGGAAATACTACTTCAGAAAAATGAGTCTGTTTTGTTGGAGTTTTTTTCTTTATCCCTTAATCATATATGATTCTTGGAAGTAGAGGGTAAAATAACTTCAACATGCTTTGTATCCTGTTTCTTCATGGTTATCGTTGATTCCAGATCCCCTTCAGCTTCCCTTCTCCAGTAACCTGTACTCCAGTGTGCATTCTCATGCAAACTCTGACTAGTGCAGGGTTAAAAATTCCAACCACTAACTTTCCTTTGACTTAAAAAGCCCCCAAATAAACCCCATTGTGCTATTCAAAGTTAAGCTTCCTTAAATATAAAACTAGATTCCTTGGTGAATTTTTTTTTTTTTTTGCTATTTTTTTTTTCTAAATCAGCAATCCTAATAGTGGTTCCTCACCATAATATTTCCAACTCCATCTGAAATCATTTAAATCCTCCCCTTAATAACATGCACTTATTGTAATATACAGATTCTTTGGCTTCCTACCAGCCTTAGCTTAAGGCACCAATGAAACTCGTTGCCGCAGGGGGCCGTGGATTCAAGAGGGGCTCGCATCTACTGTATATTTTGTTTTGTATGTTTTCCAATGGCTCTAATTATTGCAGGTGGTAGAATTTAACTGGCAGTGTTGCTGCTAAAGAAAATAGGCATAAAGTGTATACTGTTTTGCAGAGTGGCTATCAAATATCTAGAAAAGAGAAAATCAAATGAATTGTTGAACTGCTCTATAGTAACTGATTTTATTGATTTAATGCAAATGGTTATGAAAACGATCTTCCATTTATATTAATTATGTATGGACAAAAATTAATTTATTCCTCCGGTCACCTGTTTGGCTACCTGACTCAGCAGGACATTCCCCCTCCCCTCGTAGCCAAGCCCGCAAAATGCTAAACACTCAGAAAACTGGAATTTTAAAGTTTCCATGTGCAAACCAACAAAAAAGCCCCGACAGGAGTTACTGCCAACTGCTGAAAAAGCAGAGAGCGAGCGGTGGAGGCTGAGCAAGACTCTCCCGTCCTAGGCAAGACTGTAAAACACAACGGCTCTGATTTTGCCAATCCCTTAACCATGTGGCGGCACATTTATATGTACCGGATCATCTGCGGCATCTGAATAAAATCAGGGAAGCAAAATTCTGCATATAAACATTTTGGCTAAGTGCCTTAACTCAGTCTTCTTATCTGGGGTTTCCACAAGATGCCACCTTGCATAACAATGCTGAGCATACGCTTGCCCACTGAATATTTTTGGTAGCCTCCCATGATCTCTACTGCTGTATGGACTGGGTTTAATTTTACCTTGTTCTGGATTTTATTGCCCCATGCCTCTCCGTGAGGAACAGTGCTCAAAACCTTTGTTGTCTTTTTTTTTTTTTTAGAAACTGATATTTAATTTCAGCAGAAGGTTGGGTTACAGGAAAAGAGAATTAGGAAATAGGTTATCGCAGTAGCCGCTGTGATGAAAGAAGAAAGTTAAGATTCAGTCTGCAAACAAATGTCCTATGGCCAGGGAAGTCCCTCTTGTGCCACTAGCTTTGGCGTTGGAAAGGCAGCACTAAACACAAACAAAAGTACTTTGTTTCTCAAACTCCAGGAGCAGCTCGGGCACTGTGCACTGCCCACTGGCTGCAGAGCTGTGCTGGAGAGCGAAGGTGCCAGGCTGGGGGCTGCCAGCGCTAAGCCCAGCTCCTGCCGCTGCCACCGACTTCTCATCCCTCTTGCTGCTACTCTGGGTTGTTTTAAATTTTGAAAGAAAAACATGCTTTGAGTCCCATATGTCTGCAATAACTTTTAAAGATAATTTTTTATGGAATTCTGACCCTCCTTTAAACATAAAGCCTGGGTGCTGATTGATCCATGGCTTGCTGGTGGAGAAGAAAAAGCTAAAAAAAAATAGCAGAAACCTTGTGCCTGCCCTGTAAGATGAAATCTGTTGAATGTTAACTTTGAACATTAACTAAATATTTTACATTCCTCGTATTTTGCATTTGTTTTTACCTTCGTGGTATCAGAAGCGTGAAACTTCTTGCCAAAATCTAGTGTCCAGAATGTAAGAGCAGTGTGCATATTACTCAGCGGTCTATCTACTGTCACTGATACGAACTTCAACTAAAGAGAACTCAAAACATCAATATTTAAAACAAAATTGCAGAAGTGAGAATAATATTTTTTTCTCATTGTGCTTCACTGGAGGAATTATTAAAAATAATAAATAAAAAAGAGGAAATGGATTCTGGACACAATGTGAAGCATCACTTTTTTTGAGAATTTCTCTTCATATTAAATAGAAATATCAAAATTTAAGCTTTCTTTGTGACATATTCTTAATGTTCACAATTTGTAATTTATCAGAATTTGGTTTGTGAGCAGGTTTGGGTTTTTTTTTTTTTCACTTGTAGATTTTAATTTATACAAGATTGTCCTCTAAGCTTCTGAATGATACCTAATGCATACAGTCAGCAGGTAAAAAAAAAAAAAAATCTGAATATTTAAAATAGGCATTTTCTTTATAGTGCTCTGAGGTAATTAAAATCTTCATTTGCTTAAAAGCAAGGAACCTTTTAAAAGCAATAAATTAGCATTGCTTGACCCAAGGTCACTAGTAGTACTGCTTCTTCAAGCGCTATTAATACCTCAAAGAAAAAGAAGGGGTGGTGTTATCACTCTGTTGCAAAAGAAGTAAGATTTTCAATTTAATCACAGTTAAGTGTCAAGACCTTTTGATCTTGCATTGACTTCGCACTGAAATGTGGTCAGATTTCAGACAGCTAACTCTAAACTCTGACAAAGTCAAGGTGAAGTCAGAAAATAGGTTTACTGTGATTAGGGGTGGTTTTCATGCAGTAGCAAGTGGGTTAGTTTCAAAAGTTTCGTTTCACAGCAACAAGTTTTTTAACAGGATGAATAAATTGCAGAACAACTCCTGAGGAACAAAACAAAACAAAAAATTCCCATTTATAGTAATTACAAAAAAAAAAGAAAAAAAGCAATAACTTGAGGGAATTTTTTCAGATTTTTTTTTCTCCATGCAGATTATACATAGATTGATAGAATGGGTTGGGTTGGATTGGAAAGGACTTTAGAGATCCTCACCTTTTTTCCCAATTCATAGTGATAGAAATAGTTAAAAAGGAAAATACCGTTTGACTAAAGCTTCTACTAAGAATAATTGTTGAACCAAAGAATGATCCACTTCACATAAAGTAGAGTTAATAATGTGTGCAAAATGCAAACCACTCATATTTACACATGCCGTTTTACAGGCCATTTTATTATTTTAGGCAAATAAATTGTGTTTGTTGGAGAGTGTTAGCTGGGAGCTTGTAGGACGCACTATTTACACAAGCTCTAAAGGTATCTGGTCTCATTTGTACCATTTCAAATCAGGGGCAACTCCATACATTGCAGTGATCTCCTTGTACTGTAACCACCACCAAAGTATGACAAAAATCAGCTCTTCTGTCAGTTTTGCAGATTTCCTCCCAGAAATGTGTAGACAACGCTCACCATGACTCTGTAGTGTTGCTTAGTTACCTTTATATGCCTACTTGGAAATATGTTTGGAGACTTACTATGTGTTGGATTAAGGCTCTGGTTTGTATACAACATAGAGGCTGCACTCTAAAAAACATGTAGGAGAGTAGTTGAAATATGCCTTCTTTAAAAAGAAGGATTCTCAAAGCTTAATTTATGCTAACACACACACCAAGCACTCTGTGTAGTGCTTTAAACAAGATTCGCTTTTTTTTTTCCTTTTTTTTCCTTTTTTTCTTTTTTTCCAAGCAAAAATATTACCTAGGCACGGGACTTTCGCTTTATCACGTCCTAGTGCAACACTCCTGTCCTTAGTTTGTACTCTCAGCCTTTTGAGGAAGTCTGGCGCCTCTGATCTATTTTCCACAGCAGACCCTGTAATTTTTGGCTGTATTTTATGTTTTTCAGATTCAAGTCAATCTGAAAGTCCCAGCCAGCCAAGTGAAGCTGATATTAAGGACCAGCCAGAAAATGGTAAGTTCTTACCTGCTGCTCCTGCTTTGGGATATTAAAACAGCCCATATTTATGAAGATTTTTTTTTCCTATGTCTAATATAAAAAGATTCCTCAGAATAATTGACATGGGATACCTACAAATAGCTCAAGTACTCTCCTCATAGTTAAAAAGCTACCATCTACTACTAATCTAAGGCAGCATTTGTTTCACCACTCCTGGAGAGAGACTTTTTTTTTTTTTTTCCCTCCCTTTAAAAATAATTTTAATTAGGGAGATGCCATTAAAAAGCCTCCTGTATGCAACCCTTATCCTTATTCCTCCATAGCAAAGGCTTTCTGTCCCGGGGCCATGAGTCATGACCCCTTCGGCATGTGTGCTTCATTGCTTTCATTTTTATCTATGTGCTTTTAAACTTCCTTTTGTTTATTGATGCTCTCACACAAGACCCTGAAGTACCTACTTTCCAGTACCTGACCAGCCATCATTATAGAGTGCAGGATCTCAGATAGTGCTGCGAAACAAAATAGTTCCTTTGAAACATGTTTCTGCGGACCCATTCTGTACTGCAGAAATCTACTGCACAGAAATGAGCAGCAGTGGTCCCAGAGATGGCAGTGTCAGGACAGGACTGCACTCCTAGAAGTGTACTCACTGCTTAGCCAGGCACGCACTGCAAAGCTGATACCAGCATTGTCTGTATTGTGTCATCAACATAAAGATTGTAGGTACTATGGGTGAGCAGGTCAGGGAGGTTCTACTAGAGCTTGTTGCTCCTTCTCCTCTGTGTGTTTGCAGTACCGTTGTTTCAGTGGCAGTGCCTTGGGCTCATCTGAAAGTAGTAGCAGGACTGTGACTTTGGGGAACTGGGGCGATTTTGAAGTAGAAGCAGCAGCTTCTACTGAACCAATGGCTTGCTTTGTAAAGCAAAAAAATCAGGACTAACAAATTTTCATAGGGACTATGTGTGAAAGGATATTGTGTGTGTAAGGGAACAGCTTCTCTTCCTTTCGGTGATTACTCAAACAGGAGGGTTGGACTAGATGATCTTCAGAGGTCTCTTCCAACCCATTACCGCTTTGTGATTCTGTGTATAAGTAAGGTACACCTCAATAGTTTTTGTCAGCCCATCAGCAACTAAGTTTTGGTTTACTACTTATATTTCAGACTTAAAAACAGTATCTCCCAAAATGAAAGTGAGTATTAGTAGTAGTTTTTCTTTATTTGTTTTACTCCATAACCAGACTTTTAAAAAATAAGTCCTAAATGTTGATGGGGCATCCACTGTACTGGAGTCTGCTGTGCACACATGGAAAAGAGAATCTGTGTGAAGAGTTTATGTCTCTAAAACCTGTCACCATTTGTGGGATAAGCAAATCCACATCATACAGAAATAGTGCACCTATGATAACGCAACTGTGATTGCCCTTTCACAGAGCAACTAACTGCATTTGCCTCAAATCCCTGCAGCTGTATATGTGTTCAGTCTGTGTTTTGGGGACTTCATTAGCAACTGAACGAGCTCCAAATGGGAGTGAGGTTGAAGGGCTGCATTCACAGCCAGACTGTATTTGGATCAAGGTTTCAATGGCAAGCAGAATTAAGGAAAGAAGAAGAGATCTAGGTACATAAACAACTTTAAAATACTACAGGTATCATAGGACATAGAACATAGGGCTCGTGGGGCTGTTAAGAATTTGGCTTTTGGGGTTCATATGTTTTCCTCCCACTGAAATATGAAAGATTTCATTATTTTAATAGATTTTGTCCTGCTCCTCTCTAAACATACCGTCTTAAAACATTGCTGTTGTTTCTGAAAGACAGTGTCTAATTTCCCTTATCAATCCTGTTCACAGAATTTCTAATTTGTAGCCAAAGGATTGTGAGGTTAAGAGAAGAACTGACTAAACTGTGATTTTTGTTCTGCCAATTCTGTCTTTTTTTTTTTTTTTTTTTTTTTTTTTTGTTAGGGAATGTGTTGCCTGTTTTTATTAAATCATGCTTTAATTTATAATGTATTAGGTACGAAGCATGTTATTATTTTGTGTTTAGATAATACTCTTTCACAGCTATTAAACCGCAGTCCGTCTTACCCTGCAGTTTCTTAGTCTTAAGGCAGCCTATTACTCAACAACTGCTCTGAAAAGCAGCAATGCCAGTGTTTAGTAATGTAAACTCTTTAAAAGCCTAGTGAAATAAAATTACATATCTCTGATTTGAAGCCATAGTCTTCCTTGTAAAACAAGTTTTTAGTGAATTCTTGAAACTTTACTGGTGACCTGCAAAAGGTACTTTTTTTGTTTTTTCCTCAACAAACAGGAAAAGTATTTTTCTTTTTCTCAGTTTTACTAAACGGTATTTCCCCCCACCCTAGCAGAACTGATTCTGCACCTTTTGCAGAGCCTGTGTGGGAGATTTTTCCCTCATACAAATTCTTCTAACACAGACTGTTGACCCTAAAGGGGTTGCTCCCCCTGGGCAGACGCTGAGCTCATTCTCAGCACACACAGCCCCCAGCTTGCAGTGTACCCAGTGTGTAGATCAACACAGATCTGCAACTCTTATCTACTGAACGTGAGGATGAAAGCAAAACTGCAGGCTTCAGAAAATGAAAAACTGCACGCACAGAAACGGACACAATAAATCATATTAACTGCGTTGTTCTACACTTGCTGTAGACCCACTTCCACAGGGCCCGATCCAAATCCCTCCGGAGCCAATGGGAGTCTCATAATTGATTTTACTGAGAGAAGGAATGAGCCCACACAGAGAGGAATTATTTAAAAGGAAAAAAAAAAAAGTCAAAAGAAAAATAGTGTTGTGCATAATCTTATTCCCACTGACGCTAACAGGAATGACCAGGTTGAGGGCAGATTTGGAATCGTTTGGCATGCCTTTCTGGAAGGCACAAAGAAGTGTATCGATTAAGTACTACTTTTTACATGCATGCATTCCTTCATTTAAAAAAAATAAATCTTTAAAGGCCTTGTGAGGGTTATACAGCCTCTCTACTTGCCTGTTAATATCCTTTCTGTTCCACTCCATAAATTGTAGAGCTATTTATTATACACATATATTTTGCATACCTTGAGTAATGTAGGTTCAAAAGGGTCAACTATACAGCCCTGAAAAAGAAGGCCTCCTACTAGAGATTTTAATTTGTCATCCTAAATCGTATGTGTGTTATTTTGGAAAGCCTGTATGTCTAACCTTCATTAAAGTGAAGTTCATGGGAAAGAAAGATTTTCTTTTTTAGAGGCAATCTTTTTTTTTTTTTTCTTTTTTTTTTTTTCTGGTGGGTTTTACAGTTGTATTTTCTGGAGCAGAGTCATCACAGACAAGAGATGATGGTGACATCTTCTGTTCTCAGTGGTGGCTTTTAACACCAACTCTGTCCTTTCCTTCAGCCTTCATTAAGCCAGAATAAGTTTTCAGCCAGGCAGAAATTTAATTTTTTTCTAGAGAGAGAAAGATACTCAGCATGATGGTCATGAAAAGCAAACATGCAGGCGAGATGGGGCTCATGCATGCATGCATGGTCCAAGGTCCAGGTGTCCTGTCCTGGAACCAAGGGGTAAAACTAACATGTAACCGAATGGTGTGCACAGTGCTGCTGTCTCAGGTCTATTAGCACAGGAAAGAGCTTCTTAGGGAGAGAAAGAAACCCCAGAACTTGTCTGTTTGTTATGTGAGTGAGGGAACTTGCAAGAGGGATCATGAAAGTGGCCAGCTACTACAGTTGAAAGGCAGAAGCATGTTCAATGTCTTGGTATTTTGCTCAAATGAGGGTTTTTTTCTGACTAGTTAGGTGGAACACCCGTGTGGAAAATTCCCCACTTTTGTAGTTGCCTAATGGTATGTAAAAGCTTCATTTCAGTTGGCACCACAAAGTGATTTTGCAATTCATCCAATAAAAAAAGTTTATTGATTTTAAAAGCTTGTTAAATGCACTGGTTTGGTATTGTATTTCATAAACAAACTAGTTTGCAGTGAACTGAGGATGACAAAATGGCTAGTCTGATGCAGTGAAGTGACTGCATGCCTGGGGATCAGCAACAACTGAATTCCCAGCTCAGCAGTGCCATGGACTCTCTCTTAGGGCTTTTATTCTCTTTCAGTTGTGGAAACAGCTATGGGATAGATTTTCTTTTTGTAAGTAGGATTATTTTCAACTTTTGCAGGAAAACTTTTCAGTCCTTTAGTCTGCAAAGTGGGGCTATTTGTGATTCTATCTTTCAAAGATTCGTTGAAGATTAAAAGTCAAATCCTGCCCCACTCCAGATAGAGTTTAATGGTGGAGAGGGGCAAAGGGGAGGTGTAGCACAAACTGGTTAATAATTGTGGCATAGCACTGTGTCACTGCTGTCAGTAAATGGATGTCAGACATCCACCAGGCAATGTTTGTATTTGATGTGGTGGTACTGGTGAATTAATAACTGCAGTGTAAAGGTGCACACGAAGTGTGCTGTGTAAAGCAGGAGAATGCTGTGTCATTTTCTACAGACAACTGATGTCTCTCTGGAGCATGTGACACTGTGATTTGATAACTCCTGAGTCGGTGGCATGCCACTTTAATTGTAGATTAGCAAATTCTTTTTAAACAAGTTGGTAAATTCTTCCATTTCAAGTGAGCAAGACAGCATCCATTATTACAGCTGATTACAAATGTGTGCCAAATTCACTGCTCAAAAGAATTTCTGTAGCAGGAGAGACATTTATCTCAGGAAAAAAAAAAAAAAAATTAAAGAAGCGTTTAATGCCCAAACCAAATGCTTTTTAGTTTTAATGTGTTCTTGCTGCATTGAGCTGCATGTACCTTAGCAGCACTGCAGGAAATGAAAGGCATATTGTTCTTTGTAACATTTAAGGAAAAAAAAAAAAAAAAAGCAAAACAATGATGTACCGTAACTCACAGAACTCGTTTTTCAACCCTGCAGTAATTACTCTGGACTTGTAAATATCATCTGTGAATTCTTTGCTTAAGTAGGGCTGGACTTGAGTATTAAAAAAAAAAAAAAAAAAAAGTTCAAGTATGTGCTTACCTTTCTGTGCCTAAAAACATAAAGAAAGAAATTCTGGTTGTTAAGTTGTAGGGGAAAGAGAAAGCAATAGTGAGAACATATGCAACGAGAAGTTCCCTTCTTCTCTGGGCAAGGCTGGTCATGGCAGGCCTATCACAGCTTTGGCTGCAAGGAAGGAGGGGATTACGTACAACCCGGTAAAATGCAAAAGCAGCTCGTGGAAAGACCTCTCTGCCTTAGCTAACAGGCTGCAGAGTCCAGCGTGTTTTTGAACGCTTGCCTTCTGGTCCCAAACCCTGGCCTTTGTGGTCCATGCCAGCGAGGTAGCTCCAGCCAGTGGAAGGCGGTGCCTGCCTGGCCTGAGGGTTAGGCACTCTTCTTGAATGCAGAATTGACTCTTCAAATCCTCCTTTCAAGCTGAGACTGGCAGAAAATGTAACTGTTCTTTGAGGTTATCCCCACCACTCAGCCACACTGTAAGCTGAGAGACCTCCAGTTGCTTTGACAGCCAAGCTTTTAACTTAGCAAAACCAGACTGCCTTCCAAGGGCATCCCTGCTGCTCAGGCCATGCCCAATCTCACACCTCCACTACTTCAGGTGGAGGCCAGCTGCCTCCAGGCTCTCAGCCACAACTGAACTTGATGCCAACCAGCTTTGCACTTACTCACCAAGTATGTGTTGCAAGTGCAGCGGGACTTGAGGTGTCTGGAGGGTCAGCTGTCCTTGGATAGAGGCCCCTTAATTCCCAGCTGGGGAGTGCAGGGCGTGAGCAGTTCTCTGAACACACAGTGCTGAAACTAGTACTGTTTGAAAGCCCATGGTTTCAGATGACTAAGATTCCTGAAACACCTCACTTGCAACAGATAACCAAGCCTTGCAGAGAAAGTTTTCTATCAGTTACAGCTGCAAACAGGGTAGTACAGTAACGGCAGGTTTTATTAGTGTTCTTGTTCATGGGATCATTTGCATGAGAATCTTATAAATGCAAGAAGACTCTCCGCTCTTGTTTACAGAGTAGCACTGAGGAGTTATCACAGCCTGAGGGACTAAACTAAAATTAACTCTCCTCAGAAAAGCTTAAAAAAATAACCAACCAGCATTTTCAATAAGGAATGTCATAGCTGGTGCTGAAGTCAAAGCTCCTAGTGATGTCAGCTTGTTTGCACCTTTGTAACTTGCCAGGACCAAATTCTGAACAAATTTGCACCCTTATGGATCATTTTCTGCTGTGTACAGGAATGGGGAACTTTGTCCAGGCTTGAAAGCTCTGTCTGGGCAGGAGAGCACTGGTGTGACTGGTTTCTTCTGCCTTCCTACAGGCTGGACTGAATCAGCTGTCAGCTTTAACAGGACCTATCAAATGACAAAGGTCTGATGAGGTCCAACCTGTGTTTCATCATCCCCTGAGAGGTGCATGTAGGCAGTTCTGAGAGACAGCATTTGCAAAAGAAACAAAAGCAGATACGTCTCGTTATACATTTAACTTATGTGTAATTTAGTCTTGCTTTTTTTTTCCATCTTATTTCACTACAGATAGAGTCCAACAAGAACTAGAAATACTGTATTTTAAACATAACAGTCTAGAACCAGAACATTACAGCATCCAGCTGCATTTTTGTCCTAGTTTCACAATTATCATGAAAAAATATCTGAAAAATTAAGAAAGAAAACACAATTTGCCCCCTATATTACCATATTCTTCTTGAGATTCATGCTGAAAGTCAGGTGATTTTGTGGTCCAAATTGTGAGGCACAGTTGCACCGCTTCCAGGATTTGACAGGTCCTCTGCTAGGCTCAGGATTTAGCCTGCTTATCAGTAGTTGGCACTCTCCTGAGGAGACCCTTCGATGGCAACAGCAAAGGGTGTTGACTGTCAATTGGGCAAGATACACGGTCATCAGTCAGGGGCAGTTCTGCAGCCTCTGCTGGGGCCGAATGGAGAGCCTTTCTCATCAGTGACCTGCAGTGTTAGAGACTTGAGGATTGAGAGAGGACTGCAGCTTTTACTGCTGCTAGCCATTAACCTTCACGAGCAAAGCATTTCCACAAAAAAATTCATCCAAGGCGAGTATGACAGAAAATATTCAAAGCATGAAATGAATGCTTATAGCATGACAAAGCAGTGCTTGAAAGACATGAAACGTTCTTTATGCTTTGAGTGGCTGAATGTGCAAAGGAAAGGAGATATTCAAAGGTGGCTAGAGTATATGTTTTTATTTCTCCATATGTGTGTACAGGATAAAGGCAGTGAACCTTTCCACTGGACAGGGTGTATAAATACAGCTGACATTATTCTAAGTCATTTCAAAGTAGATTTTTACTCTGTTGCTCCGTTCCATTCCTTCCTGCATATTCCTGCAAGATAACAGCAAGGGCCATCTAGAGGGCAGCTTAGAAATGAGCTGGCCAGGAGCTCTCTGCTAGATATCTCCCATGCTTTGGCAAGGCAAGATTCCGTCACTTGCTCTGCCAAGGTTTTTCCTTGCCCCACAGCAGCGCCAGGTTGGTGCCCTCTTGTCATGGCAGGCTACTATGGCAATGCTCTCCTTTCATGCCGTACTTTTCTACCTACGTCTCACCTTTGCATGTTGCCTTGGCACTACCTTCAGCCAGTCCTCCTAAGTTGCTGGGAAACTGTGAGCAATCTCCAGCTTTCAGTACAAGCAGGGGTTTTTGGTATGTCTTGAGAGACTTGCTGTTTAATTAACAGCTGAGAGTTGGGTTGTGTCAGAGTAATTGCTACCACAGGCTGAAAGATGCTTTTGAATGCCATGCTTGCCGACCAAGAAGCTGAGCACGTAGGGAAAGAAGTTTATTTGTGGTATGGGCATCGCTTTCGTTTTCTGTCCAGTAGAGAAGGAAGTTTATTAGTGGGAAGAGAATGTGGTGCCAAGGTCTAACTTGCAAAATAAGACCTCAAACCTATCTGTTTCTATGTAAGAATTTCCTAATGCCTGTAATGTAAGACAAAGGGAAAATCTTACTTGCAGGAAAATTGCCTTCCACAATAACCAAGGGAATAAAAAAAAAAAAAAAAAAAAAAAACAACCCCACAAAACGCCCACACTGGAGCAGCATGATCCAAAATGTGAACTTTTTACGCCTCCCCAACCTTCTAGGTTAGGCTTCCAACCAAGTGATCTTTTATTATCAACATGATATACCCTTGACATAATTTGGCGCAGTAAAGCTTCTTCTGCTGAACTCGTGACTTCATTTACTAGATCTGATGAAAGTTCTGTGAACCACAGTAAAATGTGATAATTAGTAGTTTAATTCTTTTAGGGTGTGCGTATTAATTGAAAAGGCTTGAACTATAAATACAGGGCCCGGGGATAAAAGCACACTCTGAAATCAGTCGCTTATCCGAAGTATTCATTACTTCACATCTATTTAGGTAGTGTCTCTCTGCAGCAGTGCCAGTCGGCTGTTGAAGTGAGTGGGAGCCCTCCAGTCAGAGAGCACAACAACAGAATCCAGCCTGGCTCACTGCTGCTCTCATGCAATTGGAATTACTCCCTGGCCAAAATTTTGCTCGCTGTGGTCAAACCACTGAAAATTAAAAGTGTGTGCTGGGAGCTATGCTTTGCAGATGAGCTGGTGAATATCTGGCTGTCTCGCTGTGCAAGCTGCAGGAGACAGAGGGGAGTAAGAGGGTGTTTGCCAGCCACCTCAGCATCCTCCTCTCCTGCTGGAGGTGAAGGTGGTGGTGAAGGATGGCAAACTGCCCATATGCAACACCTGAGTGGGAACATCTTTCTGCTACTCACCAAGCTCACCCAGAGCATCAGAAGTCCCCCACAATTTGTATCCCAGACAGCCTTGACCTTCGTAACAAACCATATTTTTCCTCCTGCTTACACACTTGTCCTTCACCATATTTAGGACCATCAACTCCTAAACCTCTGCTGCTTCAGCCAGTGCTTGGTTCATTCAGGCGTGAATGTCAGTGTAGCACAGGGCCACCGCTGAGAGCTGCGATAAGGGATCGTGCTTTCTCGCTCGCACTCGTGTTCTTTTGTTCTGACTTCCTGAGCTAGGCAGGAGGTATTCTGTTGACTCTAGGCCTTTCCAAATATACAGATACACTCTGGAAATGTAAGTTGTTAATTCACACCTTCCTCTGATTTCTGCGTGTGGTGCAGTGCCTGGATGAATCATACCTGGCTTTACAGGCACATAGTGATTTTCATTCAAATAGTTCTAGCCTTAACACTCAAATTTGGTTTACACACTCAGAAAAAAAATCTGTGTCTGCATGCACTGCAGATCCATGGGTTAATCAGGTGCTTTCCAAACTAGCCGTAATTTTGTAAAACCAAGATTGTGTACACAAACAAAACAATGCACACGAAGAGTAATGCACAGCTCCTGGAAACTGTGTGCTGGGCCATTGCTATTGTCAAGGCAGGACACTTTGATGGGACCAGGCTCCTAGAAAAATCCTCATTGGTTCAGTAGCGAATCAGATGCTATTTTTTAATTTAAGATATTGCTTTTTAATTGCAAAAGTTGACAGATAGGAAATGGAAAGAAAGTTTGCAGTAACTCTCACAAAGCTGTGAGAAGAAAATCCCCTCTGAAGCCTGGCCGTAGTGTGACTGAAATGGAAAAATACCAGATCCGTTTCTTGGAAGGTGAGAAGGAGACTTTTATTTGCAATGGTTCACAAATATTTTCCCAGGATTGGCCTAGCGAGCATGGCAAAAGGGGACAGGAGGAAGGTGAGGAGAGCAAGCCACACTTGTAAACATGCTCCTTTAGCTCTGCTATTGTTACCTTGCACACAAAGGGCACCACAAGCTGTTTACAGCACTTCATGTTATTAGTTTCTGTTCCTTTTCCTCCAGTCAGTGCCATATCTTCACTTAGACAACTTTTTTTGTCTGAGTTTTGATAGTGTCTGGAGAGTTTTTGGTGATGGGATGGTAGAGAGGTGCCAGTTGATTAAATGTGCTGCTTACTATGTGCGTTTCATGTCTGCTGTCTTAACATTTTTGTGTTAACCGCTGTTGCAACTGAAGAAAATGCTGAAGTTTGACAGTTGGGGAGTTACTGCCGAGTGTGTGCTGTAAACCATATCATCTCTCTGCCTTCTCCCTTTCTCCCCCTCCTGCTGAAACCAAATGATTTATAAAATGTCTTCACATTCTTGAGTGAGTTCACACTATCACCTCCAGGCACTGCACTGATGAGTCTTGGGAGTGGATGGGAAACACAGATCTGATAGCTGGTACTTTTCTCTGAACAAAAAAAAAAAAAAAAAGGCAAAAAAGGACTGATTACATTTAAAGGAGAAAAGTTTCCTGCTGTGCCCCAGAGTAAATCTGTAGTCAGTGAAGTACTTTCTAGTAAACAAGAGATGAACGTGGTTATAGTAGGGTTTTACTATAACACACTGCCATTGTTTTCCATTTTCATAAGAATCAATTAATGCAATCACTTTAGAGTGTCTCTAATCATTACCTCCCACCCTCCCTCACTTGTACTTGAAGCAAGGGAATCCGCTGCAAGCCACACTCTGGCATGAGCAGCCGGCATCTTGCTCCTGCTGGTGGTAAAAGGAGGCACAAGAAAATGATAGGGTTGCTACCACGGATAGAAATATTTTCCTTCACTCTCTTGTGGCCAGCACCCCAACTGCTGGGCTCACTGCCATGTCACCCCCCAGTCCACTGCAATGCTGGATGACAGAGGGAAAAGTGGTGCTTGGGTGGTGCAGTATCTTAAAAGCTGAGCCAGAGTTCAGAGTACGTGTCAGCATTTTCATGCTACCCTTTAGCCATGCACAAGGATGTCAACAACATCTTTCAGATCATAGTGGGCCAATCCACCTTTTCCCAAGATCAGAAGGAAATAATAGGTCTTATGCAGCTTGCAAAACTTGCTTACAGAAACTCTAGACCTCTGTCTTGGCTAATTTTCTAATTCTGTTCCTTACTCTTAACATCATACCTGTAACAGAAGGCTCTTTGACAGCTGCATCCCCATCTGAAATCCTGCTGGTATTTGGGGTTGTCCCCACCTGACCAGCTTTGCAGTGCAGACCACCTGCAATTTTCCCACATGTTATACCTCAAGGTCCTTAAAAATCAGGGAATTCACTTTCAGGAAATTTCCAGTAGCAGAATGCAGAGAACTGTCCATGTCCCCCGCGTCTTGCAGAGGGGAACCAATTTTAGCGTACAGCAGAGCATGCCATAGCTGGGGCTGCAGCAGGAAGGGAAGAGGCGAGAAGCAGGAGGGGATGGACAGCAGCTTGATAGGCTGTGGTGGCTGTGGTTTTGATGTAGGAGGGGAACCCCACAGGTTTTCATGAGGGGAAGCTTAGAGCAGTGGTATGGTATGGTAGTGGTCTGCAGCTCAATTTAAAGCAGTAACAAAAGGCTTGAGCAAACAGCTGAGGAATGAGGCAGCCCAGTATTAGTGAACCCAAATTTCTACCTGTCATGGCCATGAAGGGTGCATTTGCAGCAGGACTTGGGAGCCGTCCACTGTTAGAAAGAGAGAGAAGTAAAAGATCATCTCATGTACAATATAAATGTAAGTTGTTATTACCCCTATTGCTATGTCAGCTGTAAACTGTTCCCACGAGAACAGAGATGCAACATCATTGAAAAAGAATGTCTTACTGTGAAATGGGCAGCAGGGACACTGTGGCATTATTTGCCGGGTACTGAATTTACCTTGGTGACAGATCATTATTCCCTCCTGCAAATGAACCAGAGGAAGGACAGGAGCACAAGGATAACTCAGCAATACTTGTAATTCACAGTCTTCTCAGTTTTAAAAAACAAACAAATGAACAAAAAGTAGACAGGTATAAATGTAAGGATAGAACAGCATGGCATGTCAAGACAGATTGCCAGTGGCAAGATCCAGGGAGGAAAGCAAATTTTCTTTCAGGTATACGCTAACATGGATAGTATACGGACTAAAGCTTGGATTTTATCCCACCTAACATTGGGCATTAAAATAAAGGCACCAGCCATGAGCCTAAAATCCTCACTCTTACTCTGTAATTGGTGAAGACAAAGGGTCTTCTGGGAATTCATCTCTTTCTGTTGAAGCCCAGGCAGATTTAAAACAGAGCTATTTTAGGTTAATGCTGTAATTGCTCTGGACCTGAGATTCTGCTGCTAAAGGAAGTCACCCAGCCCTCTCCTGCTCATCCTGAAAAGCCACAGTAGACAAAGAAAGTGTTTGCGGCAAGAGCAAAGGTGGACCTAGCAGGGCACACTGACTTTGCTGAATGATTTCTTTGGGGTAGAAGAGTGAACAGTGTAGACACTCCCCACTTTCTTCCCTTTCTGTTTATCTTTTGCTTTCTACAAAATGGGAGTTTCTTAGATAAATTATCATTTTAGGAAAGTGTTTATGTGCTCTGTGGAAGAATGTGTCTAGGGATGGGCATACTGGCAGCAAGAACTTCCTCCTCAACTCTTCCAGTCAAGTTATGTTCTAAACTGCCCAAACTAAGCCATTATTCAAAAGTTAAAATGTTCTGTTCCATTTCTTGTTTTCATTCTTTTTATGCGTCTGGGGACTAAATTGCTGTGAAAAAGAGCCCATTCTCACAGGATGCCTTGCCTGGTTTTGCAGACCAGAGGTTCAGCTCTTCCAATTATGATGAGATAAGAATCTGAAATGTTGGGATCACATCCATCCTGAGTTGAACTCTGAGTCTTTCAAAATCCATCCATCATTATTTTTTCCTTTATTTCTGTATTTCAGTAATGCAAGCAAAGGAGGAATGGAGAAGAAATGGAGGTTTATGCATTAAAAAGCATAATGGATGGGTTTCCTTTTTACCTGAGTTGCTTTAGTTTAAAGGTCCCTGCAAGTGGAGTTCCTTCTCCATTTTCATTCTTTCTGCTTGCTCAACTGCCACCCATCATCAGCAAAGGGTCTGCCTTTCATGTAGAGTCAGTCACAGTACAAAGTCTCATACTTCATATTCAGAGTACTGTTAGAAGAAACCCAACAGCTGTCACTGGGGAGACAAGCCAGGCTTCAGAGTGGTCCATATTTGAAGTCCTAGCCCCTGTGGTACCTTCAAATTGCCCCAAATACACACAGATGTGACTTTTGACATCAAGTACTCCACTTCACAGCCACATTTCTGCATCCCCATGTATTGCACTATACCACACAAGACTGACTGCTGCAGAGGGGGAGTATGAGGTTCTAGACGGGCAAAACTTCTGCCATGGGAAGAAGGCTGTGTGAGCTCAGCTGACCAAGCCAGCCTCTAGCAACAGTTTCATCTGAGGTCCTCACCTCTGAATGGAAAGAGAATTTAAGTAGCTGGGTGCAGCCTCCTCTAGCAAGGCATCCCACTGCTCTCTCCCTCAGTTCTTTGAGGCACCTCTCCTGGAACCACCACATCTGCCACACATGAGATGAGTACACAAAATTAGATAAGGACTAAGAAAGTCCCCCTCTGCCCCTTCTGTTTACTTTTTTTCATCTTGAATCCCTCACAATACACTCACAATTAGTGAATTTGGAGGCCCTCTTTGGGCTGCAGTCTGAGCAGATTACACAGAAAAAATAAATTCAGTCTGTGTTCTGGCCTGACCTTGGCCTGAACCTGAGAGAGTGAATGCACCTATCACACCAACATGTGTCTGTAGAAGTACAGTAAACACAAATGGAGGTCACTGGCCCTCTCTGTTGTACTGTCCCAGGCCAGGAGTCTAGAGTTTTGGGCTGTCCGCCCAAGTGCTTGTTAATAAATGTCCATTCTTAGTCTGTAAAGGAATGTAGACAGGGCATCCTGCCCTACAAAACACAACCTTAGCATGAAACAGTCTCAGTCATCATGCAGAGATCTGCTGTTACTCTCCACATCCAGCAGTCTCTTCCCACTGGACTTCTGCTGCTAGTCTGAGACTTGGCTGGGGGAATTGTCCACGACTACACTGTGGGTTCTCCACTGCTGTCAGTAAGTGCAGTTGCCTGCCTAACCCCGAGTGCATCAGTCCTTGGGAAGTCAGTTGCTAAGTCTGTGGGGCTTCCTCCTCAATACGTGGAGGAGGCAGAGACCTGACAGAGGCTGGGCTATGAGCCAGGAGAGCCTGGATCACACTGCGGGGAGGTTATGTTGTTTTTAGGGGAGTGCAGTACTTTGCCCATGTGTCTTCATGCTCCCAGTGGAGTCAGAGGCAGATGAGGGGCTGACATGTTCCTTGTGGAAACTCCTCAGTGCCTTTGTTAGTCATTCTTTGTTCTTCTCTGGAGGTGTCCTGTATAACTCAGGTGAAGCTGTTGCAGACCTTGATTGCCACCCAGTGATTCTATGCTTAGTGGAGGATCTTCATTCTCTGCTAGCAGGCAATGCAGACAACCCCTTCAGTTCCCAGACATCAGTATGCGGTGCCTCTGTGGAAAGGATGATGCTGCACTGGGTGTCACTGCTTTGTGGACAAGCCCAGACTTGTTGAGTACATGACGTTTGCCTACAGTGGCCTAATCTACATCCATAAGCATCAAGTTTTGTGCTCAAGCTCTTGTGAAAGCTTGACACATCCAAAGACAAGTATTATTGTGCTTCCAGACCCACCCCCTTCTGCCTTGTCTGGCACCAGTATATCAAAGTTTTATTCCAGGGATTTACCTTGGTACCCTGCTGCCCAAGGTGAGGCAACCCAAGGATAACTAACATGTAAACCTAGTAGAAGTCAGCCTACTTGGAACAAAAACTTATTTAAATTAAGAAATTATATTTCTGTACAAAGAATAGGGAATTAGCATACTTCTAAAGAGAAAATGCCAAGCAATGCAATGGAGAGGGCAATAGGTAGTAACATGGTTTGCGTGGGATCTAGTGTGTATTGAAGTTTGCTCATGGGTGATGTCAGCAGAGGCAGTGAATGAAGCAACTCTGAAGGGAGAGGAAGGTCTGTGGAGAAAGGTGGAGCTGTCTGATCCTTGTGACTTAGCTTTTGTGTCCAGCATCCTTATATTTGTGTCATATTTATACTATCTAATCTCCAACAGACAGCCTCCATTGTTGTGGCGTCCAGCCACAGTCTTTTAAAAGTGCCTTGGTGTGAAGAGAGAGAAGTGCCAGAAAGGGAGGATGAGAGGAAACAGCTGATGAAGTTGCCAGGGTTTGTGTCCATATCACCCAGCAAAGCAGGGTGGGAAAGCTGCCTGCCCTCACCTGACCCTGGCCCCACCAGCTTCTCCTGGACACTGGGCCTCTCTAGAGAATTCTGCCACATATTCAGAATACGTGGATTATTCCTGTAACTATAAACTAATCTGTAAATGTAAAAAAATAAAACAAACCCAGCACCAACTTTTATAGCTCCCTGATTCTGTGTCCACAGGGTTTCAGGTTCTCTCCATTTGACTCTGAGAGTGTCTGCAGGGTAACTTTGGAGGGTGCACTTGGTTACCATGAGCTGAGGGAGGGTTTTAGAGATCCTAAAATAATTACAGTCTAGTTGTATAATTTCTTGGTGATACACCAATTAAAAGTAGATAGTTAACCCACAACACTTACTTAAACTTATTTGAAAGACCCTGTACACATTGTAATAACTGTATATCACAGCTCTATTGAGGACCATGGTTTTCATGGAGATTGAATTCTCAAGCTCTGTTATTAACATAAATGAGCCCACAGCTTTATGTTCAGGACTGACTTCTTCCAGGGCATCTGAATCATCCTTGTATTTCATTTCACCCGCTAAAATTATTTCTTTAAATACTACATTTGGGTTTGGGTTGTGAGTTTGTTTTTTTTTTTTAACTTACTGTGTTGTGGCAATTAGAAATCATTCCATGTTTACTAGGAACAGGGAGTCCAGCAGAGCTGAGTGTTTAATGTGATGAGTGGTGTTAGAAGCTCAAAGAAAAGTCAGATCTGTGTGGACACTTATCAAAGCTGTTCTGCTGCTCAGAATGACTGTTCATGATACTTGTTTCATGATAAACTTCCTCAGAACATGATGTTACTGGGGAGGGGGGAGGGGGAAACCCACTCTGAGAAATATGCAGGTGACATAGTTGAGTCAGCAACTTGCAACAGTGACACAGGCTTACGTTTATAAAAATCCCCACTGAACGTTTTGTCTTCTGCCTGCATATATCACAGCCTTAAAATCTGTCGCCACAAAAAGTGTCCCTTTTCTTCCATTCACTTGGCAGCTCTTTAAACTAATAGAAATCTTCCCACTGCCCTCATTAAGAGGCAGATTTCTGGGCTTAGAAGTCTTTAACAGTCAGAAAAGTTTACTCTTTCTCTTTCGTGTGTCAGTCACTACCAACGTGTCAGTCTCTCCAGTGACCGCTGATACCTCCAGGGAAATGATAAGGCCAGAAAAATAACTGTGGAAAGCAGAAGATCCAAAGGATTTAATTATTGAAGTGCATAAGCATCTCGGCATTCATAGGTGGAAAGCACCTCATGCTGTGTTTGAAATATCAACTGGATTTAAAAGAAGGCTTTGTGCTTCGCCATGGACCTTTCTTAGCCTTCTGCAGATGGTCCCTTATTGCTGAAAAGAGACATGACTTGTGAGATGGGGAGACCTCCGTGACACTTTTTCCTGCTTCTCTAATCCTGCTTCACACCCATAAAGGACTTCAGTCCTTAAGCCCTCACCCTCTTTCTCCTAAATATTAAAATTATTTTCCTGAGTGTCATACCGTATTAAAGCAGAATGAAAATGGGTTTAACAATTGCTGGCATGGGGCTTCTGTACAGCATGTGTGTCACAAATCATGTCACTTTTCAGCAATAGGGCTGCTGCCAGCGGGAGGCTCAGAAATGCTCATGTTAATCAAAAATTTTAATTTCAAATCAAATTGACAGTTTACACATGGTGAGAAATGCTTCTCACCATGTGATATTTCAGTATGCTACACTGGGCAAAATGGGTGCACTTTCCTGTTAAGAATTTTGACTGCAGTATCTGCAAATTTATGGGTTTCAGTGTATTGGGTATGGTGAGTAGTTGATCTAAGGGAGCCCCTTGGAGAATAGGAGACAGAAGGGTTTTCATGCAGCCTGGCACTGGTGAGCCGCTGTTGGCACATGCTGCTGGAGAAATGACAGGTATTCAATAAACATCACTATGGTTAAGAGGAAGATTTAAAGGAGGGACGGGCTGCAGAACTATAAACAGGATTTGAAACAAATGTGCTTATTTCAGTCCGTGATTAGTCTGAATACCTAAGTGCTCCACACCAGTTTTTAAATACTCTTTTAAAAATTTTCACACTGATGTTCTTCACTCCGCATTGATGATAATATTTAGGGCATTAATGCTGTAGCTAAATTCTAATCTGAAGTAGTGTAAACCCAAGTGGATTCTGCATGCACCAAGGCATGCTCCATCGGTGTGAAAACCAGAACGTGACCACGTTACACTTAGAGCATCCAACCCCACAGTCAGCTCCTTCGAACCCTTCTGCCAGCAGCTTCCTAGAAGCAAATGAACAAAATCCATGAGGCAAGATTTCAATTGATACTTGAGGAGGTGGAGTAAGAGGAGCAAGGGCAGTTGAAGCGTGTACAGTCAGCCTCAGACAAATGAGTAGTAGGAAGTGATGTTTTCAAGCTGTGCCAGAAACACAATGCTGACATCAAAAAATGACCAGCTGTAAAGAAATCATCCTTACATTATTGTGTTTAGGATGCTTTACTGCTTTCTAAGGGGTCCTAAGGTTAATGCCATACCTTTCTTATCACTTTGGGGGCTTTCATTTTAAGAAGGCCTTGCAGGGGAAAGAAACAACGACAGCAGTACTCGCCTTCTCCTGTCTCCCCCTCCATTTGCCTGCAAGAATGGGTGGGTGGGTGACTGTTCCTGGCAGCCTGGGGAGCACCCTGCAGCAGCACATGCTGCCAGTATCCCCAGGAGGCTCAGGGAACCCAGATGATTTCTCTGAGCTCACTTGGACACTGAGTCAAGCTTCCAGCTGTGAAGCTGAACAGGCAATATCACCACAAACCTCAGAGATCTCAGCTGTCATTGCTCTTGTAATCAAGGTTGATATGAAAATATGAAGATAAATAACTCTTTCATATTATTATTTTCAGGGAGGCAGGCTTTTCTTTTTATTACTCTTTTTTATTGTTGGATGCCATAAATATTCCAGAATTATTATCCCGAGGTAGATTTCATCTCGTTTACTTCACAAGTCTTTTGAGGGGGAACATTATTTTATAAGCTGCCAAATTAGTATGACCATTTGTAATGATTTTTTTTTTTCTTCTTTGCTTTTTGGATTGAAGACCTGAAACAGAAATATGCTAATTTAAGACATCTGTTGGGTTTTTTCAAGCTATAGGCCCCTATTGATATTAATGCAATTTATTTATGAAATTTGGTGTATGATACAGAGGGAGAGCCTAAATTTTTATCATTATATCAAAAATGGTATTTCACAGAATCATAGATTCATAAAGGCTGAAAAAGACCTCTAAGATCATCAAGTCCAACCATCAGTTTAACTGCTTTCTCGCCCACAAGAATACCAAAAAGTACCTTACAATGTTAAAAGTGATCAGAAATGAAAAAAATGCACCGAAAACCTTAGATAATGGAACGATTTCCATTGCACAAGGTCTTTAACATGATCTTGAAGGGCTTCGAATGTTTCAAGAAGACCTTCAAGAAAGGAACTATCCCTGTGCCCTCCACTTGGGCAAGACCTGACATGATTGATTCCAGTCTATGACCGGGTCATAACAGTAATAAGTTGCCACTAATTCCACTATCTCTGCACTTAAATGCAAAATGAGACGAATCTCCCAAGAGCTGAAGCTGCTGTGAATCCATGCAGGATCTGGCTGCTGGTGACACAGCCAGCCTGATGTCACATTTGCTCTACTCCACATTTACTAATTTACGACCCAGACTCTGGAGCTCCGTATGACACGTTCACAGATTCACAGATTGCATCAGGTTGGAAGAGACCCTCAAAGGTCATCTTGTCCAATCCTCCAGTGAGCAGGGACACCTCCAACTAGATCAGTCTATCCAGGGCCACGTCGAGTCTCACACTGAATATCTCCAGGGATGGGGCCTCAACCATGTCCCTGGGCAACCTGTTCCAGTATTTTACCACCCTCGTAGTAAAGAACTTTTTCCTGATGTCCAACCAAAATCTATTCTGAAAGGCAGTGTGCAGTGTTCCATCTGTATTTCTGTTCTGATTCACCCCTGGAGAGCGCCTGTCATGCCAGGTTGGGTGGATTCCCTCATGAAGGTGTGAGAGTCTTTTTTCCCAGCCACCTCCCAGAGCCTTCAGACATTGATCCTAGATGGCCACCAAGAGTATCTGAACCGTAGGGAAGCAGAGTTGAACTTGAGCCCTGATATCAGAAGTGCTGCCCATGAAAACCAGCAGCACTTCACAGTTTTACGGTCTGCTAGCTACAGACTTTTTAGCTAAAACCCAAAAAGGCAAATCATTTACCAGTGGTTTTGCATATTGTGAAGGGTTAACAAAACTTCCATTATCACACTCTATTAAGCCAGGACCAGGAAACAATTTCTAATCAACACTCAGATCTGGGCAGGGATTGTGCAGTCTTTTGTAGGAGGCCTCAGATCTGTGTTCTCTATTCTCACATGCTCACTTCCAGCTGTTGTCATTGAAATCCCACATAATCTCCCTGGGTCAAAGGGCAGTCATCCATGACTGCCGCTGTTAGGAGGTTATGCTGATTTCTGTTGTCAAATATTGGCTCTTTTCTCTTTCAATCACTCCCATTCGACTTTTTTTAACAAGAAAGATCCAGCCTAGAATTGTATTACATGACTTTAAAGTCTTAAAAGTGTTCCTCTATTGTACTAACACGACATGCCCCGGACGGTCTAATCCATCCTGCTATGGGCCTCAAAGAAAGTTCTGGTGCTTCTTAAAACCTCAGCCCAAGGTAGGCGAGCCGGAGAGAATAACGGCGTATGTGACATGTGGCCCAGCAGTTACTCCCTAAGAAAATGTGTAATTTGTCCAAGGTGAGCTATTGCTTTGACATTAAAATTAAATTGGAAATAACAAGCTGAAATAGAAGTGGGAGCATTTGTCAGGGAACAAGAGAGGCTTCTCTATCACCTTTAATGTTTAATATCTTGCTTAGCTCTTCTATAAAAAGTCTATGAATTAAAAAATGTGGTCTAATTTACCACTTAAAGGCTTACCATTTAAAAATTTTGAGGAACGTATTTTGGACAAAGCAATTAAAATGAAACCGCGGGGCCAGCTCTGGGGATGGGTACTTGGGGTCTGCTGGTAAATGCAGATTTTGTTACAGCTACATGCGATATACAGCTCCATTGAGCTGTCTTCCACTGAGTGGGAGAGATGTTCACTTGGACAGGGTATTGCAGATGGGATAAAACGGTCTCTTTGATCTCCACATTTGTATTAGATATGAAGGCAACATGTGTGGTATGACCCCGTGGATCTAGCATGGGATAGTGACCAAGTATCTCGTGATGATAGTTAACTGTTGTTGCCCCAGGCAAGGCAAGCTGGTACAAGAGCTTGGGCAGTGGCTGGTCTCAGCCCAGGGTGCTCCCCTTTGCCACCCACCCATGCCCCAGAGGTGTACACTTCCCACAAGTGAGGTGCGCCTTCCTCCCCATGCATGCTCATGGTACACGCTTACTGTGCCAGGCTGCCTGCAGGACCCTGTTTCTGGGCAGAAGGATGGTTTCTGGAAGGGAATGCAGTCATAGGGCTGCTGCAGCTGGGTCAGCCCAGGCTTAATAAACTCACCTCCCACTTAAGCAGAGTGTAAATGTAAATGTTATGAAGGTCTTGGCTGAAGCATGCACAGTGCGTCCTTTCCTTTTTGCTGGGGAATGCAGATTAGGACTAACTCTGTCACTCCCATCCTGCGCAGGCAGTGCAGGCGTGGAATTGGTAATCTTTTGGGAGTCCTCGGGGTGATCCGGGTTCCCTCTGATAACATCCCCTCTCTCAAGGCCTGCGTGTGCTGTGTGATACAGACATTAATTTTCTAATCAATATTATTGCTCCACATTGTTTGTGAAACATGGGATTATCTAGATAGAGGATAAACCCAAAAGGAATAGAGCTGCACTTTGAGCAGAGAGGACTTTTCATTTAATCAGGCATTTGGTTAAGATAATAGGCTTGAGACCCTAATTGATTATTACTATTTTAAGGTTTTAAGATGCCTATGTATAGTGAGATGCCAGACACGAAAAAAGGCTTTAGAAATGGCTTCAGTGCTAGCTGAAGGCACTTGTAATCAGAAATCAAGAATCAAAACACTGAAAAGGAATCAAAGTTTCCCAAAAAGCTGTTCCCCAAAGCTTAATAGATTGTCTCTTAGACTGTAGTGGAAGAGAAATAACTGGATTTGGACTTCTTTTATCTTCAAAGGAGTAACTCTTCCCTGGTCTTATTTAAGCTTGGATTTCAGGAAACCAGCTGTTTCTCTGTTTGGAAAATACTTCGTATATTTATGGTGCAATCTAACTGTTTTATAGTAAAACTAATTCCATTGGATTACACAAGGAAGCCTGCTAATTAAATAACAACAATAATACCTTGAGCACCTTGAAAACATCTTCTGATATTCAATTAAGGAACAATAACCCAATGAACTTTAACCTGTAGACTTTCTACATAAAAGTAATTGCATCAGTCATGATTTTCTCAAGCTACAACAGAAGCTCTTGATTGGTAGCTCAGCATCTGAGACTCCTTTTTACAGCATTAATTGGGAAAGCAGACAATACTCTCCCTGTAAATTCAATTTTAGGACGAAGGTTAGTTGCCTTTGTACACGTTTGCTCAATGAAATAGGAATGTTTGCTTAATAATTCAAAACAAATAGCATTAGACAACAAGTCCTAATCCTGATTTCTCCTCTGCCAGTGTAAATTAGGAGAAAATTAGGTAAAACTCTATTTGAAAAGTGTAGAAAGACTTGTTTAAAACTTCTTTGAGATCAGAAAGAGGCTCCAGCAATTCAAGCCTTTTCTTCTGGCTTCTTTGCTGGAATCTAAAGAAAGACTTTGTCAATGACATTATGAATTTTCTCCCCAGTTAAAGCAGCCATCAAGTTATGGAAAGACAATTTTCATGTGGTGCTTGTTATGGTAGCATGGCATTGCCTTTATAATCTATACCAAACATGTGAGTGGGCAATGGCATATTGTGTATTAGTTGCTATCGTGATCTGCTTTATTCGATTTGGCCTTGTTAGCCTGGAGTTTTTTCCCCCTTGGGGGTAAGACAATCGCTGTAGTGAGCTGAAGTGAGGTCTTGTGTAACAAGCTAACTCCTAGCTGCACCTAGACTGGGGCTGAAGGAATGATTCAACAATATATTTTAATGCCTGCTTAACTTTGTCAGCCCATCTTTATTTGGCAGGGCAAATCAGCATGTGCTTTAGTCAGGCATGTGATTGAAATTCAACACGTGCTCTAACTGCTTTGCTGAGTCAGGGCCTGCCTTGGCCAGCCAGGTGTCTTAATTGATACCCAGAATTTCAGTGAATGAGCTCCGTTAGTTTTCTATTAAGTGAGTAAAAATTCTCTCATCCTCATTTTGAACACCTGCTTTACTACTGCAATGTGAGTGTCACACAAAGCTGCGGAGATAACCTGATCGTAGACAGCAATTTCCATGTCCTATCTTTGGGATATTTAGCAGAAGTATCACAGTGCATGTATTTCTGTAAAGCGCTGCATGAAAAGTAAATCTTGCAAGCTTTCAAGATGTTTAATCATCTTTTCAGTAAAGGAGCTTGTTAATTCTAACATCTGCATATGTAATTGCCTGACTACCTATTTTTTTCCTCTCATTCAGAATTAAGGGGAACAGCCAAATTGATATATTTTTTGCGTTTCTGACCCCTGATAATAGGCATGAAAGGTTTGCTTCACATATTTTTCAGTCCTGCTATTCCCAGTCTTTCTCTTTTTTTAGATGTCTAGCTTCTTTGATCGGTTTCTCTCATTTTCTTGTTGCACTGTTGTCACAGCTCTTACAGTCGTAGGCCTGGATTTTGCAATCTAAACCAGCCAGGCAAACCCTTAAAGTTTCATGGGGTTCTGCTGAACTGGCAATTCGCAGCCCAGCCGTGCATGGAGATGTGCTCAAGATACATCTTTAAGCCAAGGGCGTTGCTTTTGTGGGTATCAAGATATTGCTGATGATTGGCAAGATCAGCCCTGATTTCCTAATGTTTATAAGTAAATAACAAATTGGGGCATTGTGAAATTCACCTTTCATTTGTGAAATGTTTATTTTCAGTATTGAAGGGTGAAAATCTAATCACTGTCATTGACGTTTATGTTGTCATGTTGTTTAATGATTACTGTTATATGGACATGCATAAGAAGTGCTCCTGCAGCAGGAAATGAACATTTCAAGCATATCCATCAAAATAAGAATGAAGTTAGTTAAATGAACAGAATCAACTTTTCTCATGCCCTGCAGGACCCTGAGTGCTAGAATGTGTTTAACACCACCCTACAGAGTTTTAATTTCTGATTTTACCTGTGTTTGCTAGCTTAAGGTGATGTGGTTACCCATGCAAAAGTGACGGGTTTATTGGATGATTACAAAGGGGTCTAGCCTTCCCCTTAAAAAACCAGTGAAGTCTCCTTCCCTCTCTGTGATTTTTTCTTTACTTCCATATTTTAATTTCACCTTCGCTCTTGGGGTGATAGGAACCTGCCTGAGAAATGCAGGTGGAAGTGGACACCAAGAGCAGAGTCGGTATGGTGCACTGTGAAAAAAAACAACACGTGACAGATGTTCCTAGCACTGCTGAATACACTTCTGGAAGTTGCTCAGATACTGCCATGATGAGCACAGTATGAGAAGTTATATAGCATAGACTGGCTTCTCTACCAAGGGCTCTGCGGAGTAGTAAGCCTCCTGGCCTTGATCCAGCAAGGCACTTAAGCATATGCTTAATTTTAGGCACATGAGTGGTTTCAGTGAAGACCTGAGAGAATTATTTTTAATTCACAGATCATTTAATTCAATAGGCAGGTCTGCTGCAGCATATGAAAAGTAGATCTTCCTATTAAAAATACTTGGGAAATTGTCAATGAACAAACGTTGTGTATGGCCAGCAACCATCTCTTCAATGCAGAATGATGTAGTCATCACCTTTACTATGGTAAAATACAAAGCAGAGCAGGCAAAGCTGTTTACAGTTATCTGAGAGCTACTTCTAACTTGAAAATAAGGAAAAATAAAAACTTGTAAGAACATTTTTTCATTTGTAGAGAAAAATTTATTCTCTTGATGTAAATAAAAACCTTGTTTGCAGATTGAGGAATTTGTTTGTGTTGAATTTCAGCATCGATTTCAATATTTTATAGTACATTTATCTACAGCTGGAGCATGACAGATTTGTGTATATTTATATGTTTGTGTACATAATACATATGTATACACACATACACAAGGATGCCCAAAGATATACATATACACAGTTTGAAAACTCATCATTATTGCTGAAGTATAAAAACATGCCTGATGTAGAAACTTGTCTCGAGTCTGTTAGCTTAGCAACTGCGTTCATCTGGCACTGTAGGATGCTCACAGAAACAGGGACGTTCTTCTGTGCAGGAGCAGAATTTGCTGAGATCTTGGCTGGAGATGAATGACTGACCTTCCTCCAGATCTCTCCCAAACCTTTTTCCCTGGCACATACCATGACATTTCACCCTCTGGAATTCTGCACACAAGATGCATTTCTTCTACTTCCCATTCTGCAGGAAGAAATGGCAGTCCAGATATGTTGGGGTTTTTTGAATAACTCGAAAAGAAAGCCATCTTATATTACTCCTGTTGCTCTGGTCATTAGGGGAAGGTGTATAGGGATTGCTGGGGTGAGCATGGGGTGCAGCAGGATACCCTAAACGTAGGGAAATCTTTTTGAATCAGACAATTAACAACAGAGCAGATGGTGCCCCTGCAAAAACATTCAATAATATATGTGTGCGTGTGCTGGAATCAGTGACTCTAAGTAGGACAATCTAAAAAGGTATGCCACTTATCCTGGGAGCAAGCAGGACTTTACAGTTCTTTTAATAATCTCTTTATCCTGAGATTTCTCCTTTGACCCTGATTTCAGAAGCAGGAGGTCAGTCTGGCTGACTAGCTGCAGACCTCTAATTGAAGCCCAGATACATCCCGCGTGAACTGCTGTGTCCTGCTCCATGCACTTACGCTGGGTTACAGTCCAAAAGCTGCTTCTTTTGTAATTGATCATACCCGTGAAAATTAAATGAACATTTGGTGGTAGGCATGTTTTCAGAGAAGAAGGAAAATACTGTTATGTAAAGTGCAATAACATTTTGATACCAAGTGGGGAAGCATTCCTTGCACAAGGGAGGCGAGCATGGAAGCAGATGCCCTAAAGACAGGCCAAAGCTGCAAGTTTATAGTTTTCTTATGCAGAGATTTGTTTTTCTTTTTGAAAGTTAGATTTAGTTTTGGTTTTGGTGTTGGTTGGAGTTTTGGGGTTTTGGTGTGGTTGGGTTTTTTTGTTTGTTTGTTTTGTTGTTTTTTGGGGGTTGTTGTTTGTTTGGGGGTTTTTTTTGAAAGGCATTAATTTGTATTTTTTCTAACCAGCAGCTATTTTAAGATTTCCCTAATGTAACCTTAGCAAAATGAAGAGTACATCTTCAAATCTTGTTTTGTTTGAATGAATAGGTAGATAATCCTGATCAGATGTTTCTTTAGAGAATAATGTTTAAAACGATTATGGAACTTAGCTGTCCTATCTGTTTCCTAGGTAAAGTATTTTCATTTCAATTGTGAAGTCATTAGGGGTCACCCAAGGTAACCATTTATTAAAATAGTTCCCTTTTGTTTCAGATTTCCTGTCGAGATGCTTTAACATGTAAAAATCTCCCTGCTGATGTGTCATGTTAGCTTTCCTAACCTCTAGATAGAAACCACAAAGCAGCCTACATAGCTGTATGACTAGTTATCCACCTACATAAACAATAATTATTGCTAAGTGGGAAATTAGATGTCACATTTTAAGTCTAAATGAAAGTAAAGTATTTGAGAATACTGTCATTAAATGCTTAAAGCTAATCGCAGTTCTCTCTGTGTTTGTTTTGTAGGACATTTGGGCTTCCAGGACAGTTTTGTCACATCAGGTGTTTTCAGTGTGACTGAGCTAGTAAGAGTCTCACAAAGTAAGTATCATTTTCTGACCAGTTTATGCAGTTTCTGCAATCCTAATTTGTTTTTTTTTTCCCTTCGATTTTGATTTTGCCCCTTCCTCAAATCAGATAGAGCATCTTGAAAATGAAGATTCTCTGCTCCCTGGTTCTTAGCAGTAGACAATGTTTATGTACCACGTGTTTTAATGTGTGAAAATGAAATAGCGTCATTGATAAGAGTTTATTTAAAAAATTGAATTCTGCAAGTTGATAAACTCATCTGGTACCCAGCTGAGAATGGGCAGGCTCAGAGTGCAGATAAATGCATACAAAATGCAGTTTACCCAGTGCTGTGTTTTAACCAGACACCTAGAAATTACATGATCTGTGCACACATAAGCCTAGAAATTTTCTTAGGCCACTTTTGCACGTTGTGTTCAGCCATGCCAAGGGTTTATGTGTTTGTACACCTGCAAAGTGATGAACTGATTATTAATGCAAACCACTGCACCAACTTCAGCTCTGACAATCTTAGTTTTGCAGAGATGCACATCTTGGCTTTGCCAAGCCTGCATTTTCCATTAATTGTATGGAATTCTGTCTTCTGGGAGGATTTGTTTTTTGACCTTTAAAGAATGCTAATGCCCCCAACATGAATGACACACTGCAGCATGACCATTACAGGCTTGTCAATACTCACTAACAACTGTGAATTAGGAGTACCTGTCACCACCCTGCTCCATTGATCAAAGGTGCATTGATTGTATTTTGCTATGACATAATCCAGATAGTCCAAGGAGAGAATATAGACAGTCCCTTGCAGGGAGACTACTGGTCCTTTGGGGATTTTTTCAGCTGTGCAGCAACATCACGTTGTCACCCATCACCTCTGCTCCAGCTGAACCACTCAGCTGTGTGCCCCTTTAAAACCTTAGGGTTAGCACAGACAGGGATAAAAATGGTTCTCCTCCTAGGTAGCAGGAATATTTGTTTGTGTGCTGACTCTGAGCAAGTAGCTTAAGTCCTTCTGGTGCTGGAGTTTAACTGGCACAAATCTAGCAGAGAATCTGTGGTTTTGAGTCAGAACACAGAGTTTCTTTAAGGATTTTCCTGGGGTTTTTTCCTCGTTTGGAAACACTTGCTCTAGCAGTAAATTGGCTTTATATTCAAAAATAGGATGCTACAAGGAAAGCATGGCAAGTGGGAGATACATGAATGTCAGAATTGTATGTGTCAAAGAGAGACACAGAAAGAAAAAGGTTTCAGGCAGATATTTCTCCCGAGTTTTCTTTCCTGACAGCTGGTGGGAATATTGTGAGAAGGACAAAGTTAAGAGGGCTTAGAAGTCAAGAGGAGCTATGCGGTGCTCAGCACATGTGGAAATGCTTGCAGCCCAGAGAGCCAACCAAGTCCTGGGCTGCATCAAGAGAAGTGTGGCCAGCAGGGCAAGGGAGGGGATTCTGCCCCTTTACTCTGCTCTCATCAGACCCCACCTGGAGTACTGTGTGCAGTTCTGGAGCCCCCAGCACAGGAAGGACATGGAAGTGTTGGAGCGGGTCCAGAGGAGGACCATGAAGATGATCAGAGGGCTGGAGCAGCTCTGCTATAAGGACAGCCTGAGAGAGTTGGGGCTCTGCAGCCTGGACAAGAGAAGGCTTCCAGGAGACCTTGTAGTAGCCTTCCAATATCTGAAGGGGGCCTACAGGAAGGCTGGGGAGGGACTATTGACAAGGTCTTGCAATGACAGGACAAGGGGCAATGGGTTTAAACTGGCAGAGAGGAGATTTAGAGTGGATGTTAGGAGGAGGTTCTTTCCAGTGAGGGTGGTGGGACACTGGAACAGGTTGCCCAGGGAGGTTGTGGATGCTCCTTCCCTGGAGGTGTTCAAGGCCAGGTTGGATGAGGCCTTGAGTAACCTGTACTAGTGGGAGGTGTCCCTGCTTATGGCAGGTGTTTGGAACTAGATGATCCTTGAGGTCCCTTCCAACCTTACCATTCTATAAAATCAATTCACTTACGGTAAGTGTTTAAACAGAGACTTTCACATGTAACTCACAGGACTGGGTACACTAACTTGCTGGTACCTGCAACCACAGTGGACAAAACCAAATTATCGCCAGCCTTTTATCATGCCATGTTATGTTACTTTATTTCAGTGTGACAGCGTAAGGCTTTTGAAATCCAAAAGAATTCACCCTCCCCCTCTGCAAGGCATCCCACTTCACCATAATCTTATCTTTGCTGTAGGAGCCCTACACAGCAGAACTGCCTCTGGACTCTGTCAGCCATGCTTCATGTGTGCACAGGACAGGGCTGCTAGGAAAGTGCCTCTGTTCAGGACTTGAGACTTCACAGCCAGCCCCAGTCCCAGCCTCCCTGGGAGTCTGGCATTGATCTCATCAGCGTCATGTTTCATGCTTATTAATTTTCCATTCTATTTTATTGTAACTAAACTAAAACATTGTGTCTGAGAAATCCTAGCATTCAGCATGTTTTGTAAACCATGAGCTGTGTCTGAGATGTTCCCATTGAAGTGCACCAAGGGTGGGGCACCTGCACACAGGGAGAGAGCAGGAGAGGCACAAACTTTATCTGAAATCAGAAAGCAGGTGTTGGTGGGCAAAATAAGAAGATTCAGCTTTTATCTGTTCCAGACACAGGAGTTTGCACTCCTTTTCATGGGCTCTTTAATAATCCTGAGAGGTCAAGACCTCGGTTTTATATCCTGTCTACAAGCCAGCACCTCTACCAAAAATAGTGTCCCCAAAGCATATCGGGATATCACTTCAGAACTGACTCAGAGGGAAGAGTGCCAGCAACTGATTTAGCTATGCTGCTTTTGATAGCACCCTGGATTTTCCTTGGAGATGCCCCAGACATGTTCTGACCAGCCGTAACCTTGTTTACTTTATGAGGTCTGAGAAGCCCACAGCCTGACATGCTGTGGCTACCCAGTAGGATATGTTTAGTGTAGAGTCTAGTAACAGGTTCCCAGTGAAGTCAGTATGAATTCACATGCTCATATCCAAAGAATTATTTAACATAACAGAGCAACAAAAGTAATTGCTGCATATTTGCCTAAGTTGGCAGGCAAGGTTAAAGACTGCTTTTCAATATAACCCTTACTGGGTTGTCTGTGTGTTTCCATGTCTGGATTTGAGACCAGTCTGTAGGATACTTTCATTCTGGGGAGCTCAGCTTATGAACAACCACCATCCAGACATCCATTAACAGCCTGTAGCTTGAGTAATCCGAATGGTGTCAGTCCAATCTCTTTTTCTTCACTTTCTAAAAACCTTCTTGAGAGGCCACCATGGTTAGGGAATTAAGAAGCCTGCCTAAACATGGTATCTGAAAGGGTCCTACAAGAAAGCCATTAAAGGACTTTTTTATAAGAGCTTGTTGTGATAGGACAAGAAGGAATTGATTGAAGCTTGAAGAGGGGAGATTTAGACCAGAGATTAGAAAGAAATTCTTTACAGTGAGGGTGGTGAGACGCTGGCACAGGTCGCCTAGGGAGGTTATGGATGCCCCCTCCCTGGAGGTGTTCAAGGCCAAGTTGGATGAAGCCTTGAGCAATCTGGTCTAGTGGAAGATGTTCCTGACCATGGCAGTGGGTTTGGAACTAGGTAGTCTTTAAGGTCCCTTCCAACCCAAGCCATTTTATGAATGTATGAATAGGGGACCCTCAGGTTTAGTCTCTGCTCTCTTCCTGAAAGTGCTCCATGTTTGCTTGACAAAGAGGTCATCATAGTGCATGCCCATTGTCGTTTTTCCTTCCATCCTTGCTTCCTTGCTTTTGATAATATGATGACATAAATAAGCATTTGTCCACATTTTTAACCGGCCCATGGCTGCCATTATCTAAAATTTATCTTATGAAATACTATTGGTAGCAATGATGTGCCAGGTTTATTCAGTAAAGTTCCCAGAGGTCCACATGACAAGGAGTCTCAAGTAATAGGCGCTTGTCTCTGTCATGCAAATTTGGGCAATGAATTAATCAAACGAAAGGTCAGCTGCTACCATTATCTGTCTTAGCTATCAGTACTGATCATCACAGTTTCTGTGAGCTATTGAACAAGTCTAGACTATTTTGGTAACAGAAACTTGCTTCCGATAGATGCAGATTTTGTTTCGAAATGCTACCCAGCTACTGAATCTTGCAGAGCCTAGTAAAATACAGAAAGCAGATCATACGGTTTCAGATGAAAAACAGATAGACCCTTCTCCACCCCATCTGATGTGGGTGTTGCAGACTGTGCTGTCAGTTCCCTTACATTATTAGCAGGCAAAGGGTGTGAGCTACTCTCTAAGTGTTGTCTGTCACTCCAGATACTGGGCAGGCCTCTTCAGATACTAGAGACTTCATTTTCCATCTCTAGAGAGGTTTGGGCTGACAACAAAAGGCTCAGAAGCAGCAGCATTGGAGAAGTATGGGTTTGTGAACTGACAGCTAGCTGATGGCCAAGCAAAACCTTCTCCCTTTCCACCCTTGTTAGGAAAATACTCCACTCATTGAGTGTGGCTATCTGCAGGACACTGGAGAATACCATCTGCAAAAGGTGCCGGCAGAAAGGTGGCCATGGTGGCCAAGGCACTGCCAAGTGTACAGTCCCATCCTCTTGGCTGGGAGGCTGTGGCAGGCTAGAGCGGGGAAGGGGGCACGGGCAGCATTGTTCCACTCTTGGCTTGTTCTGTGCAGAGAGCTGCTGGGAAGATCTCCTCCCTTGGAGGTCCTTCAAGCAGCCAGATAAACTGCACTGCCCAGGATGTGAAGAAAGATTTAGGATTTATGCACATTGGCTAGAGCCAAATCAAACATACTTGTTTTGTGCTGTGTTATTTCTCAAAATGATATAATTCTTCATGCTGATAAACAAGGGAATTCTGACTGCACCCTAGACTGAAAATGCCACGCTCTGAGTTTCAAGATGTTAGTTGTATGCATGGAGCAAGTAGGGTGACTTCTAAGCCTTCTAATAAGCCTGTGAAACCAGAAGCACACAGGCATAGGTGTAGTTGCTTGATGCTCCTATGCAAACCCAGAAACGGCCCCACTAATTATCTCTGAAACTGGAACTCCACAGGTAAGAGGTACTTCTGTGGCTGAGATATTTCAGAAAGCTTAGGATCCTGCAGTTCTGAAGCTGCTGGATAAAATGGGTGCCAGACTTGGTTAGCAGCAGCTTTAGCAATGGAGTGGAGGCAGGGGCTGAAGCTATCCTTGCTGTGAAGCAAAGCTAGAAGCAAAGCTAGAAATGAAAGTGTGTGCCACCGCTCCAGACGTGGAGCGTGGGTGCGACAGAGGAAGCACAACTTCCTCACGCCTTACGTCCAGTGACCAGGTACAGCCAAAACAAACTGCCGGGAAAGGCCTGCCAGTCCCAGCACATACTGGATGCCTGTGGGAAGGTGCGGGGTGCCCCAGCTCCTGTGGTGGGTCTGGGCAAGGCAGACAGCTGCTAGTGGCAGGGAGGACGCTGCTGCCTTCTGCAGCCCAGAAGAGAAAAGAGTCTCCTCCATGCAGAACATGTGTGTGAAAGCCAGGCTGGGATAAAGCAGCTCTCTCTAAACAGCAGCCTCTGTGTTTTCTGCTGTACTAAGCACTACAGTAGTGAAGGTAGGTAAAGTCAGCAGCACGAAAATTAACATTTAAAAAGATACTCTATATTCCTTAGCAAAGCACCACTATCCAAACCACACTGTGTGGGCCTGGGTGTGAGAGGAAGGGGGAAAAAAAAAAAAAAAAAAAAAGGATTATAATAAAAAATAGACTGCAGGCATAGAGTGAACAGTTGCCGTGACCTTGCCTTTTGTATGCCATTACACAATTCAATGGCAGTCCACTCAAACCTTGCTCTCGATCAATATCCTATTAAACCAGCACAAAAAGTCTCTATAAACTTAGTGGTTAGCTATGTTTATAAATGGAACTCAGCATAATTAGATGGTCAATAGCAGGCTGTACTTGTAATTTTAAAACGAACATCACACATTTCATATCTGTTGTATTGGGCAGAACCTCTTTGAAACTAACCATACAGTGTGTAGGAAACAAAAGCTTTGCAAAAAAGGAAAGAAAATAGAAAAGCCACCCAGCTCCCCTTTCCTCCCGGCAGCAGCAGCAGCAGCAGCACAGTGTGTTTCCCTTTGTTTATGGAGTCACAACACAGGAAAAAGTTTATTAGTCAAATGTCATGTTTCTCCCATTTAACCTTAAACACATTATCACTTTGCTGCAGCGTTACACATGTAACCATCTCAGTCACATCCCAGCCCCTTTGTAAAAATAAATACCTAAAAATGGGGGAAAAAGAGAAACTAAATACTAACAGGACTAAAAGAGAGAGCCGTACTCCAAGGAAGACAAATGCCAGTCTGGCTGGTTTCATTTAGTGGGTTTCCTGTTCTGTAATTCAATAAATTTTTCAAAATAAATATTCCAACTGGGTTAAGTCAGAGGGCTTTTTGTTAATTTCTCTGTTATTTTTCCTGACATTTCGGGTGAAGGTCTGAGCTAAGAAGCTGGCAGTGAAAGGAGCAGGCTGGCAGCAGAGGCAACACTGCCTGGTGTCCCCACCACTGCTGGTGCTCAGGCAGAGACAGTCACCTTCCTCCTCCTCTTTTTGAGGAACCCCTGAGGACAAGCAAAATGTGTCCCATCTGTAGAAGGATTTGCGTGTGTGTGATGCCAGCAGCTGAACTGAGAGCTTAGAAAGCTTGTGCACATCAGCAGGCTGGGTGTTGGGAGAAGAGAGGTCCTTCCTCTTCACCCCTCGCCGGATCAGAGCCCTGGGTCAGATGACATCTTGATGCTGGCACGTAGGTGGAGACTATTGTTTTGACTCACAACTGCAACTTCTGACATCCTTTCCTGTTTGGGAGATGTTCCTGAGCTATCAGAAGGTCATTTTGCTGCAGAGCATTTCTTAGCTGGGGAAATGGTGTGGGTTTAGTGTTGTTACCTGGAGTTTCTGCAGGCTGCAGCATGTAACAGCCAACTGTGCTGGGGTGGAGTTTCCCATGCCACTGCTTCTTGTGGGGCCAGAGCGTATTCCTAGGTGTAAGACCAGGGGTGCAGAGAGATTCCATGGTGGATTATCAGGTGCCACAATGAAGATGTTTCATTTAGACAGAGTTTTGACACCATCTGCACCACTTTGACCCCTTTGCTTGCTCTCTAGAGCTGCAGCATTTGCAGGGAATCCTGCAAATAAACGCCAAGTGTTCCCTTCCAGCAGCTTTCTGAGCCTGAGCAAGGTGGACAGTCCACAAAGGCAGCATGAAAAGCCATTTGAAGCAGGCTCAGATTCCTCTTGGCTGGGCTGGCTGCCCTGTGCCCGCTCCTATGGGGCATTGCACTGCAAAACATCAGGGTGAGGAGAGGAGACAGATGCCAGGCCCATGCAGGAGCTGCAAGGTGGGGTTCAGCTTGCCCAGGCTGAAGTGGAGACAGAAAGCCCACAGAGCTTCCACCAAATTCCAGCTGGAAACAGGAAGCAACCTTCCACCGCAAGGATGAAGAGCGTTAACCTCTTCCTGACAGTCTCATGGTGGGCTCTGCAAGCTGGCACATTGCTGTGTTTTATGATAGTGGAGTAAGTGTGAGTGAAGTTACAATTACCCTTTACTGAAAGACAGGCACCAAATATGTGCCTGGCACGCAGGCAAGAGGAGGGATTTCAGAGCACCTTAGCCCTCTGCAACATTTGCCACAGTTCTTTCAGGGCCAGAGACCTTGAGCTGGTTGTGGCAGGATCGTGGTTCCTGTGGAGTGGCTGCCAAGGGCTTTTAGGTACTCATTGCCATGGGCCAGGCAGCCACTTTGACCTCTGCTCATAGACCTGTTGGTCTATATTAGAGGTGGGTTTTGTTCCTGAATCCTTGGATTGCAAACAGGCTCCTCACTCTGGCAAGGTGGTTTCGCCTGTGGCAAACAAAGCATTCTTCATGTTAGCTACTCAGGCGGAAATTACTGTGTGATTAAACCCTTTCTGCTTTGTGCTGAGTTTACACAGTGTTAGCAATACGTTGTTCCTACTCCACCCCTGCTCTAGAGATACATTTCATTTTTCTATAAGGCCAATTTAGGGGTTGGAACAGAAATGTCCAGGATTTGGGGAGAGAGCAATAAACAGGGGGAAGTAAGAGAAGGAAGAGAAGCATTATCTAGATACCATATCTCTTTGAAATAAAACTGGTTCATAAATCTTGCAGTGGCTAGAAAATTCATCATGCCTCAGAAACAAATGGTGCTTTAATTTAGTGCTTGCCTTTTTATGTTCCTGTTTGGAAAATAGTGGTGCTTAATCTGTAAGTTAGGCTTTGGTATGTAGAGGGTGCAGAGGAATTGATCAGCAAAGGGTTTACAGAGCACAAATCTGTTTGGCAAGGAAGTTGGTGCAAACTGTGGAGTAGATGCTGCAGCGAGTACCTTTATGATTGATTTCCATTCAAGTCAGACTGACTGCAGTGTGGTCATTTTTCTAACCCATAACTGCCTACACTGCAGCAGTCTGCTATCTGCAGGGTGTCTAAATTATAGCAGTCCATGTCCGTGTTACCTTTTACACAAATTACTTACACCGGTTTCTTTTTCCATGCAAATTCATCAGTTTTACAGCCCCTTGTAGCTGCTGTCAGGAAACTGTTGCAGAAAGCACAAATTGATAAAACGAGTTAATGTTACCGTGCTTAATTTTTCTTACTTTCTGTTAACACACCCTCTCATATACCCAGTGTGCAGGAAGCCTACGATAGTTAAGAGAAGATAACAAAGGGTTTGAGTGTCCTTGTCATAAATTACTTCCCAACTTCATTCCTGTTAATGGTCATTCCAGATTTTCTCAAGTTTTAATGGTGCTGTGTATTTTCCGTCCCGTGCTTTTCAAACTCCATGGCTATCCAGGCTGTTCCCTTTCTGTCTCAATGACGTTCTTAAAAGATCCTTGCCAAACAACAACTAATTGTCTTGTGGGGATGATGAGGCAGCTGCAAAGCTACATTATTCCTCTGTCAAATCTGACATTGTGAGCTCCTTAAGACTTGGGGTGAAATACTGGCCCCATTACAGTCAATGGCAGCACTCCCAGAAGCCTGTGTTTGAGCCCAGACATGTTAGCTGGGTGATAGGAGCTATCCTGTCTTCATTTCCTCACTCCTGCCCTGTTGGAGTGAAAGATTTTTTCACGTTTGAAAATGGGCCAGGTTCTCAGACCAAAGATTAAACTTGGCTCAGCATCCTTGTGTGGCACTGAGACTGCTTCGCCTTTGTTGCTGTGAATCAGGGCTCTCAGACAATAGGTTCCAGGCCAAGCTTGTGCATTTTATTGTGTGAGTACGTCCCTTTTTCCGATGTCTCTGAAATGTGAGAGAATATTATGATCTGTAATTGTCAGCTCCCAGAGTCGCATTGTCCTGTAAATAGCACTGGAACAGCAGCAGTGGATATGGCACCATTTGCCTTAGAGTGGGGTTTTTTGGTTGGTTTTTGGTTTTTTGGTTTTTTATGGTTGGTTTTTTTTGTTTGGTTGGTTGGGGTTTTGTTTGGAGTTTTTTTTTTTAGGTTTTTTGTTTGGTTTTTTTGGTGGGGTTTTTTTGTTTGGTTGGTTGTTTTGGGGTTTTTTTGGTGAAAGCCATTTTTCACTTTAACATTAATCTGCTCCATTCCTTGTCTCTTCCAAGAGTATGGCACATGGAGTCTGTAGCTTTGTGCCTTCAAACTTCAGGGTGGGTAGGAGGTAGGATCGTAATGTTTTAATGTAGAGCCAAGGCTCTAGGATAGGGCAATTAAAAATATTCATATTCCTTACACAGAATCACAGAGAATGTTAAAGGCTGGAAGGAACCTCAAAAGATCATCTAGTCCAACCCCCCTGCCAGAGCAGGACCAATTTTTTTTTACAGTCCAGTTTTAATTTTCGTTATTTTTTGTCCCATTTCTCCCCCATCTCCCTCTTTCTCTCTCCATCTATTTTCCCCTATCTTCCTCCTTTTCTTTCCACCTCCTTTCTTTTCTCTTTCCCCTCATCTTCCTCCTTTCCTCTCCACCTCCTTTTTGCCATCTTCCTCTTTCCATCTCCCTCCTTTCAGCAACATCTCCCCTTTTCCACCATATCCAGCCCTTTCCCACCCCACACCTCATTTCCCTCTTTCATTCTCCAAACTCAGAGCACCTGGGTGCTGTTGGAGTCTCCTCCCACTCCAAGTGTGACCACTTTGCACTCCCTCCCCACTCCCCTTTTTAATTGGCCTCAGGAAAAGCAGAACCCCCAAGTTTGCCCAACTGGGCAGAGGGATCCTCCTCCTCTCATTGCTGGTGAGTCCCCATGGTGCACACTGGGTGACTGGGAGTGGGATCTAAAAGGCTGGGGGGCCTGGTGGCCCCCCAGTTATACAGGACTAGCTTGAATTTTGCTTTAGCATCATGTCACTTTAGCGTCACTCATGGGTGCTGGCTGGGCCTCTTTACTTAGACTGAGCTCCTCTCTTGTTTAGCTGCTTCTTTCTGCTCACTTATGATGATTGTATATAAGTAAATGACTGAACAGCAGCAGCAGTGACGGTAACAATTTTATCACAGCAGCCCTGTGGAGAATGACCTGGGGGTCCTGGTGGACAACAAGCTATCCATGGGATCATAATAGTGCCTCTGTGGCCAAGAGGGCAAATGGTATCCCCAGGGTGCAGTAAAGCTTAGGTGCTGGGTACGGTAACAAGAGATCAGCAGTGGGAGTTGACTGCTGGATAAGTTTTCAAGAGTCATATCACAGATGTCTTTAGCTGTGCGTTAACTGGAGACGAGGCCGGAGGAAAGCTCAGATGTTCACAGCCAGAACACAACTCCGGTTTCTCATCTGCTTCTGTGCTTTCTCCAAGGAGCATTTGTAACCTCTGTGCTTGTTGATGTACATCACGTATATACCAAAGGTCCTGAGGTGTGTATTTCTCTGCCTATACTGCTTATAGATTATGCCAAGCACACTACAGGGATGAGGCAACCTATTTGTAACTATGCCAATAGATGTAATGTTGTCCTAAAAGCAAAAGCAACAAGTTTCATTAAATGTTAGAGTGGTATTAATAGAAAAGCAGTGCTTAGAGAGAGTCTTGCTGTAATGGTTTAATTTTGTTTTTAAAAAGACAATAGCTTTAGAGAAATGTAAGGAGTCTGTCATGGAGCATTGTATTCTTGATAAAAATCTTCATCTTCTTGATTGCAATGCCAGTTAACATTAGCACATTCTAATTTCCATGTCCCACCTGTTCTCAACGTGAAAGTAAACACAATCCTGAGGAGGAAGGTGATTTTGAAGTGCAGCTCATGCCATATTCACATGACTTACTAACTGTGATCTCTTTTGTCTCCCCAGCACCAATAGCTGCAGGAACAGGCCCTAATTTCTCCCTCTCAGATTTGGAAAGTTCTTCATACTACAGCATGAGCCCAGGAGCAATGAGGAGGTCTTTACCTAGCACATCCTCTACCAGGTAATTTAATCTCTGCCTACTACCAGGTTACTTGGAAACCCAGACCAGCATCATTACTCATATGGGAAAGTAACCATTAAATTCTTTGACAAGCTGTTTGGGGGCCCTGAGATGTGGAGCTGTGTCAGATTCACAGAGCTGAATGTTCAACTGGATTGCTGTTAAAGTTCTTTTTATATGCACAGGCTTCTAGGAAAAACTGTTATGCTGACTTGTGTAACTTCTGGCTTGTCTCTCAAAGTATCAGGAGAGGTTCCACTGGAACTGTTGGTGTTTCTTTCAATTGTGGCAGAAGAAAATTTGAAACATATTGAAATGTGCCACTTTGTCTTAGCAGAAAAGTCGTAAGATACACTTACATTCTTTTTTTTTTACTGTTAGAAGTGTTATCTGAGAAACTAACATGGTTTAGAACCTCAGCCTATATTACATTCTAGTTTTCATGTAGCATTCAGAAATTTGTGACTCAGCCTCTGGAAAACTGAATTGTTAATGCAGATGACTAGCCAGTCTGATTTTGATTTTTGGCTTAGATGCCAGCTATCAAACAAGGGTGTTTTTATTTTTTTACCTTTAACCATCCATGAGATTAGATTTATAAACAAGTCTAGTCGCTCTCATAGTCTTGAACACTATTAAGGAACAAGATTGATTTTTTTTCTTTTTTTTTCCTTTTCCTTACAGCTAAAATAGATCACTTATTTCAGAGACATGACAAGAAAGTATAACTTCAGCCCAGGGTTCTCTTACATTTTTATCTCTGTCTGCAGTGCCACCAGCTTTGCAGTAAGCAAGTGCACATATGGAAAGTCTCCATAATTTGAATATAGCTGTTGGTTTTATTTAAAACAAAATATCTTTAAAGGGAGGCTCTTAGCAATAATTCCTTACAGTTTGCAGTGATTGGAAGAGCATTCTGCATCTTGCTCTTAGCGTGCACATTATGAAGCTGAGTGACTACAATTCCCATTACAGATCAATTAAAAACTTTGCGCTTTATTTTTGCGTATTGTAACGGTGCTAATCATTAGCACCCTTCTCAGGTAGGATTTGCTTGTGACTCCAGAAGCAAAAAAAGTGAGGTTATTAATGTTACTTAAGAGCTCAGTTGTTGCTCTTCTGTTCTTCTGCAAATAGCTACCACTGATAAGGAGCTAATTATAAACAGCATGGGTAGTTAATAACTTGGTAATATGTTTGTTTTCCTCTCATTAGGCTGTTCCCAGTCAGTAAAAAAAAAAAAAATTCCTTAAATACACAGACTCAGCAGAATTATCAGGTGGTAATTATATTGTATGCACACAATTTCCCCTATTGACACATAACAATTCTCTAAATTAAGGAATGGCCAAACCTGCATTCCATGCATACCACAAGACTTATTCTTCCTGTTTCTCACAAACTCATTTTGCATACCCGCCAGCTCCTACCTGTGCAGAGAACTTTGGGTGGGGAACTGCGGAGCAGTAGTGAGCTTTAAGCCAATAGAAATTACAGTGGAATATTTTCTATCTGTTTAAATATGTTCCCCCTACACAGAGGAGCCTGTTCTTGAATGCCTTAAGACTTAATAGAATACAGATTTGGTGAAAAAACTAAGTTGGCCCAGCCTTGGAAAAGTACTTAGAAGAGAATTCTCCGTAATGTCCCCTTGCAATCTGCACAACTCATTATAGAAAATGGAGCCAAGCTGAGTGTCTTTGGCTTGAGGATCCTCCCCCTGCAGAACTACCAGAGTGTGAGTCAGGGGCCACCAGAGACCACTGAAAGGGTTTTTCTGTCTCCTGAGCCTTTGCAGAGGGAGGTGTCATATATCACAAGGGAAGCCTTCGCTACTGACAGTAGCCAGAGGTAACTGTTTGGGTTGGGAGTAGGCTTTGCATGTTTGGTGGCATAGAGTTGAAGAATAAAATATGTATTCTTGTAGGGTAAGGTAAGGATTTGTACCAAGAATGGAGTCTTCTGTCATTCACTGCCCTATACTTCTCCTTATAGGACTAAAATCTGGATGAGTTTAATGGATATGGTTAAAAGATTAAAAATATAAACAATTTGTTATTCTGAATAAGCTGTGGAAAAACCTGTCAGCTAAAATGAGTCTGTGTCATCACCATGCTCATTCAGATTGCAAAAATCACATTATCAATTAAATTCTTGCCTTTTTATTGACCTCTGTTGTGCTTTGAAGAATGTTCTCCTGTAAAAGCTCAGGTGTTAAACTGTCTCCTAGTTAAACTCAGGTGTGTTTAGGGCTTCAGTCTTTACGCTGCCAGAGTTGTTTTGTATCTCACTGAAGCTCAATCATTGGCAATTAAGCAAATCAGAAACAAGTGGATGTTGAGAAGCTGGTCAGGCATGATGGCTGTGCTTCCCCTTTTCCAGGTCCTAAATCTGTTACAGTTTCCATAACCAAGTTCTTCTGAAGCAGGGCTAGCAAGAAAGGTTCCAGAAGAATTGCCTTTCTTCCTTTACATACACAAAGAATTTGTGTTTTTGCTTTTTCAGCTCTACAAAACGTCTCAAGTCTGTGGAGGATGAGATGGACAGTCCTGGTGAGGAGCCATTTTATACAAGCCAAGGGCGCTCTCCAGGAAGTGGCAGCCAGTCAAGTGGATGGCATGAAGTGGAGCCAGGTAAGCCATGGCTTTCAAGAGCCCAAGAACATCATCTCCAGTTGCTCTGTCTTGTTAACAGAATACACCGAATGCTGTAGAGAGGTGACCAGTTCTGAACAGCTTGTAACTACTTCTGAGAGAAGGTCACTCGGTAAAAGTACCGAGTATTGTTGCTGCTGCAACTGTAAATGTTTCTGTTAGTGTGTCACTTCTGTGTTTTGGCCAAAGTATTTAAGTAATGCAGAGAAGACAGGTTGTTGTTTGCTGTTGAAACATCCAGATTTGGTTCTGGGATAGTGGTGACAATTGCTTAGCAAAAACCAGTACCTGCAAGGGCTCTGCCCTGCAGTTAGGCTGTTTAAATAAATATCCCTAAACTTACGTAAGGTAGAAGGACTTTTTAAGCATGATAAAACACTCCAACTCACTTAATAATGACTTTTAAGAGACTTGCAGGAGTTGTGTTATTAATCTGTAATGCTATTGAGTATGATTGAAGGCTTCATATCAAACCAGGTATCACTGAGTGTGACACTTCATGAGGTATAGGAAGCAGCTCTTCTGCCTCTTTTCAGTCAATTTTTGTGTGTGAACGTCTGTTGACCATCTTTTGGGTTATGTTACATACTTAACTGTCCATTGATCACTTACCTGGAGATCATCTGGGTGCTTAATACTATTTGAAATATTTTCTGGGTCAGTGTTATGTGGAGAGATGAAGTTAATGCCTCACTTTTGCTTACTAAACAATCCAGTATTTATTGCCAACAAAATAACAGAAGCCTTATTTGTTAGATGGAGGCAAGCAGTGCTTTCATCTTCAGCCTCCCAGTGTTTGAGAAGGCCCTCTAAACAACCCAAAGGACCTCTTACAATATGGGTTTTTTTTTTTCTTTCTTTCATGTTTGTTTGGGTTTAAAATAGCATGATTTTGGTTTGTTTAGAAACAGCACATGCTTGTCCAGGGCACTGTGTATAATGAACTATACTGCACAGAAAAGTTACATTCAACCTGAACAGCATTAAAATCAGTTCTGTGGGCACTTGGCCAACCACCTATATCCTTCATCATGTAGGAAGCATACCCACAGCTTTCTCTGGAGACCCTGTCAAACAGCTGTCCTTTACAGCATGCCCAGAAAGTCACCAAATTTGGGCTATTCCAGACTGGGAGGGGACTGATTCCTGCGCCTGGGAGCCCTTGGAGGATCCCCTGCCAGCTGCCCTCTCTCCTCTAATGAGGAGGAGCCAGCTTGTGGGCCCTTATTGACTGCAGATGTGGCACTTTGGCAGGAGGAGAGGGTGGACCTGCAGGCAGACAAGTGCCAGGCTCCCTGTGACTGCCTTGCTGCCACTGTCCCCAGGGCTCTGGTGTTTTCAGTGAGGTATGCTGCTCAGTAGGACACTAGGGGCTGTTTCCTCCATCAGCTCCAGGCTCCAGATGATGTAAGGCAGAGCTTCACCTTGTACTAAACCAGTCTGCTTGTGCAACAGCAAAAACATGAACAAAAGCTCAAAGCCCATTGAAAGGGAGAGATCACAACCTCCTCTGCAGACACAGATGGCTAAAAGCTGACTGGGTCACTGCTTCTACATCACTGTCAGGCTGGGGGCTAGCTCCCCCCAAAGTTTGGGGTGCTCTTTGTTAATGACACATGTTTTCCATTTCTGCAACAGCCAGAAGTTGGCTATTAATTTTGCTGTCACTTCCGGTGGGTTTCCCCATATGTGGTGATTACTTCTGTCTTGTCCACAGCCTAACTAGATGGTGGCACTGAGATACTGAGCCATGTGCCTCCAAAGCACTTCTGCCAGTCTCAGTGCCATTGGATGCCCATCATGAAGAGGCACAACTGCCCATGTCAAACATCCTGAGTTGCTTAGAAAAGCAAGAATAAGTCAGAGAAGAGGAGGTGGTTCTTTCCTCATGACCTTCCTCACTACTACAGAAAAAGCCCAGAATTTGCTTAGTCTTGCTTGTAAAATGGCAGAAAATCACCTTGCAACATCAGGGACTCAAGCCAGGTACCAACTAGATATAGCTCAGATTCATCCAGCCATCTATCACTGTCATAGCTACGAAGAAAAAGAGCTTTATCCTGCCTGTGTGGGAAGCACTTTCAAGCAATCTTTATGCTATATCCACACAGCCCTACCCCAAGACTTCTGCTGTGGCTTTCCAGCATCCTGTCCTCTGAATTCATTGCCTCAGCTTCTCTGCAAAACAGGGTCACTGTATGAGCAGAGAGATTACCTAGAGAGACACAGCTCATCAGTGGTGAAGGACAAAGCAGTACTGAAGCGTCCTTCCATGCCAGGGCAAGAGCGGTGTGTCACTAGCACAAGGCGCTCTGAGGGACACGTCCTGCTGTGGTCTGTGCACAGTGCCCTGCCTTGGCTCAGGAATCACACCTGGATCTGATGTTAACATCTGACCCTTTGTGTTTAACATGGGTGCTTTATCTTCAGAAGTGTAAAATGTTTTATGAGTCTTCAATGGGGCATCTGCCTAGAAAATACATTGGTCATCTAAAAACTGTACAAATGATGTTAACATCCCCTATTACTTGGTGGCTTGCTGCAGCTTTCCTCCCTGAGAGGGCAGCTTTGGAGCCTGGGCTTGGTTTAGATCCATCCTTTCCCAAATCTCTCCTGTCCAGAAAAAGACCTTGCCATTTATTTAATCTACAGTCAAAATGATGGCACAGTTCTAACATACAAGAGCCTCTGAGCCTGCAGTGTTTGGGATTTTTCTCAGCGAAGCTTGGGGTAGAAGAGACAAACCCCATATTTTTGCTTGACTTGGTGTTTCTTCCATGTGGTTCACTTTATGCTGCATGGGATAATGCAGGTATCAACAGTGCAGAATGATTCTGGTTCAGAAGGCAGGCTGAAGTTTCATCCTGTGCTGGCAGAGGAGCATAAACCAGGTTTCCAAGCTCTGTAATTAAAGCCTGTCCTACAGGTTACCGGCCAAACAATGGGAGAAGGAAATCAAACCAAGCAAAGGAAGCTTAGACTTGTCTGTGGGGTGGCTGTTCTGGCTGTGAAGGAAAGTTCAGAGAGGAGCCAGCAACCATACTCCCAGCCCAGTAGGATCCACACCAAAGATAATAATATATCCTTTTGGCTTTATTGCCTTTGAGTAGATTGCTTCCTCGCAGGAGATTTAGATTTATGAAGAGATAGCTTCTTGGCCTATATGCCTTGACAGGTTTATGGGAGTGAGAGGATGAAAATTCTGTCTCTTTGTGTTGCATTTGCTTAATTCTGAGGTGGACATGTGAGAAAAAATGGGGACTTGAGCACAGGAGCAGGTGTGAAGCACCCATATGCTTATGCATGTGTAGAAAGGGAGGTACTCATGGCACAGAGATCATGGGAAGGTTGCAGTGGAAGGTGTTGCCTGGGACAGTGCAAGGAAAGTGGAGAAATGTCACACTCAACAGGGAACACACTGCAGAAGAGAAGGGGAAAATGAGAAGATAATTTTAGACCATACAGAAAGGAAAAAGTGTATAGGGGAAAGAAAAGAAAAAAAATGAACAAGTGCCAAGAAAACAAAGATTTTACTTCCTAGAAAGGAAATATGGAATGGAATATGTGGACTCCTCTTAGAGAAAGAGAGCTCTCCAGGCAGAGGGTTATTTACCGCCAGCCGTGACTAGTCGCTCTACATCTGTCTCCATTTTTTTCTCTTGAACAAATTCCCTTTTTGGATACTTTCTTCCTGCTTTGCTTCCCTGTGATTGCCCCTGTAAGTGGTCTTTGGAGGGCAGGCTGTATACTCAGAACATATGTGCAAACTGGCAGGAGAACAGAAGAGGACAAAACCACTCTGTGTGCTATTTAGATTAGGCAGTGGATGCTTCCCCTGTGCCTACTCTTAGGGCCTCTGCTGCATGCAGAGTACAGGCTGCACCTATTGTCCATCCACAGTCCTTCCTCAGGGCCCTGGGGCTTGGGGCACCCTGACATCTGTCTTGCATGGAGACTTTGCTGGATGTGATTTCTACATGCTTCACCTACCAGCAGTATGACCCTTCCATTCCTGGCTTTTCAGACCATTGGCAATGAGCAGAAGACTCAGCCTGACATTTTTTACATCTAGATACTTCTTGCAAGGAAGGATGTAGCACTGTCCTTGTATGTCAGATGTGACAACCAAAGCAAAACCCAGCATTAATTCCATGTTCCTCGAACTGCACTCCTTGAGTCTTGCATCCATTTACCTGCACTCAAAAGCTCCTGGGGAGCTCTCAGACCTAAAAAGGCTGGAGTCTGCCAGAAAAGATGAATTTCCTTTCACAACAGGAAGGCTTAGGAAGTAAAACAAAACAGACATGTAGTAAATTACTTCTACTTTTCAAATACCTTTTGCAGTATCCTCCTTACCATTACTTTATCTCAGCATTTTCAGTACGTAACTCTTGTAAACTGAGAAGAAGGGCAAGAGAGGATAAAGATGATGTTAGTAGGGAAATCAGGCAGCACCAGGCTGGCTTTGAACTCATGTGCAAAGCTGGCCTGTTTTTAGTACTGTGGCAAGTCTGCTTGTAATGAGGGTAAGCCGTAATTACAGGTGGAAGTTTTTTATTGCATAATAAGAGAAGATGGAGTTTAATGTATATCAGTATTCAACTTTCACATTTTTTTAATGCAGTCTCTTGATTCAGCCCAGGAGTAATGTTCACATTGTGCTCATTGTCAGTCATTTTGTAGGGTAACGTATGGGTGGTATTTGCCAATTTTACTTCCATTGTGTTTCTGCAGTGTGGCGTGGAAAAAATACTTAAGATGCAAATTCAGAGTATCCATTTAGTTTTACTTAGGTCTTCTCAATCCTTGTACTTGCACAAGTTAGTTTGGAGAACAGCAATGCCAGGAAAGGCACATGTTGGTCCTCCTTGTGATTCTTGAGATATCTGAAGGGACTGCTTCATTTGCAGGCTTCAATTTACAGTTCCATGTCCATCTGCAAAATGGATAGACCTCCATGCTCCTTTTTCCACGTGATCTTCCATGATCACCCACTTTCCCTTGCCCCAGCTCCACTCTAGCTGTTCTGCTGCTCTGTGCTGTTTAGATTAGGCAGTGGATGCTTCCCCTGTGCCTACTCTTAAGGTCTCTGCTGCATGCAGAGTACAGGGTGCAGCTATTGTCCATCCATAGTCCTTCCTCTGGGGCTTGGGGCACCCTGACTGTTACTAGGCTCTTCTCTCTCTTCACCTTGAAAACCTCATGAACCAAATGAGACTCTCAGTGCAAAAACCTTAAGGAATTAGTAATCCCACTTGCACTGCATGACTGAATGAAAGACACATTTACAGTTCCAGGAGCTCATGAGGTTGATAATATTATATGAACCTGCAGCAAGCTAGAGAGAGCTCCCTGTTAGACTGCTGGACACGTCTTTGGTAGTAAAGAGGCTATTAAAGTTGGCTTGGTGATTGCTCCCTACACCACTCAAGCTAGTGCTGCTTGTTCCCATGTCACTATCTATGGGACTGTCTGAAAATAATTTCTGAGCAATTTCTATGCAGATGAAGAACTGAGATCTTATTGTGGAGCGGCAGTGCCCCTAATTTAATGGTACCATGTCTCTTCTCATTGCTGGTTATGGAACAACCACATGCAGGCAATTGGTCCAAACTCTTGCTTCAATAACTCTTTTCTTAAATGTGGCATGAGCTTTTTCATAGCAAATTCTCAGCATGCAAGAAAAAAATCTTTTCCATATTTACTAAAACTTTTATTTATGCCTTGCATCAGAAAGGCTCATTCAGGCAGCGATCAGATGACCACAAGAGTTTGTTTGCGAAGTCTGTTAGGAATTATATCTTGGAAATGATAGAGAGAGTGGTATAATGGGGATCCTAGATTGTGTTCTTTATGCATTCTTTAGGTCCTAAACACAGTTGTTGCCTGGCACCTCCTAGAAGATAAAATATGTATAGTATGTCCCAGCATCCATGATGTAGAGTGCATCTGATCTGTCCTCAGGCAAAAGGTCTATGGGCTCATCAAAAGGCTCGATGCCACACACTAACTTGAAGCACGGAGAGGTTTCCAATGATTGTGCTGCATTACTGCCAATGATTCAAGAGACTGACTGCAGAAACTATGATGAAAAACATGAGAACCATGTATTATACAAAATAGGGAATAGAAAAATAACCCCTTTTTCCTGGGAAAACATTCAACTTCAAACCTGGTGTATTCAATATCAAATAAGTCTCTGGCACTGCTTTTCAGTGACTTGCTAGAGCAGGCAGTTTTCACTGGATTGTAACTAGACTCTGGAATTTCATGATCTTTATTGATTTCCTTAAGCTGAACTCTTTGGATACTCGCAGACCTATTTAAGAAAGACAAAACCAAGGAAACGTCTCTTTTCCTTAGACCAGAGGAGGTCTGTATCCAGGATCTCTGCCAATTATATTTGCTCAGTATTTCCCAGATGTGACATTGTCTTGCCCTCCAATTCTCAGTGTGTGAAGAAAACTCAGACAGCACACTCACACAACCATTCAGGTTGGACCTGCCTTGTGCAGCACCTTCATTACGTACCTTGACACATCTATCAGCAGGCACCAGTGCCATGTTTTCCTCCACTGACCTTAATATCTTAAGACAGTGAGAACATTTTGCAACCAAGCCTCCAACCCACAGCATGGTTTGGCTGTTTGAATGGGAGGTCAGAAACAGCTCATGTTTCTCTGGTGGCCAGAACATTTTAGTCTACAGCAGAGAATTTCATCAGGCTCATTTGTGTTGTTAAGCTGAAGAGATACTGTGAGCGGTAGATACAGCAGACAGGAACTGTTGTCTCCTGGCTTCGTAAAAACTTCCACTGTTCATTTTCTCTGAAGAACTTCTGACCTTTGTTAGACTGTCTGCTGTGACTAGGTCTTCTGCTCCTGTTCACCTGTTTTCCTGTTCCCAATCAGACCCATGGTTCTCATCTCAAAGACTTTATACAGTTGCACACACTTCTCCCCATTCTTAGTCTTCCAGCATCCATAGCTAAAACGCAGGGCCCACTTGGGCCTGTGCTACCCTCTATGCTTCCGTTATTTGTACATGGAATTAAGTGCCCCCATGTGCATGCTGCCACCTAAAAAGCTGTTTTCAAGTGAACAGGTAGATGTCTGAAGCCAAACATATGACAGGAGCATACTGCAAGGAACTCTGCTACTGTAGAATGCAGAGCTTTTCTTACATTGCTTTCATAGAGTCCATGTGTTCCCTTATCCCTGCTCTCTGCATTACAGTATCCCATCAAAACACAAGCTGCCCAGTGGTTTTCAAGAACGTGATTTTTTTTCCTTTTCTTCTAAAAGCAATAACACTTATCAACTTGTACTGAAATACCATATCAGCTCCTTGTCACTGGCAGTCTACAGTTCCTGCCACTAAAAGTTTAATGCATTTACAGGAGCACTTAGGCATCAAGACTTTGATATCACAATCTGTTAGTCACAGGTGCTACATGATAGGTTTGTGTTAGCACATTATAGATCTTTTATCAGATACTGCACGAAATGTGTGTGTTTCTCTGCCAGGCAATCAGAATCAGACTGCTGCATAGTTGATGAGTTACTCACCAATGCAAGTTGTTGTTGAAAATAAACAGAACTTTTCCAGAGCTGCACCTTAATGGATAACTCAAACTCTAATTGGGCAAGGCCAGCAAGAACTTCATGTGAGCTAGGAAAAACACAGCAGGTCAATAGTGGTGCTCTGAGCATTGTCAGTCTTCTGCATTCATCAAGTCAAATGATTAGAACTATTCATTTGCTATAACAGACATAGTTATTTTGACAGCAAATTGCCACGGGATCAATAGCTGAGCTTTTCTTTGGCAATTCATGTAGTAGCATGAGACCTGTGACAGCATGCCATGTTGCTGGCACTGGTCTCTCAAATCCATGGAAGGAAGTTTGAAGTGGGAAAAGAACTACTGATTGAAAAGTCAGTTCAGATCAAAAAGTCCTAGATGTTTTCACATTCTTCATTCTTTTTTTTTTTTTTTTTCCCAGACACCAGTCAACATAACAGACTTGGCCCTGCGATTCAGCCTTAAACCATACTTTCCATTTTTAATAAAATTAATAATCCCATGCAAGTGCTAGAACACATGCCTCAGCTTTACTGTAATCCCCCAAGGAAAGCATCCCTTCAGTATGGTCCCAGAGAAGTCAGTCAGTCAATCTTATGGCTCTGCTTTGTGCATCTGCCTCCAGATGTCAGGAAATGCATCCTTTAAAAATGGGTATGGAACTATAGGAGATCAGAGTTTAAAAACACAGACAGTGTTTCACTGCAGATATTAAAATAAAGTTGTGTTTTTGACTGGCCTGGTGCTATCATTGCCCATACTTACTGTTTTCACTGACTACCATGACCAAGTTCAGAGCGGGTGTTTGGCATAATGTTGACAGCCATAAGATCACCTGAGCTACTTCTGGCTCTGCCCTCAATTGGCATCATCTGGATCATTTTTCAGACTGGCAGAAAAGATTTAATGCATGGAAAACTGCTCCCTGGCGAAGGTTGGAACGGTGCTTCCTGATGACAACAGGATTCCTCTAATCACAGAATTATTAAGGTTGGGGGGAAACGTCTAAAATTATCAAGAGCTGTGTTAGTAGTCCATGGATTTAATGTTCTTCAGACATCCTTGCTGACTGAGCTGTATTCTGCCACCCATTCTGTTTAATGTACACAAGAGCAGAGACACTGATGTGGGGTGCACTTTACTTTCGCCACTAAGTGAAATCTATAAGCTTTCTCCGTATTGGGACAAAAGCAGAGACATTCTGCATGTTTTCAGATGTAAGCTCTGAAGGACAGAAGCACCCTCTGTTTGAATATGACTGTGTTTTCCTTACTGACTTGGAATCTGTCAAACACAAATCTTTATGAGCTCCAGACACTTCTCCTCTGATGCAGCTCTCCTTGAAGATCATCTGATAGTGCAGCATGGGACTGTCTAATTACAAAATGAGATGAAACACATTGAAAGTGTTGTACCTGTCTTCCAAAAGTTGAACTAGTTTTCTTGTTTGCTTCTGGGACCAATTCAGGATGTTGACTTGGATCTATAAACTCTTCTTATAGATTAGATCTTGGTTAGGAAATGGGCTGCATTCCTTTCATGTGCTGTCTTAGCAGTTGCGATCAGCAGACTTGCTTTTTCTAATGTGTTTGGGAAGCAGAAGCAATATTTTATCTCCTGTGGTATGCTGCTGGTACAGGAATGTTCAGGCTTATTAATTCTCCAGAACACACCAAAAGTCTTCTTCACCTGTGTAGGCAGTCATGGGAAAGGACCCACTGCACAGACTGCATTGAACTCTGGGGTGCTTTGGGGTTTGGTTTCGTTTGGGGTTTGGTTTCGTTTGGGGTTTTTTGGAGGCAGCTGGAAAATATTAGTAGTCTTCAGAGCCAATATACAGTACATACTGAGAGCCAGTAAATGATGCATATTATTGCAAATTCCTCTGTACTTCTGCATTTTGTAAAACAGATAACTAAAATACTCACCTAGCCAGTTCAGTTCCCCAGGGGCTGCCCGTTTCCAGGCAGAGGACAAACCAAAAATGCAGAAGAGGACACAAATTAGCCAAATGGAATGGCTAAGTGCTTGAAACAAATGGTTTTAGGATCACTGAGTAGGGACCATGACCTCCTTTTGCATCAGTCAAGGCAACTGTGAAACTTTGTGAAAAAAGTTCACCGCAAAACAGATGCTGGGCTATCTTAGGTAAATAAATTACCAAAAAATAATAATAAAAAACTCCTCTACACATTTTACAAAGCACAGCTGTGTAAATATTGCATGAGACAGGGGAGAGGGGGAGAGATGTAACATACACCCTTTTTTTTTTTTTATGCAGAAGTTCTGCTCTCGGCACTGTTTATTAACATTCCCGGTACAACCATCACTCCACTGCATGGCACACAGTGCAGCTACTGTACTCTCTGCACACATTTTGATCTTTGTTTTAGAGGAGAAAAACAGGCTTTATTTTAAAGGAGATAATTTCACCCAAAGGTAAAATGTGTCATGAGAGGTGTTGAGGGATAGAGAGAAGATGGTACAAGACCAGGACCAGGAAGCAGATCGAATTATACCTCTCTGTTTTTCATTTCCTTTCCCACACTGCGTGTGTCATGCTAACTCTAGATGTTCCCCTGGTTCTGCACCACATGAGGAGCAATCTTGAGAACTTTAATTCTATTGAGATGGATATCTTCTGCAGTTTTCCTCTTTCTCAGCTGCCAGTTACAGCATATTCCAGCCCACAAAAAACTGTGGATCTGCTCACAGAGCAAAAAATGGCTCTTTCAGCTTGACCGAAGGCTCACCTAACTCAGCATGCCATCTCTGAGAAGAGTTAGTAGTAGACACCTAGGGAAAGACTGCAACAACAGGACAGGCATCTAGTGATGTTATTCAGAGCACAGCCTCACAGATTTTGGCAGCAAACAGTTTGCTTTTGTGAGCCAAAGGCTGTTTGCATCTTTGTGTTTGACAGCCTTCAGTGGACTTTTCTTCTGGAGATGTGCTTGCTTGTGTATTTTTTTTCCCATTCTTTATTTCAACCTCTACATCATCCCATGGCAGCAAGTTCCAGGTTTACTCAGTGCCACTTCTTTTGTCTGTTGCCTGATCATTTTGCTTGATGCTCCTTTGTTGCTGCTTTTTTTTTACTTTTCTTTTCTGCTAGTAGTAGTGCATAAATCATTCCCTGATTACTTTCTTTCAAGTTAAGTGCTGCCCCAACACTTTGACCGCAGCAGTCAGTGAGGATAGGAAAGCAGCGAAATCTGTCTAGCAGCCTGTTAGCTCAGGTAACAATTTGGCTGAGTGGCTGCGAAGCCATCCTATACCTCCAGGAATGCATATGTGCTGTGATAGCAGCTATGTTGTTCACCCAGAGTAGGCTGTAACCTTGACCCATAACCCAAGAGCTCACAGCGTGAGAGCAGCACTACCCCATACAGCTGAGTGGCTGTAATCAGGACACTGCAGCCTAAATAAAGGATGCTAGTTAAATTCTAGTAGTTTTCTTTCATTTTTCAGCTTCACAAAGACTTAGACTGAACACCACCTTCACCTAGCATTTGTACTGGCTACAGTCTTACTCTGTTATTTTGCTCAAGGGAGAACAGGTAACCCACAGCACCCTCCACCTCTGCTTGCCCAGCCCACAGCCCTGATGAGATCATCCTTTCTTCTCTTCTCTCCTCTCACATCAATGGTTCCTGCTATTTTTAGTGTGATACACACCAAAAATCATAACATAAGAGATCCTGTTGCTAAAATTAGCTGGAAAATTATAGGCTGCTTTACTGTGTTGTGCACAGTCTTCATTTGCCTCGCTGGGACGTGCATGCGGATCTTCGAACCCCCAAAAGCCAACAAAAGGAGATGCAGTCTTTGTGTCCAGGAGCAGTACCCTTGAAAAGAATGGGAATATCTTATATCAGCGAGGGATAGAGACAAAGTCTTAAGTTCCACTTTTAGGAGAGAAGTATATTTTAATTTAAAAGTAAGGATTTCCAGTCAATGAGATCTGAAAAATATAAATGTATGGACTTTCTTTGCACTTAGTGTAACATCCCCTTTTATTACAGCAGCCCAGGAGTATTATCTGTGATGCAGCACACTAATGTACTACCTTGCTCTGAATGGGAGAAAGCACTTTGGATGTAGTCCAGATTTAACCCTGTCGTAGGACTTGCTTTTTACTGTTAACTGAAATAACAGCAAATGAAAGTAAAGTGTCACCCACCATGAGTCTTCTTTTGAACTTACCCAGTCTTGGGTATAAGGTGCCCCTTTAAAGCAGAAAGTTATGGTCATTGCCACTTGTTTTATGACTTCTTTGTGTCACTCTCCCCTTTCAGGCCTTACAACCTACATCTTTTTTTCCATTCCTTGAGTGAAAACTGCTTGGCCAGACCTAATCTGAACAAGCTGTGCAAGGAGCTGCTTCTGATTGTCAAAGTAAAGCTTTGACATCTGACATCGAATTTATTCCTGAAGAGAATCATGTCGTTCAGGTGGAATTGCAAATTCTGGCCAGTTGGAAATGTTAAAAATTAAAAGATCCCCAAACCAGCTGTATTTCTTATGCAAATCCTGAACCAAATGGGAACTTCTAAGTATCAAATAAATTGTTTGCCCTCTGTTTTAAAATTGCCATCTAAGAAACCAAGTACTTTGGCGGGGGGGAACGGATGGAGGATGGGAAACAGGTCTTACAGACATAATTTCTCCCATGTTCCTTCAACTATTGTGCTATTGTGATTTTTTTCAGTGCTATTTCTCTTGCTTTTGCCAAGAAAGGTTGGACCAGATGATCCTTCGGGTCCCTTACAACCTTGTATTCTGTGATTTTATACTTCTGCAGGATTTTTCTCTTTAATGCTATGTGGAAAACCCTCAACAGAACCTGACACTTAATGCAGAGTAAACAGCGGCAGTGACTGAATAGAAACCTGATGTCAAACACGCAACTACCCTGGGAAAGTGAAAACCCATTGCTTTCTCATCTCTTTCAGTTGTTGCCTCCTTAAGTGTAGTATTCATAAAATCAGTAATTTTAAAATGCACAGAAACATTATTTTGATATTCATAGTGTCACTTTAAAAAGAAAAAAAAAAGGTTAAAAATCGATTTGCTGGCCTCTTGGGGAAATGCTGTAATGTTTTTGGCTGTCTCCTACTTTCTGCTGCCAGCTAAAAGTACCATCTGGCTTGTTTAGGGCCCTTTTCCATATCAGGTGCTTCCAAAATTCTCCCTAACCAGAGGATTGTTTCATTGGGTTGCTTTGCCTGCTGAGGCATGTGTCCTGGGCTGGGAATCCTACTGCTTCTGTTCCCTGCCATCTTGCTGACGGTGGTGTGTGTATGTTTGGGCACAGATCTTGCTGCCTCTCTCCCGAGGACATTTGCATCATCGTCAGCTGCACATATTAAATTGATATGCAGGGCTCAGAAACATGTATCCCCTCTTTTGTCCCTTTGTTTGTGCAATTGTTGTGGTTTTAATTCTTCTTTTGACACCTGGAATATCACAAAGCTGCTGATAATCTGCTGAGGGAAATGACATTGATAGAAGGATAATGTGTGTCAGACTTATATCTAGATAATTGCAGACACACCCCAAACCCTCACAACTCAGGGAATGAATATCCTAAATCCATTATTAATTTGGAGAGCCCTATGTGGCAGTTGGCTGCAGTGTCATCTTCTTGCTGCAAGAGTCACTTGCAAGGGATTTTAGAAGACAGTTTGGGTTAATTCTGCATTGCTATGTTGAGTTGTGCCTAACAGGAGTCATTTGGGGTGCGTTCCTGCTGCCATTTCATGGCAGTGTGAGGAGCTGTAACAAAATGGTGTTGATGTCCTAACTCCTCACTGAAGAAGCTTCCTGTGTGCCTTCTCCTGCACAGGCGTAAGACACCAAGAAGAGAACCGGTGCACGATACGTGGTACCAGTTGACAGTGACACCTCCTCCTCAGGATTCTTTGTTTTTCAAATTTGCTGGTTTACTTAAATATAAATCTACCCCTCAAAGGATTTATGAGTAGATTTGAAGTATTGTAGTTGCTAAGTTTAGACTTTTGATGTGATCGTATGGAAAGATGGAGCATGGTTTGAAACAGATACTGCCGTGAGCTGTCTTGTCCTATTTCTGAAATGATCTGTGCCATACACTGCTGACTTTTCCTGTCCATCCATTAAAAAGTGAATTACGAAGAGTGCTGAGACAAACAGATAGTAGTTTAACCTTGTTAGTAAATATCAGGTAGCTGATATATACTGCTAGAAACTTACATCACAGCCTTTCTCTTCAATATAGGTTTATGGAATTACCTTGTTACTATATAAACTGTCTTTGCTCTCTACGTTCTTCCAGAGGTTTATTGTTCTCTGTATGTTGGCACAGAGCATGACTCTGAAGAGTCAGTTCATGGTGTGGTGCATTTTAAAGACTTGGGATATGGCCATATCTATTTTTCAGCAAAGGAATGAAAGCTTTTTTCTTTTTTCTTTTTTTCTTTTTTTCCCTAAGGTATTAAAAGTTTCAAAAGATGTGCTGAAATGAAAAGGAAATAATAACTAAAGACTGAATGGGAAGTAGTGCCTCAGAGTACTGACTTTGTTTGCTTGTTTTCCCCCCACCCCCCAAAATCCTCATATTTTAAGTGCAAGTTAATGTTTTAAATCAAACCTGGTTTGTGAACGGATACTTGAACTATATCACACATTATTCATTGATTTTTTTTTTTTGTGTGTGAGTGCAATAAAATTTTTACAAGCTGTAGTCACGTTCTTTTAATAGAGAAAAAACTATGCAGAATATGTTGCTTAGAGTATTAGATAAGCTACAGTCTGTTAATCAAATATTTTCATGATATGAGGGCAGTTGAGAAAACAGTACAATTTTTGCTAATGGCACTGGTAAGTAAACGGATCTATCATTACATTGTCATGAAAAGTGACATTGAGCAGAAACACCCTGCCAATCCCTCGAAGATAAGTATTTAATGTAATTAGACAGACACTGTCTCCTTTGTTGAACGTAGCATTAATCACCCAGAGAAGTCCAACTTTATATGAAATGGCTTTTTCTGATATGTCTTTGTATTAGAAAGCTTCTTACATGGTTTTGTCATGATGATATATTTGAAGAAGTGACTTCTATAGCTATATGATGTTCCTCATGACATATCTTGCTGTTCTGTGTCCCATAATATTATTTTTATTATTATTTAGCAGTGTTACATTCTATAGCCATGACTTGTTCCTAAGCCTAGAAAACCCACATGCATTTGGAGCTGAACCTCTTTGAAAACAATTAATGCCTTCAACTTACTGAAATAGAAAAGAAACACAAATAGCTTCCATTATGTTCTTCACTTCTTCCTATGTGGTGTTAGCACAGGTTCATTGTTATGGCACAAGGAAAATGTTTCTTGCTTCAAATACTAGTTCATAGTATCACACACATTTAAAAAAAAAATAAAAAACAAACAACCAAACCCCCAAAACACTTTTCTATGAAAACCTCATTGTTAAATTGCTGAAAAATGTTGCCCCCTTCCAGAATTCATTGGCACTACATTCCCCACCCCCCCTCCCCAATTTTTTTTTCTTTCCTCCTCTGCTTGTGATTTGTGCTGTGAAACGCTGTCTGGTTCTGAACTGGTCTCCACTTGAGTCAGTGCACAGCTGTGTCTTCCCACCTTCTCAGTGGTGCAGAGGGCTTTGAAGGGAAAGAATAGGATTTAGTCAGAGATGACAGCAGACTTCACTGAGTAACAGGTGGAGGTCAAGTCGCTTTATTTGTTGGGATGAACAGAGTGCAGAGATGAAAAATCTTTGAAATAATAAGGTTTAGGAAGAAAATGCTGACTAGTCTAAGCTTTGATTCCAGCTGACAGATCCTTTTCTAGTGTTCATTACTTGATTTCACAGTTCAGGCAATTTTAAGAGGCTTAAAATTATATTTCTGCTCTCCTCTATAAAACTTTTCGATCACTTTCTAATTTTTGCTTTAAGTAAAGTTATAGGGGACTCCCTAATATATCACTGCTGCCTTGAGACTCTTACCAAGTCAATATACCATCAAAAATGTAAGGATAAGCTTTTTTTTTTTTTTTTTTTTTTTT
>VWZE01001276.1:436160-490474 GCA_013396675.1 Eubucco bourcierii | reverse complement strand
TTTTTTTTTTTTTTTTAATCCCCCAGACCTCTACATTTACCGATTCTTTTTATAAATGAAGCAAAGATTTCATACGTAGACACCAATTCAATTCGAAAATTAAAGTTTCAGAACAACTCCCCAGAAAAGTGGATAGTAAAATAAAGTAGGAGGCTTAAGGAGTCACTGTTGCTGTCTGGGCATACTGGTTTTTATGTTCCTGGGAGCAGCAGTAATGAAGCTCAGCCACCCCAGCGTGCTAAGTTTAAATCACCAAGTGCCGGTGAGCCATGCTTCATCCTGAAAGGGACTCACAGCAAGACCCCAGAGAATCAGAGCAGAACGTCCTGACATTGTGTGGCAGTGCTGGGACTGCAGTGACCTGTCGGCATCGTTGCATGTCAAGGCAGCATCACAAAGGGATTTCAGAGGGCTGAACTGCAAGGGTGCTGCTAGGTTAGCCTGCTGTCCTTCCCCTGTGCCAGCTCCTGGGAGGGGAATGTAGGTGTTTCTCCTTTCCCACCCTTTTTCTTCCACCACCACCACCTGCTTCCTACCTGCTGGAGTGGGCAGAACAGGAGTATCTTTAGCCATTTGCTAAAATCTTCCCCCTCAGACTTTCTATTACTTCTGCATTCATTCTTTGCAGGAAGAGGAAACTCACTGGTCAAACCCTTGGACACCAGAATAGTTGCATGCAGTTTCCCAGGGAGCCAGATAGCTCTAAAGCTTCCCAGTGAGTGACAGTTTCTCTCTTCTATTCTTCTGAAACATGTGTTTTACACATATACTGAAATGTTAATATCAATTTACAGCCAGATTCTTGCTTTTTTTTTTCTTTTTTTTAAATCAAATCTCCCAAAGTATATTCACTTAGAGCACCTCAGCATACATGTCACTTTTTTTTTTTACATAGGAAAAAGTGTTGGATGCTCTTATACACATAACATCATTGGGCTTGAAAGCTGTTAGCTCATTCAGAGTTAGTGGCAAGAACACTGGACTTGCCAGCACCAAACTGTGAAACCTTTTTGTGTGACTGGTAGAAATCTCATGGGGGTAGAAATAATTAAAAAAAAAAAAAAAAAAAGAAAAAAAAGAGTGGGGAGGGAGGAGGGAGGGGATGTAAATCTATGCATTTGGATTTGAGTATCTTTACTACTATGATTTCAACTCTGTCCTAGAAGTCCTTGACTCACAAATCATTGGAGGCTGGGAGAGTATTTTGAAGAATTATCACTGTATGCTTTCCCTGGTCTTTTTTGTAGGCATCCATTAGTTACCACTGTCAGAGAAAGGATACTGGGCTAGGTGGATCCCTGTAATCTGATTTGGCATGGCTATTTTTCTGTGTTCCTACGCTCATGAGATCAAGTTATGTAGGATTATTTCGTAATGCCAGAGCAGCAGTTTCTGAGGTTCGACAAAGCTATCTAGCAAAGTGTCTAATAAAAAGAAAAACCCTGTCCCATACTGTAGCTTTCTTGGTCCAGTGAAGCAGCATCCTCATGCACACAAATCCTGTAAAGTTGCTTCTGATAACTCCCTCTGTCCCTTCATTTTTGTAAGCTAAAGTGCCATTTTCCTTTTTACAGCCTAATTGAACCTAAACTGGTCCATTTTTTTCTGCAGTGTGGTATTTCACTAATTTCACTATTTGCTCGTAAGTTTTCCCTTAAGCAAACTGAAAAGCTTCTTCCCTTTTATTACTTCACTGGGCCAAGATTTCACACAGTATCCTGCTTGCTACAAAATATGATAGTGTTCTCTCTCACCTTGTTTCTTTTTTCTTCTTTTACTTTCTTTTATAAAATTAGGATATCTAAGAAACCCCGACCACCGCGGAGCACTACATGGTGGGTGTGCTTATTCAAACAATGCCAATGCTCTTGTTCTCGGTGCATAGACATTTTCTGTTGGATTGGGGGGAAGGTACCAGGTTGTGCCTCTCGCGTGGGTTCTCCGATGTCTAGTAAGGAGAGAGCTTGTGCTGAGCACTTTGCCAGAGCAATAGCACTGGAAGGAGCACTTAAATGTTACCTCTGCCTTTTCCATGCCTGTTCTCATGGAACTTGCAGAGACTTTTCACTACGAGCCCATTGCCTCTCTGTCAGATGTGTTTTAAATTGCTCAGTAGATGAGAGAGATGTTGGGCAGATCATGCAAGCAGACCTGCAGGCAGCCTGGTCATACACAGCTCCTCTGGAATTGATGCCAACACCAAACTGCTGTGCTCTGCCTTCTCTGCGATGGGAACATTTCCTTTCTTCCAGGGGGATTCTTTGTTCCTCCCAGAATCCTAAAGCCATTGGGAATGCAGAAAAATGAGGCTGGTTTCAGCTATCTGATCTCACCTGCCTGAGAGCTGATCTGTTGGGAAGCAGTTTAAGTCTCTGCCACATGGGAGCTGCCAAACCTTCCCCAGGTCACCAGTGCCATTCCAGCAGGCGCTCACCAGCGTGCAACTGGCAGTGGACACTTTCCAGTAAAAGAGCACAGCAGCTGTAGGTCAGCTACAAATTATTTTTTGTGTTACGGAGAAATGAGACGACTGCTCAGTCCTGTGACTCTCCAACCTCGGCAATCAGCTGGTGAAAATACCAGGAACCACGGATAGCAGTACATAACAGTTCCATGAGTACACTCTTGACCTGTCAAATTATAAATCCATTCCAGTTTGGTACGATGCACATGAATTCAGTTTGCAACTCTTTCTTTCTTTGGAGCAATGTCTACGACCTCAAATTGTGCAGAAATCAGGTGACTTTGCAGTACATGGTAAATTACCTGAGCTATTTTCAATCCTGACCGCAGCTCTTTTATTAATTAAAACATATGTTCAATGGCAGCGGATACCGATTAAGACTTCAAACCCAGTATTAATGCCAAACTTAGTCTCGTCATCATAAAAGTCATTTAAAAACATTACCATGCAGTAACTGAGGTCACAGGTTGAAAAAATCTCCATATTTACCCATCTCCATCTCATGCCTTCGGCGTTCAGCAGAGATCATTGTTACATATATCTTGGGTAGCCAATGATCTCTTGATGACATGCAAATAATAAGCAATTTTTTTTTGGGGGGGTGGTGGTGGGGGGGTGGAAAACACCAAATAAAAATCCAGAAAAGTTGACTCCATCCTCTTTAGTTACTAAAATTCCCTTTAGTATCGCTTGCAATTTAGCATCCATATGCATCTCAGGAAGATATAGTTGAAACATAAATCTATTCTGGGTCTTTTACTTGCAAAAATATCATACCTCCGCTATAATCATATGCAAAGACTTTTTAGAGGGCTTTGTAAATGCCATCCAAATTTATGATGGCATTTTTTGCCTTAGAGCTATAGATGTTCCATCCCCAAAGCACCCACATAAAGGTATATTCTCCTATGGATGGCTGCAGTTTGTCCCGGCTCCTATATCCTATCTGCCAAGTATGCTGAAAAACTCTCAGAAAACATTTGAAATGAAACAAATGCAGTCATGAATTTTAGATGAGATGTCTAAAGACATCATTAGAAGGGGGGTGGTGTGTGTGTGTGTTATTCTTATTAAATCTTTATATATTTGTACAATGCAAAAAATGATGCTAAAAAAACCATCAAATCCCAGGGAAGAGTAAACTGCTACCTTGCTCTTTATTACACTTCTCATTAAAGCTTTTAAATCGGAATCTTGTTAAATTATATTTTGAAGAAATTGGTCATATGTTTAGTGCTGGTTTATTATTTATTGAAAGAACCACTTGGGTGACAAAGCAGGATGGAAGGCTGACTTAGATCTAAACCAATCCAGATGATGCTGTAAACATAGGTACAAACAGAGAAGGTAATGAACATGGCAGCAAACCAGTTCAGGCAGACTTTAATGGGGGGTAAGAGTTTAAAATAATGGTGAATGCTGCAATGCTTGGGTTTAAAATTGTTTAGGCAAGATTTTCCAGTAGTGTAGACTGGTATTTCTCCTCTGTAAATGGAGCAGTACTCATCTACAGAGCAGAAATGTCAACCTTCTTTTCCCTAAGTGACATCAGAATTTTGATTCTAACTCAAAATTATCATTTTTGGCTGAAAACTGCTGAAGAGTCCAAAAGCATTTAAAACCTAAAGCCACTGAATCCATTTAATGCGCCTTTGGCACCTCTCTTTCTCTCAGTCCTTTTTGAACATTCTGGTCCTCATTTGAATCAATCTCTCTTTATTAAGTTCTTTGGCTCATTTACTTGTATGTGCATTTGCTTTATTTTATTTGGAACATTCCTTTTGTAGTGTCTTGAAAAAGAGTTGTGACATTTCTTTTGGATAGCTTAAGTATCTGGCAGTCACCTATGATATGATGTTGATGGGTACGGATAGATTAGCTCTGTTTTCCTGATGATCTGTCAGATGTCAAGTTTTGAGGTTGTGTGTGTTGGTGATGCATATGCAGTAGTTTGATAAGTGGATAGAGGGGAAGCTTTCATTTTTTCTGCTGTAAAATCACTGTTTATTAAGCTGGATGTAGTCCTGTGAAGCAAGGTACTCAATGGCAGGTAGTTAATCAGTGATTATGGTAACTCAGAATGCGACCAGGAGAGCAAGCATCCATTCAGAACGTAGAAACTAAAGAGCACTTCATTAGGATGAGTGAATTTCCATCTGCGTTGTGTTTTGTGTATACTGGAGCAACTAATACAGCAAACTGATGGATGGCAGTTAGTGTGATCATATCTCAGCTGATGACAAATAAAGTTTGCTCAGCACTAAGGAGACCAGACTTACTGTGACTGACAGTGTAGCCATCAAAATTTCAAGAAGCTTGAAATGAAGAATTTCCCAGGGGGGGGGAAAAATACATAAAAAGCAGCTGATCAGCATTTCTGTTAATACTGATTTCAGTGAAATTGCTGGAACAATTTGCACAGAAGGATGAAAATTCCTTGCAAAATTCTTCCCATATATCCGAGGTGGTTTTTTTCCTTCAATAGCCAACTTGGTTTTTGTGCATCATCTGTTTGTTCTGCATGTTGTTGAATTCATGGTCCACCTGGTAATATCTGAGCTTCTGTGATTCCTTCTGATAGTATCCCTTGAGAATGAAGATCTAGACCATATTTCATGCATAGGATTTGTTATGAGATCTCCATCAAGAGTCTAGTGGCAGAGAGCTACTGGGAATATTGGGGTAATTATCCAAAAGTCATCTTTGGAGATGAATATTAGCTGGTCTACCGATGTGGCTATCTTGAGATGGAGTTACTGTTTAGATGTGTGCAGTTGGAATCATGTTAGCAATTCAAGAAGTGAAACTGGATGGATAATACAGGCAGAGATACAGAAACAGCTGTAGATTTGGAGAGAAGGGCTGGGGGGGGAGGGTGCTCTCCTCTTACACCGCTGTGACTCCATTCCCTCCATCAGAGTTAATCCGAATTTCGGTACCTCCGTTGGTAAGGTGCAAAGGTGTATTGGAAAATAGGTTCATAGCTATTTATTTGTTCTGGGAAAGATTTGTGCATTCGATTCTCATGCATCATTTTCTGGTCCATTTAAATATATATCAGCCTCATACATGAAAATTTGAAGATCTTTAGCTGTACTCAAGGAAGACTCTTATGTGGTGCGTTTCTAGTACTGGCAAACATAAGGAGGTAGAGGAATTAAAACCATCACAATGCTCCAGTACCCCTTAGAAGATGAGGAACATGAAGTATCCCTGTGCGTTCACTGATTAAACTTGGGCTGGAGGTTTGCGAAGTGCAGAGTTTTGGAAAGTCTTGCTGCGGGACTTCAACATCCGTGCAATGGCTCCAGTAACCAGAGTCTCTCAAGGACAAGGATCCCATTTACGCTTGCATTATGCATTGAGCAGAAGGGTGTGATGCATGATGTGGAATGAACAAAATAACTTGTGTGTTTAGGGAAATGCCAAATTAATGAAAATTCAGAAAGCTCTAATGTTGAAAAGGCACCCAAATTCCTTGATAGAAATATAATGCTGCTAACAGTTTCAAGATTATTGTTGTCTGAATTTTCTGCTTATTGTGTACTGCAATTAAAATTCTTTTCAGCTGAAAAACTGAAGTCAAATTAATATTTCCTTTTGGAAAAAAAAAAAAAGACGAAAGTACACATCTTGTTCCATTTAGCACCATCATGGTCTTTGATCTGGTTCCCTCTGTCCAGTGGAGAAAGAAAAAAAGAAAAAAAAAAATCATGTTAATGGGAGCAAGGCTAAGACCATATATGTTTGGCATACGTATCCTTCTGGAATCACGTGAACTTAACATCAACAGTAACTTAAAGTAACACACCCACTCAGACTTCCATCTGTGTTTTATGCCACAAATCCCTTTATTTTCTTTTTTTATTTAGCAATTAACTTTCCCCCCATTTTTTTCTGTAGTTAAAAGCTGCCATAAGATGGAAAATAGGCAAAGTCTGATTTTCTCCTCTTGCACTCTAAATAACATTCAGAGGAGACTCAGATCTGAATTATGAAATTTGTGTTTCCTAAAAGTGCCAGGTGTGGCTGTGATTTGGACAACAGTCCTCTACACAGAGTGGTTAGAAACACTTTTAAACCCCACCTGGGTTACCCAGCCGTTGTGTTCTGGCTGTTCTTGTTTATTCCTTGCTCAGAGCAGATGGATAGAAAGAGGCAGGGAATGGGGAGGATCCTTGGCTCCATTCCCTATTCACTGGCCAGCACAGCTGAGACTGGTTGGGGGAGATTGTAATTTGTTGCTGCCCTGCACCAGAGAGGAGACACAGGGGAGCAGAGACTCAGAGGTGTCCTTATGAGTTGGCACTACCCCTTCTTTGGGGCCACGTGAAGAGCTGAAATCTGGTCTTGAGCACAGTGATCCCCAGCATTCATTAGCTCTTGGGAACAATGCTGAGGAAAGCCATGCAAGGCAGCAGCATCCCTTTTAATCCAGTTTTTAACTTTTTAATTTCCTGCATTCCTGAGCAACACAGGAGGGGAAGCTGCAAACTGGGGACCACTAAATGTGTTAAAACTCATTAGGTGTGAAACAGAAGACCTTTAAAACTAGCCAAGAGTATCAAATATGGGTGCCAAAAATTAAACACCTAACTCCATATTTAGTCATCTATCTTAGTCCCACACATCGCATTTGTTAATATTCACCACAGCATCATGTAGGTGGCCTGATTTTCATCAGGCACTGGGCACCTACAAAGCTAACACCAATGCTGAGACCATTTACCTGAGAGTGAGACTTGTACTGGATTCCAGATTTTCTGGGTGATTAAAGCAGAGTTCCCTTACTCTCTGCTCCTGTAAGGAGCGCCGATAGAATAACCAGCATTGTAACATATGGCTTAGCAAGGGGGGAAAAAAAGAAAATGAGTATTAGAAATGGATGGACTAAAGAATATGCAGGATATATCAGGCACATTAACCAAACATATGGTGCTAAATGAGATTTTTTTTAAAATTGCAAAAAAATTGACATTCCTGGCAGTCTCAAGGATAATGTGACATGGCTGTGATAAATTTAGAAGAATGGGACATATTTTGGCTTATTCTTGGAAACCTTTTTCTTGCATGCCGACTGTATTTCTTCTTTTATTAACCCATTCAAAGAATGTTTGAATTTTGCTGCTACAGCACCATGCTAGCGCAACATAAAATGTGAATGATGCTAATTGCTTTGCACTGCCTAACTTTCTGTCATACCCTCCCCTCTTAAAGGACAAAACATGCTTTGGAAATGAGCTGGCAAGCTCATCTTATTCTTTCTCTTGGTCAATATTAAGTGATGTAATTAAACTCCTGTTTGCATATTCTTCTGAACTAGGAAGCAGCCATATTCTTCTTTCTTTTTTTTTTTTTTTTTCTTTTTTTTTCCCCTGAGATCTGATGGATATGATCACTCAAAATAAAATATGTCATTACAAACCTCAAACAAAATAAAAACATTAGGTAGAGTTGGGTTGTTCCAAACCAACACATTTCAGAATACTCTCAAATAACAACAGCAACCAAAGTAGCCATAATAAAGGCAATCACAATGATGATAACAAACCAATATAAGTAGGAACCAATTATCAGTGCTTCAATTTATCTCTCTACTCATTTTTACAATGTAACATTACATTCAAATCTCTGTTTTCATGTGGATACATCTACCTCTACCATATAAAACCCATCCCCTTATGAACATGACACTGCGCAGCATTGCCATAGTTCAAGGTCATTCATCAGTTTTGTTGTAGCCCCTCCAGTTCCAGTGTCTGAACACAAGCACATAAACTTGCTACAGCTTTAAGCTATGTTTTACCATTCTTTCCACCCCTTCCCCATGCCATAATTTAGATGAGTCAAGCAAGTTTAAAGCACAGGAGAGAAAGAACAGCTTCTTGACTTTTTCAGAAGCTTTATGATGTTTCCCATAACCCTGCAGCTGGAGGATGTGGAGGAAAGCATAGTGTTCATGAGCCAGCTAAACCATTCAGTGCATAGATTTGGAGATCCCGCTCCTTCCATGACCTCCATAGCTTGCCCAAGGTGCAGGTACTCATGTCCACTTCTGGATCTCTGCTCATGGCCTGCACACCTATGGGCTGTGTCCTGAGCTTTGTGCTGCCACATGAGTACTGCACAACCTTTGGAGGTAGAGTAGCTCACAGCAGGCTATTTTACTGCCCTAGTCCCTGTGCATAGTCACTTGTCCTGTCCATGATACTTTGCACTTAGGGGAACGGAGCCTGCTACATTTAAACATTCCTGGGGAGCAAACCTAGCCCCTTCTATGGCCCAGCATAGAAGAGATGTACTCATTGCCTTGCTGTCAGCAGCACTGTCCTTCTACCCTTCCCCAAACACAAATACTGCCACTGACCCTTGGTTTTGTGTTTAGAGCTTGTGGATGACATTAATTTGGTGCTTTCATCCTCGGTGTCTCTCTCATAAGAAAATTTGGGTCAACAGAACCATTGCATCTTTAGGGTATCCTCATCCTGAATATGGACACTCAAAGAGAGCAGTAATTAAGTTGCTTCCCAGCATTCCCTTTGAGCAGAAATGCAGCAGGTTGCACTGAAATATTCCATTCAAATATCTTAGTCCAGTCTCCTTTTCTCTCTTACCCCCATACCGAACAAACTCTTTGCTTTTGGACTCCAAAGTCCTTAAGACCAACATGAATAAAGCCCAGCACAGTATTTTTCTTGCACGATAGTCAGTTCTACACTTTTAAAAGATACCTTTCTTGCTACCAGGAAAAAGCCAACACAACAGCAAGCCCTTAGAGCAGTTTCGAGAAAGAAAGCTGCAAGTACAACAGTGAAACTCTAACCACTCCCTTCCTTTATTTAACTTTCTGAAATATAAACTGCAAAGCCTCACTGAAACCATTAAGACCCCAGCAGTGCAGCATATAAAGTATAAGGCTCCTGCATATTACAATCAACATCCCAGGGACTATAAAACTAGTGTTATTAAATATAAAGTTAATAATGTTGTCCAGAGATAATATTATCCAGGCCTCTCTCTTTACTTTTTAACAATTAAATTCCATAAAATGCAGAGTTGTAAATAAGGTTGAATGACTTTGCTGATGGAAGATCAACTTCCACAGTATTTGATATTTTGTTTTCGCACATGAAACTTCAACTATCCTGCACCTTTGTTTTGCTGTATCTCTATGGATATGCAAAACATCTGATGTACTCTATATACTGGTTATTATGTGCAGGTAATCAGAGTGCCTCTAGAACTATAAAAATATGGAGAATAATAAAGACACACATACATATTCTTCATGAGTATGCTGTAATATTCTTTTATCCAGGCATAAATCACACACAGAAAAGGCTTGGATGCTATGCTAAGAGCCCATTGCAATATATTCAGCCCACTAATTTCTTTGGTGCTGTGGGCTTTCTATGATATATCAACAGGAGCTATTCTCCCAGAGTATAAGAAAGTAGTCGCACTACCATTATGCTATTTCTGCCTGTCCACAGGAGAGGTTTCATCCAATGGTAACTTAACTCTGACTTTCATTGGAGGCCTTTAATATAGTTCAAGGACATAATAACAACTCTGAAATAATTCCATTATGGCTGGACACAAATACCATTCACCCTTTAAAAACAAAGGGGAAAAAAAAAGAATTAAAGCAAAAGGGAACCACATAAGCATATTACTTTCAAATACCTTTGATGTCAAGAGAATAAGGAGAGGCAAAGTTTAAGCTCCGAAAACTTCAGTCTCAAGTTGTGCCTTGAGTCGTGCAACACATTTAAAAGACCCATTTGCAATAATCTACTAAAGCAGTGAGTGAAAGACAGAACTCATAAAAAGCCTGTAAAAATCCAAATGCTCCAGCTATTACAGATTTCTAAAAATAAAGCAGAGTAGGTTTCAGTAGCAATAATAAACTGCATCTTATCCATATTTCAGATTTAAAAGAAAAATATGGCTGCCTTTTAGTTCTTGTTGCTCAGAGCAAACCATGGCTGCTCTTGCCTTTAAAAAAAAAAAAAATCACAAATAAAAGCAAGCTTCCAGCTTGCTGTTGTATTCCATTTCATTTGTCCTTTAAGTTTATCTAGCTGCTTCTGCACCCACTTTCACAATGCATAGGCTGTCGTTCCATGACCTAGCATTATTAAATTGCACTTATCAATCATTCTTGCCAGGAATGCCATCGCCAACTACATTAAAGAAGTCAGAGAAGTCTGGTTTCAGCAGTCCCTCGCCTTCGCAGACCTCCTCCCTTGGAACGGCTTTCACACAGCACCATCGACCTGTCATTACAGGACCCAGAGGTGAGGCTTAACCCAAGAGCCCCCAGGCAGCTTAAACGTTAGCCACGGCACCCAGTCTCCATCCCAGAGCCTTTACATGGAAAGTCCTCACCAGGTGTGACTCACTCAGTGAAAGGCTGTGTTTCAGAAACTGATAACCCAGAGCTTTTAGTTGTTAAGACCTGTGTTTGATTTTGCTAGGCTGGGCTGTTCGGTTAAACTCCTGATGACCATTCAACAGTGCCTAAGGTGGAAATGCTGGTTTCTGGGAGCTTCAGGTTTTATCTGAAGAGGGTGGGGAAAGGTACAGAATGTGTTACAGAGAGTGTCTTCTGCTTGTGTCCATCCGTAATGTAGTTTGAGTCTTACTACTTGAGATAGGGACTCACTTCTGAACCACGCCTGTCTTCCAGCACTGTGGCTTTGTTTCTGCTGGTCATCTAGCACTCCTGTTGTTGGTGTGCTGAAGAGCAACCTTGTTAGAGGACTCCTTTGAAGTTGATTCCTGTAAAGCTTTGGCTGGTTTTCTTCACAGTAGCCTTCTGACTGTCTTCCCAAGTAAAAGAGATGTCCTCTGGGTCTGGAGATGTGCTTATATGTTTTTGTTAGAAAGATGTATTTGCATTTAACCTAGAAAACTAAATGCAGTGCTCAGTTCACATTTGAAAAGGAGCTCACTTGGGCATAGTAACACACAGGCATGAATGAACTTCTTAAGAACCTCTTTGGAAGACAAAAGAAAAGAACAAATGGTTGTGGCATGTTTTTCTGCTATGAAATTTTGTTGCATTTGGAGGAGATTATTAAGGCATTGGTCAAATGGTGATGCATAAAAAGGTACATTAGCAATTTGTCCTAGAAATTATTTTGAAATGTCTGTTTGGCATTAGTGTGTTTTTACTGAGGACAGTGTAAACCAGGAGGGGCTTCTTTGTCTGCACAGTCCAGGTGGTATGGAGTCAAGAAGTGGATAGAATTGCACTGAGTTGCAGCAAGGTCAGAACTGCACTTCATGGGGTTTGGTGCTTTGTTAAATCTACTTACTGTACTTTGATTCGTTGTAGTTAGTCCCATAAAAATTATTTATTACCTTTAGACACACACCTAGATCCTCAGAAGATATTTAGGCATCTTAAGCTCTATACAGCTTTCCCTTGAAATCTGGATCTGAGCTATCTGGCAAATATATCTTCTTTTAAAAGCTTTGATAATTGGTGATATAAGTGTGAATAATGTGAATGTTCCATTAACATTATTTTCAGTGTGCATCAACCGACTCTGAATTTCTGTCTTCTGGAAGTTCAGCCTTTTAGATTTGAGTTGTTGATTGATTAGTTAATAGGCCTTTCTACATTCAACTATGTTTTACCTCACACTTACTTTTCAAGATCACTGAATGCTTTCCTCTGCCCCTGTTTAGACCCCTCTCTGTTTGGGATTTTTGTGTGGTTGAGAAAGGAAATATATCATTGGTGAGGTCTTGTTTCAATCTCATCTACAGTCTGTTTTAACAAGACTTTTTCTGTACACTGGGGAGTATCCATCAGCTGTGTGAGAACACTCAAAAGACAACCAGAATTTGGAAGAGCAAATCCAATGATTACAGTTCCCAAATTTTGTTTGTTTAGATGTCTTTACTAACTCTGTGAAGAAGTAATACAGTTTCTGATCATCATGGTTCCTAACAGGTTAAGCAAAAACTGTTCTTTGGAAACATCATTTCAAAGCCTCTTTTATTTTATGCTTGTTCACAAACAAAGCCTTGCAGACTTCCAGGAAAAATCCCTCTGAATCCATCCATGGGTTCTTTAAGTGTCATCATCCTGGAAAAAATCTTGTTCCAGGCTTCATTCTTTGTTCTTTTTGAACATTCCTCTTCAGTATTCTTCTTCCACAGCACACTGGCTGTGTTTATTTCTTTTCTACAACAATCGCTGTTAGTAAAGGGCAGTACACTGAGATGGATTATTTCCGGCAAATCCAGCTTTGTTCTTTATCGCATTCCCTCCAGTGTACTTTAGGACAGTAAGCAGAAGAGAGAAGCTTTTCAGGTATCAAAAGTGGCAACATAAAGAATATAATGCAATCATGTAAGAGGAGATCATCTTTAAGCCATGCATGTCCACCATTGGTAACTGTACCTGCCTGCAGATACCATAGGTAGAATACAGTACAGACATGTTGCGCTGTCTTTGGATACAGAGGCAATTATGTGAATAGTCAATGGCAGGTCATTCCAAGTGATCTTCAGAAGAGTAAAAGCAGCATTTACTCTTCAGTCTGCAGAGGCGTTTCAGAGAAAGTCATGAGTAAGTAGGTCGCCATCAAAGTGAGCTCCTCAGCCAACTTCAACAACAAGAAGGTTCAATCTCATTCTGATGTTCATATATGCAAGTTTATCACTTGGATGTGTATATGAGATGCATTTGTAAAGCATGATCAAAATAGACAGCAGAGGAGAAGCTGCAGACTATTCATGGCAGGTGTTGTCATTGACAACCGGTGATTTATAACTTCTCAGGAATAGTCCTGAATCGTTCACACACTTCCAAACAGTCCTCAAAACACAGTGCATGTCTTACGCTGGGGTATCCCAGGATACTGAGTGCCCTTCCCAGTGATCCCCACAATGAGTCATCTTGGAAACAAAACTTGCTTGGAGGAGGAGTTGATTCTTGAGAAGGTTTTTTTAGCTGTTAGGTGCTCCATTCAAAGAACCAGTTGGCAAATCTCTGCCCTCATGAAATTATCTCCACTGTACTGTGGTGTGGAAGGCTGTGCAATAGTTTCCTGCCTGCATTGGTGCTGCTGCCAGTACTCAACCCAGCTGGGCAATAGCCAGCAGAGAGGATCTGAGCTGGCTGACCAAAGGACCAGATGTGCAGTGAGTGCTGGCGCATGGATGCCAATGCTTCAGTGACTCCTCAGTAGTTCCAGCAGATGGTGGTAAGATCCAAGCTTCTTTGGTGATAAGCTAGCAAAGTGATTCATGGAGCTGCACTGGATGATGGCAGTTTTTTGGGCATGACTCTATGAATGCACCATATGTCTTCTCTGGACCAGGGTGGTTAGGATTCAGTGTCTGGCAGATGGTAAATTGATCACCTATAGGGTGGCTTTAACATCACTATCAGTTTTAGAATTTCTTACAAAGCATTGAAAATTCAAGCAGATGGATCTCTAGCTCCTACGCAGCATACTTTTGTTACCTGCAAGTTATATTACTTGGTGGTCATCTTAGCTCACCACAGCACTCCAGTATTGCAAAGCCATCACATTTTGCTGGCATCTTACAAAGTTTCCCAGGCATTAACCTACTTGAACTCTTTACCAGACAGTGAAGGATTTAAATACTGTGGGTGACAGCAGTATTTACATAAGTGGTTTTAGGCTTCCATGTACTGCTACTTACACTCTAGTGGCTTTATATCTGGAGCTGGCTGAAACGTTAAATTGACCATGATCTTGTAAACCTAGGATATACAGCAGCCTGTGCTGTAGAGCATTCAAGCATTTCCACAGAATATGACAACATAGATCCTGCAAGCCAAAAAGCAAGCAAGAAAAGGCAAGGAAAGAAAAAAAAATTAAGAATGAGATGGTATGTTAGGAAGATAAATGGAGGAGAAACACAATTATGAGAAACAAGAAATACAGCACAAGAACCCAAGGGAGAGGGTATGTGAGCAGAGAGAGAAGAAGGGGTGAAAGTCAACTAGTGGAGTGGTTCCCATTATATTAATTTTCTCCATAATAAGCAGTGACATTGAGATTTTTATCAGGACAAGGCCTACCAGGGAAACTCTGCAGGATAGTACTCTCTGTTCATGCCAAAGTGGCAAAATCTTTACATCACCTACCTGGGAAGACACTGTGCCCTTCTCTATCAAAATCCTTTGCAGGGTCACCAAACTATCAGTGCCTGTTAGTTGTCCTGTCAGCCAGCTTCCAGCAAATCAAAGTGAAAATTCCTGCCAACTCACTCCAGAGCTACATGGTGTAAAAGGATGTTCTGTAATATCCTATTCCATACAACTACCTGTGGCTGCTCCTTGATGTTGTCAACAGGCAGACCAACGCAAACTTCTCCTTTCCATTGAATTTTGACAAAACCAAAGTGATGTAGTTTCATTCTGATACAGACAACTCAGATCATGGGATGATAATGTCAGACAGCCAAAAGAGAGCCACAGCATCTGAGTAAGACAGTTGAGTGGAAACCATAAATAGCGTAACTGGCCTACGGGTGAGCACTGCTATTGTGACAGCTAAAAGCAAGGGTACAGCTTACAATCTCAGAGTAGAAGTGTAGAATCAGTTTAGTGTCAGAGTAGAATCATAGAATCAGTTTACAATGTCAGAGTAGAACCATAGAATCAGTTTACAATGTCAAGGTAGAATCATAGAATCAGTTCTCCAGTATCAGGGTAGAATCATAGGATCAGTTTCCAGTGTCAGAATAGAATCATAAGAGTCACAGAATCATTTAGGTTGCAAAAGACCTTTAAGATCACCGAGGGCAGCTGTTAACCTAGGTGTAGGTAAAGACTTTGCCCCCTCTCTTTAAAATAATATGATGCTGATGGAAAAACAGTTCCCTAACAGATGACCTCAAGGTCGGGGTTTAGTAATTAGGAGGTACCCTACCCAAACTGCCATCTACTCCTATATCCCAGGCAGGGAAAGGCAGAGAGGAAAGCTAGCAAATGGTTAAAGCTTCAGCTAAACAAAAGTCAGGAACCGTGTAATTAAAACTCTACCTTTGTTGTATTGTAAAGAGTTAGCCTGTGACATAGGAAATATTTAAAGGAGCAGGCTGTTCAGCTAATTTGTGTGTGAGTGAACTGCTTAGACAGTCCTATCCTAAATTAACTGTAAGACCACCCACTGAGATTGCCTCATAAAGGGCCATGATTGCTCAGCTTCCTTTTGTATAACCGTTCAATAATTACTAGATAAATGCATAACTAAAAGCTCTATTACACTAATAATTTGTACTGAGATAGATGTGTGGGACACCATGCTGGGTTAATTTGTCATCCCTGCAGCAAACTTCTAAAGAGGGCTCTTTTGCAGAGGAGTTGTGTTAATATGTTGCTCCAGTGAGGACATGTTAGAGCATCAAGATGACTTGGTCGCTTAATCTCCTAAAGAGGCAAAATGCCTGGAGGGTAAGTGCCAGAAAGAAGAATGGGGGGTGATTAACACAGTGGACCAGATTTAAACTCATCCTGACAAAAGGAGCTGATCTAACTGAGCAAAAGAATGAAAAAAGGGGAGTGTTAAAAATACTAATAGGATTTTATACATCCCTGAAAAAATAATATACAAATAAAGTGCTGCAGGAAGAAAGTACCCATGCTTTTATTGATTCCATGTTCAGTTTCTTTGCTCTCTTTGATGTGAAGTTAAACTGTATGCTTTAAACAGTGCAGTGAACTATAATATTTTTATCTCTGCTTTATGCTAAATTCTTATAGCTTCAACCACACACACAAAGCACATTATTGCTTTAAATATGGAACCCATGTTTAAGCATCAGAGCTCCGGATTTTCAACCTCCTCTATTGACAGAACCATAAATCATGTTAAAGTTAAGTGAATTACTGTAGCGTAGAACTATAGCTTTAACAATGTTTATGTAGTATCAGCTTACCATCTACAGAATGAAAGGGGGGGGGAAAAACACTGATATTAGAAATGGGAATGTGTAGTCCTATTAACTTAACAGCAATATATCACTCCAAAGTCACAGATTCCATTACCATGCCCTTTTTAGTATCAAAGCAGAATTATATCATCACGCACATAAAGGTTGTGTTTTTAAAGAGAATTTACATTTCTCTTGTAAACTTATCAACTGCATTTCATTAGAAGAAAGACATGATATATTCTCCTACCAGTAGTTTTTATCTTATATATGAGAATACATCATGTGTATTAAAAACAATAATAACATGCAAACGTTGCCAGTGCTTGATGTGAAGCAGAAATTCTACAAATAGGTTAAATTAAGGTGGTTTTGACCTCTAGCTATGATCTTGGCAGGGAGGAATGCTTTCTGAAGGTATGATTTTGAATTCTCTACCTCTGTAATCAGTTCTGTAGTATTCTGATCTCCCAAGGAAGGTTTTAAAACAATCTACTCAAAATAGCTGACTTAACTGGCCCCCTGCCTGTGCCAGAGTCTGGAAACAGTGCTCAGTTCAGCTCTACAGGTTCTCAAAAGCAGCCTGTAATACTCAACAATCCAGAGTACACCAATAAGTCCTGCACCCTTGCACAGCTTTAAGCATGTTTTCTTTTGCTAGGAACTCGGTGGGCCTTGGCAAAATGTACTTCTGCCTCCCACTTGCTACTGCAAAATCTCTTACAGAAAGAGTGTTTCTGAACAAAGTGTCCAGGTGCCTTATGCCACTCTGGTCTTCAGAGCAGCAAAAAGGAGCTGGTCGGCAGCCCTGACTTGGAGAGACAATGGGTATGGGTCTGGTTTTTTAGCAGTGCTTAGATGACCACCTCCATTTGACTTCTGGAGCTGAGACATGGATATTCTGCAATGCAATCCTTCTTTTTGATGTCTGTGGGCAGGAACAACTCCTCCATCCATCACATTTAGGGTATTTGTTTATCTCTTGCATTGGTCAGCTCTTTGTATTCTATTGTGAATGTTTCATCTGTGTTTGAGCATGCTGGCCTCAAGTTGCACCAGGGGAGGTTCAGATTGGATAGTAGGAAAAAAACCTTGTCTGAGAGAGTGGTCAGGCATTGGAACAGGCTGTTCAGGGAGGTGGTGGAGTTAGCAGTCCTGGAGGTGTTAAAAAACCTTATAAATATGGCACTTTAGGATGTGATTTAATGACCATGGTGGTGCTGGGTTGATGGTTGGACTCAGTGATCTTAAAGGTCGATTTCAACCAAAATGATTCTGTGATTCTACAGTGTGGAAATAAGTATGAGCAATACCTTTCACCTCAGCTCATAGTTTCTCAGTCTTCTCACTGCAAATGGTAAACCAAGACAGAATCAGTTTGAACTGAACTCATCCTTGGAACTGACAGACGTGCTACTGAACAGCCCACTAAGGGGCTTAGGCAATACTTAAGTCTTCCAATGATCTGAGCTCCCTTCAAAGGGCTGATCCTAGGACTGGTCAGTCTTACCCTCAGCAGCTCAGTATTTAAGTAGAAGCAAGACCTTGCTAACCTGAAGGGACTGCACTACATTTATCACCCTAAAGTCCATTTCTCATGGGCAGTAAGAAAAATGAGGACTTTCAGACACCTTTGAAAAAGTTACAGGGACGCAGCTCCCATCGACATTCAAAAGCACTTAATGAATTCTCTCAGGACTTCTGCAAATCCCAACCCAAGTTTCTTAATTATTTTTTTTTCCCCTCCTTGTTTGGGTAACTGCTTTCATCACAAAAAATCTGTGGACTTAAAGCTATTGTTTTAGGCTTCTATTCTTTACCTCTTGTATTGTATTATGCACAGAAGTGTAAGTTCCTTTCAACAAATTTGGATTATTGCCAGATCTCCTTATTAAAAAGTCGCTCTTCATATTTCTGATAAACACAGCTGTTTCACGGTGTTTGAAAGCATTTCACATCAGCCAGCATGGTGGCTTAGCCAATTAGTCCTCTAATATGGTCAGTTTTCAGAATAAGTACCTTTGGGGTACAAAGGGTGGGATACATCTTGCATAATTTGAACTGGCACTTGCATTGCTGAAATGCTAGGAGGAAGCTTACAGCACGCAGGGAGTTAAAGTGACTTTAGAAGCCTACAGTGGAAATCTCTAGCAGAACAAACTGTTCTATAACATTTCCAGGGAAATGACTTTTAAAAAAATGCTTTCTTAATTGTGATGAAGCCAATTAGAATGGCCTCAAAAACAGGCTGATAAAAATGATCCTGTTGCATTATGATTATAATGTTACTATTTCTAGGAAGATTGATCAGTGTTTAATGAGCTATTAGTAAACTCAATTATCACTTTGCAGAGGAGCTAGCTGAGTTTTGAGCCCTAGTGAAGCCAATCCACTGTTGGCCTGGTCTGATGGACCCCAACCCTCATGCCTGTGAAAGAACAGTGGGTTTCATGCCTTAGACCACTACTTCTTTGGATAGATGAGGATTGCAGGGTGGCGTTAGGCTTTTCCTGAGTGGGAGAAGAGCAACACTAAATGACCTTTTCAAAGACTTCAAACGACTTTATGAAGAAAGAAATTCTATCCACTCATCTGGATCATTCCAACCTAAAGCATTCTATGATTCTAAGATCTGACTTGAAAGGGATTGGCAAAGCTTTTTGGAAGAGGAGATGGAAGGTGTGTTGATCAATATGTCTCACCCATATGTTGGGCTGTGCTGTTGGAAAAATCTATCTGAGCACTGCAGGTGTGATCACAAAGTCCCTGGGAGAAAGGATCCCATACATCTTTATTGGGATTGCTCCTTTGTTCTGGCAGAACGAGCTGAAAAGGGTACTAAATATCTGAAGAAAATGATAACCTGTTTCGAATTAACTGATTCTTTATTATCTGATCATGCAGTTGAAGAGATTCCACAATTATGGCTTATCTTCATCTGCCTCTGACATGTGAGGTGCCAACCTAATCAATACATGCAACTTATTTTATTGGTTGCTCAGTTCGTTAGTGGCTACTACAAATCCAGAGGGGAAAAGACAAGACAGGCTTGCATACTCAGAAGTCTGAATTCAACCTTCTGATAAATCCTCCTACTTCTGTGCTGCACAGCACCACAAACTCATAAAACGCTAAGCAATCCAGTGTAGCAAGCAACAGCTTCACTGCATAATCACTTGGCCCAATAGCAGTAGTTTTAAAACACTGGTCTATCCGTTGCAGGCCACCATACATTATCGTCTCATTTTCAATAAAAAGTCAGAGATGTTTCAGATGAGCTTCAATGGAATTAGAATCATGTGTGCTTTGAAATATTTATACTTGCCTTGAGATGGAAGGATAATTCCTGCCTCCAACCCCCACGCACAAATAACAGATTTAATAATGCCAAATGGTCCAACCCCTCCCCACCTACAGCAGGTAGAAATGAAATGGAATCCGCAGATTTTCATAGGTCACAGAACTTATATTTTATGTCATTTAGTGAGGTCAATAATAAAATATAAATGTCACAGGCTGAAAGACGCCAAGAGAAATATGGTTTGGCAGGATGGTGCTGCTTAGGGATACATAAATAATAAGTCAATAAGTAAATAAATAATAGACCAGGACCCCTTTTATCTTCCATCTGAAAATCTCAAAGAATTTGCAATCACTGATTGAGATTTGGAAGAATCCCATCAGAAGCACAGTAGTAATGACTCCTTCTCATACACAAGAAAGTTTGCATCACCCTAGATGTAGTTTTTTGGAAGAAATTTTTTTTTTTTTTTTAGGAAGCACTTCTGAAAATCGTGACCGAAGGAGCTTGGCCATGGTTACTTGCCACTTTTAAAGGCAAACAAGAAAAATAGCAACCTGCTCCACTACTTCAGGTCCTTTAACTGATTAAAATGTTTGCAAGGATCAATATATTTGGAAACAGAGTTGTGTTCTGTGCTCAGAAATTGTTTGAAAGGCCACTTTTGCGTATACCAGAGTTGGTGACCACAACACAGCCATCAGAGTAATGGTCTCTAGTTTTTAATTCCTTCTCTCCAGTATAAGACAGGCACACTTGTCATATTGACCAGTAATAGTAGTAGATTCTTCCCCTCATCCAAGAGCCCTCCCCTTTGCCACTTGAGAAATTTGGTATTTCCCAGTCAGAGACTGCAAAAACAAACCTTTTGGAGACCCTTATTCCATTCGTTACTTCCGATGCTAATCCATCTGCTCTGAGAAATGAACCTTTCATGTCAGCACAGACTGAAGACTGATGCCTATTCAGTCTCGTTTCCTTCCCCCACTCTTTCCCCTTCAAGGCTGTGCTGTGAAGGTTGCCAAGACTCTGAAGAAGAACCATGTTCTTGTGGCATTTTACCTTTCTGAATTATTGCTGATCATTTCTGCATTCATTTTTCTTCTCTCTCTCTTTGGGAAGATCACCGACAAATGCTTTCCACTTTGTTTTCTACCCTGACTTGCTGAGGAGTCAAGGCAACAGAGGAAAAACCACTACTTATGTGCCTAGGATTATTTCTAATAATAATAATGTCTTTCATATAGCAAATGTTAAAAAAAAAAAAAAACTCCATCTAATTTTTACTTAATTAGATATTTGCCACATTAATTTTCATTTCTCAATTCTATCTTCATCTTTCATCTTCCATTTGGCATGCAAGGAAAGGAGAAACTATAAAAGGAGATAAAAGGAAAGCGAGGAAGATTATGTTTTACATCTAAAAAAAGGACAGAAATGCTGTATGCTAACGAAAATCTTGTTGTAGTCATCAAAATGCATACCATCAACTGTAGTTGAATCAATATTCGTGGCAAAATATTTTGACAAGCTCTAAAATGACTGTTGCTTCCTGGAGAAGGTGATGATGCCTTTTATACCTGTCAGGCAGCTATGATATAAGTGTCATTAAAGCAGTTACACCTCAGGGGTTGGTGTAAGGGAGATGAGAGACTGACACTTTGGGAGGAATTCACCTAACTGAAGGTGGACTGGAGGTATCTACCTTGGAGCTAGTACTGATGAGCTTCCTTCAGACCCACTAGTGAACTGGTGTCAGTGCCAGTGAAATCTAGTTAAAGGTAGTGGTCTGAGTTTGGGTGAGGTGAACGGCTCCTTAAACACCATTAGTTCTGTTTAGTTCTCCACTGACTGTAAGTTAGACACCTACATTTACTCAAGTGAATCCTACATAATCTCTGCCTTTGATAGCACACTTCAAAGTTACAGCCTCTCTTGTCTGGGGACAAGAAAATAGCCTTCATTTGTACCTTTGAAGATTTGGGTTCTTTATCTGAAAGAGTTTTCAAATATGCTGTAATTTAAGATGCAAACTCTGAACAAAACTATTTGTCTGACAAGTGACTAAGGAATAATTAACTAGGTTTGTGAAAAAAAAACCAAGAGATAAGCCCAGATGTGCAGACAGGTTGAGCAGGCTGGGCGCACAGGTGTTTGCCTTGGCCATGGAATAACTGTCAACATTTCCATAACAAGGAGTGTGGGATATGCCGCTTCTTGTTCCCTTTTCCCAAGTGCAGCCTTGCAGACCCAGCACAGCTGTGGGAAGATGCTGTTTTCCAGTTCAGCCCACATGCCACGATATCTCACTGCTGTAAGATAGACATAGCCCACGCTGTCAGAGGAGTTTCTCTGGGGATATAGCTACCTTGACCAGAGACAGTGGAAGGCTACCTGCTACCTTTTGGTTGCTCATCTCCATGGTGTTTTCAGGAATGTTTTCCCGTTTAGTACCACACATTTAGCACATCTTTCTCTTTCTGTTGTGGATATTTTAAGCAGTATTAAGGGGAGCAAGCGGGGAAGATTTGTGGGGTTAAGGAGGTGAACAGGGGAGCTTTTCATAGCAAGGATGAGAGCTTCATGGTCATGCCATATCAGCACCCCAGGCACGAGTGCAACTCTTTTTGATGGTGGTGTCAAAGCAATCATTCCTACCCAGTCATAGAGAAAGAAGTACATAGAACTGCTGCCCAGCCAACCCTTAATGAATGTTTATAGGATAATGCGGGAGGTTTCTTGCTGCTCTCTCTGAGTACATGCTTTATCCACATCTTCAGGCTCTGAGTTTGCTAATGGTTTAATAATGCTTAAGAAAAAAAATATTAATAAAGTGTCCTATTATTAAGCTGGCAATGAGCAAGACTAAGAAGCATACTTTAGCTTTTATTTAACTGAGGGGTTCTCATACCATTCATCACAAAATGAGTGTTTGCTCATTTGTATTTGATTTTAGTTACCTTTAGTTAATTTTTCAAGACGTACCAAAGGCTTTTTTTTTTTCCCCCTCCTTGTATATTTAACTTACTTGAAAGCCAGCACATGAGTTTCTGTAGGATATTACCTCCCTTGCATAGCTTTTACCTAATTGGTTCTGTGTGGTGTACAAGTGCAGTATGTGCATAGACACCCTGGAAAGTTTACTGGGATAGCATGCCAAGGGAGGAACAGGGATGAAATGATGACTGGTGACGAATAATCTCTGATTTACAGATGAGCTTGTGCACCATCAGATTAATTTGCCATTCTAAAAGAGGACTGAATTCTCATTTTAGAGGGCAAAAGGAGAATTCCTAGAACTATGAGTGGCAGCAGTTGCTACCTCATGGTGACAACTCGCAATAGAAAACACGGTTGGCTAACAAGGGTCCAACCCAGTATGTCTTGAAGACCAAGGAACTGGGCAAAGGTGTCACGTACCACAGGAGATCTTAAGGCTCTTCAGTTGTAGTTGTCGTTCTGCGTAAACCAGCTGAGGATAAAGGCTGTCACTGCCAATGGGCTCGTGTGCATTACACCTTTACACCTTCACTCTAGTACATTTTCCAGGCGGCTTGTTGGCCCATACGCTCACCAAGTTAAGCTACACTCCTGAATGCAAACTGGGGGCTTTCTGAAGATTTCAGCCCAACATTATTCAGAAGAAATGTACATGAAATTTTCAAAAAGATCTTGTCACTTTGTGCACCTTCTTTAGATGAAAACACATTACTTAAAATAAATGTTCCTAAACCAAGGTGGAAAAAACCCTCCATCAACAGAACACGTTAGACCACCTTTAAACTATCAACCATTTATAGTACAATATAAAATTAATTCATTCATGTGCAAATCCAAGTTATATGAAATGTCAGTTAAATCAACCCCAGTCTCCCAAATACCTTTTTTTATGGCCTGATTGATGAGGACTGCTCTTAAGGTGATGAATAGTTTCCACTTGCACAAAGGACTGCTGGTTCCTTTATATGTGTCCACTAAAAACACAGAAAATCCGTCAAAATGTCTGGCTCCATTTGCTTCCAGGACCTAGATGAAGTGAGTGTAGGACACAACGTGGTCTAAGATATTTATGGTGAAGATCATATGTATAAACAGCACTGTACATTTCAAACAAAGACTAAAACTACAGTAGATTTAAACTGTTTTGGTTTTTTTTTTTTTTAATTTTGCAAAGGCAAAACTCTATATAACTTCTTTGTTTTCTTTCCTATAGCAAGTCCACATGCAACACCATCGACTCTTCATTTTCCAACATCACCCATTATTCAACAGCCTGGGCCATACTTCTCACACCCAGCAATCCGCTATCATCCTCAGGAGACTCTGAAAGAGTTTGTCCAACTTGTCTGCCCCGACGCTGGTCAGCAGGCTGGACAGGTGGGGTTCCTAAATGTAAGGAAGCCGTTTTTCTTTCTTCAGAAGTGTTTGTCCTATGTAAAAATTAACCATGGGATTATGGGATTATTTTAACAGCATGTCGCATACAGGAACACACCTTGAACAGTTGTTGGAAGGAAAAAAAAAAGAATAAAAATATGCTTCTACTGCAAAAATATTTTAAAAAACAACAAAAAACCTCCCCAAAAAACCACTCAACCACATTGTGGTGAAATGAAGTTAAACTGTCAGAGGAGCTGGTGATACAGTGACCTTTTGGGTTCCTTCACAAATGACTTTGCTGCATGTGTTGTAACCCTAGTGGAACGAGGGTTAACAAAATACGAAGGCAGAATAATTTCTATTAATTATTTTTTAAGTTCAGGGGAGAATCGGGGGGAGAAAGAGCAGGAAGAGGGAGGGTGAGAAACAGATGTTTCAGATCAGCTAAGTTCATTAAAAAAAAAAAAAAATACTGCCTTATAGCACTTTAGATCAAGTTGACCAGTACTTGAACTCAAGATGTTAAAAGTACAGTTTATTATGGTTTGTTATCTCTGTAAGCAGTTATCTTTTCCCCTTATCTCTATGAAAAATTAAGCAGAGTTCCAAAGCTTCAANTTTTTTTTTTTTTTTTTTTTTTTTTTTTGTAATCAAATAAAGTGAATCATCTTGCTATTATTGAAATAGCATTCTGGTCAAATACAGGATTTATACATTTTATGTAAGTCAAATCTAAAATAATGCCCTGAATATTTAATGTGTGTAACTTTTCCAGCCAATGAATAACAACTGGCAAAATTACTGTTTCCCTCCTGACATACGTACTATTGGAAGTGTTAATGAGAATTAGTTTAATTATTAGCATCTAATTTATTACGCTTATTTAATAAGCTATATTGTTCTCAGTGCTTTCCCTTCCCTAGCAGAAAAAAAAAACCTGACTCTACTTATTGCAGCCAGTACTGGCTTTGAATAATGTCTGCAATATGTTAGCAGATACATTTATGTCTAGACAACAAATCAATATAGTGCTTTTCTTTTTCCTTAAGTATTCATTTGCTTAATTTATCCCAAACCATTCAACATTATGAACTGTTAGCACACTCACAATGAACATACAGCAGGGGTCTTCTTGGCAGGAAAGGGACCTAATTGTGAGACAAGATAGTGTTTGAGAAATGTCACTAATGTATTAGTTTATTAAAGGTACTGGATGTTGGAAAAATAAATGTCCCTGAAGGATTGCTTCTTACTGCAAACACCAGTAACTGCAGTCTTTGAAGTGAGTGGGAGTGCTGTTAAGTTAAATGCAGATGAATCTGAGTCTTATTTATTCCCTGAACCCCTTTTTGCTCTAGCAAAAATGGGATTTGCACCTACATGACTTTAGGGCCTTTTTTGTCAATGCCAAAGCAGGTGAAATGAAAACAAGGTCCCAAGCACTTGCCAGTATGAGTATTTTGTCCCCAGTAATTCAGGCTAATGGAAAACCTTAACAGGAATTAAAATATTATTTTCTTTAGCAGTACTTAGAATATGGATCTGTGTTTAAAGCTGAGCTTTTATCATCAGTGGAAAAGCCAATGCTGAGTGCCAGAAGAACTGCAGAGAGATCAATTTGTAGAGTGCTGTCGAAAGTGATCTCATTGTTTTTGTCACTAAAATGGAACACCTGATTCACAGGCTGCCCTACTTTCTGTTTACAATGATGTTTGGCATCTAACTGTATGGTTTTCAAGTGTCCAGGCTGTGTTACATTTAAAATGTAAACTTAACAAGCTGGGGGAAATGGGTGGATCTTTTTTTTTATTTTATTTTCCCAAGCCTGCTCCTTGGGTTTGTGATACTTGAAAACACTTTTACTTATGAGTAGGTTTTTTCTAGTGATTAATTGAAAGACCACACTTCTATAGCTGGGCCCATTCTGCCTGTGACTGACCACAGCCCAGACTAAATGGAGGCAAGGTTTTGCTTTTTTTCCCTAATGTGTAAAATGAAGCAGTTCTAAACTCAGTCATTCCTCTGTATGATCCTAATGGCATCTAAACTGTGAGCTACACTATTGCTAACTCAGAAGGGATGTGGGAGAGCAGTTACTTTAATACACACTCATTCATTTTCCTGTAATAAGATACCAGCATGACTTTTAAGACCACCAAAAATGCTTGTTTTTTTCTTCTTAATGAACAGTATCTTCAAGAAATTTTCACTCAAGTCTTAGGCACTAATATCCTAAGGGTATAACAGAGGCATGCAACTGGGGGATTTAAAGGGGTCAAAAATACTGCCTCAACTCTCACTAAGCACAAGTTAGTGGCTGCAGGAAATGTAAAGAGTAGTTGAATTAATCCAGAGTATTTTAGGCCAGCTGCTAAATAGGACAAATGTTTAAAAGTGAGAATTTCCATAGTTTCACAAGGATCACACACTAAGTTGAAGTCAGTGGAGAATTTGACCCAGCACTTTCTTTGCCACCTCTCAAGTAATTATAAATGTATTGCACATAGCTCTCAACTAGATTGTTGTTGCTGGAGGTTCCAAATAGCTGATTTTTAGTATAATATTCTGTCTGTTTGCTTGTTTTTTGGCAGCCCAATGGTAGCAGCCAAGGCAAGGTGCACAATCCATTCCTTCCTACCCCAATGTTGCCACCACCACCTCCGCCACCAATGGCTAGGCCTGTGCCTCTGCCAGTGCCAGACACAAAACCTCCAACTACATCAACAGAAGGAGGGGCCACCTCTCCCACTTCTCCAAGTAAGTATAGACGCAGCGGGAACCAAGGGCTAGCAGCAGCACGCAACGTGCTGCAGTCACCGTCTGTCAGCTGTTCAGAGAGGAGGACTTGGCCCAGCTCTCAGGAAGCAGGAGAGCTTGCCATATAGAACGGACAAAGTTCTCAGCTGCTTCTCCACTAATGAGAAAATAGTTAGATTAAGGTTACCGTTTCGTTTCTGACTTTGCTGGCATTTCACATAACCACATAGGAAGAAAATCATGGCCAGTAGCTAAGCTGTGACATAGACCTCAGACCTTCGGGATCTTGTTGACAGTCATGAGCAGGCACACTGGTATCTCAAGTTGGGCTTTAGATGCTACATAGAAGTCAAGACAGCCTCGTGGAAAACATTGCTGTTTGTACATACTGGCCTAAACTAACAACTCCTTCAAGTTCACTGCATTTATAGTTCTTCTGGGAATAAGTCTTCCTAGATTTACTCAGACATTTTCCCCTTATGACTTGGTTCCTGAGCCCTGCATTTTGGGCAAGAAGCTATGGTATTTCATGGGCCCAGGGAGAAAGCTTTAATCCTCTCTCCACCTCCCACACGGGCTCCCATATGTATTTTGTGTAGCCACAAGTCAAATATACAAATTCCTGGATACACACTTGGGGATACCACTTTGGACTCACTCTTCTGGGAAACAAATGCAATTCAGCTGGGTCTGATGCTTTTAAAAAAGTCTGGATGTTCAGGGAGTTAATTGTGAAATGATTTAATGAAGCTATGCTCAAACTGACATTTAAAAACAAAAGGGAAGCTTTCAGTGCTTTAATGGCAACTGTAGGGGACTTGTTCCACAGCGAAGGGAGTCCAAATAACATCCACAAACAAAAATCAATGTAATCGAAAGAGCAAATCCCTTTGTGTGCTTTTCAAGCTTACTATTTAAATGCTATATGCATCCACTGCTTGACGTGCAAAGATGTATTCACGTTCAGACCACGTGAGGCCTACATTTTTAACACCTTTTCTACTGTTCAGGAGATCTGCACAGGTTCTGGGGGGTACCTGTAAAGTCTGGTAGTTCTTGAGAGTTTTGCATTGCCTTCTGCTGCATGACAGCACACAACTGCAAGCTCAGCAAGAGGCTCTGTCTCGCTTCGAAATTAAAATGGGTTTTAGTATGAGACAGTCTGGTAAGATTGTGAACATGATCTTCTAGAACCAGGACTTCTAGAATTGATCAGCAGATTTTTGTTGAGCTAAGGAGTTGATTCATTCCCTCCCCCCCTGCTACCCTTTCTGACCTTAGCCCCAACACTTGCTCTATCAGGAAGTTTTGATGCTTTCTGACGGGAGATACGGTCTTTTAAGTCCTATCAATGAGATTCAGCGGTGGAATCTAAAAGTTTAATATTTAGTCATAGTTGTCACTGAGTATAGTCAGCAATGCCATACTAGTTCCTTGTCTTCGGAACCAGGAAAAATGAAACTAGGTCAATGTATATTTGTCGTTACAGTTGTGACTCAGTTTACTGGCAGCGTGTGGTGTCTAAAAAGCAAAAAAAAAATTCCCAACATGGTTTTAGCAGTAATCTTAATACTTAATTTTTATGATACCGTGGTTGTGTAAACAAGCTAAATGCGTGTCTGGCCTGATTCTGAGCTGGCAGGAAAACTGGTGTTTGTCAGCTGAAGTTTGCAGAACACTAGCCATCAGTGTCAGCTCGGGCTGGTCACTGTGGCTCAGCGTTCGGCAGACAGCTGCCACATTAATTGGGAATGGAGGTTTTCTCAAGAGCAGCCAGTTAATGGTATTTAAACAAAAGATTAGGAAAATAATTACTGTTTGTTAATTAGCTACGCTGATGTCTAAACATATAGCTCCGTACATATTCAGGCACACATCTTCCTTTTTTGGGTGACGACTTTGCATAAGAGTGACTGGAGTTGTGAAGAAGCATATAATTTAATTTAAGGACACGTTTTACAGAGAAGTAGATTACAGGAAACATTTTCTCAGACAAAGTGTTGCATATATACCAAAGACAGTGAGAGTGGCTGGCCACATAAAGAGTAAAACACAAAGTTCCTAGGCTCACAGTGAGGGTGAGGGTTTACCAGAAGGGCTCACTGGACTCCACTGAGCGTGTCAATCAGTACCAACCCTCTATTTTTGTCTGTGTTTATTTTTGCCTTAACTAAATATTAGCCTTCAAACAGCAAGTGCAGATTCACCAGGGTTTCATCAAAGCCACACAAAAAAAGGTGTTTTCCATGGTTACAAACTGCTCAAGTGCACCGGTTCTGGGAGTGTCACTGGGTTATGGCTGATTGCCCCACAGAGCTTGAGGATATTGGAAAGTCACTTATGCAACAAAGGCAGGAGTGATGTTAGATTTTGGCCAGACTCTCTCCTTAGCTGTGCGGAGGAGAATGAAGCCTACACACACACCCCAAGGAAATGGAGTGAAAGGGGTTGGCATTTGCTCCATTCTCCTTCCCTTTTTTGGTCTAGCAGAAAGCCCTTTGCAGAAACAAAATGCAGTTACGGCCCTACCAAAAATTGGAATATGGCCCTCCTGAGGAGTGTAGGAGCCAGGAGCAGCTGTTCAATACAGCACAGCCTCCTGGGAATGAGAGCTAAAAATCACAAGGTGGTTAATGATTCTCAGAGCAATAGTGAAACTCTCCAGCTGTGACATTAACCAAAACATGAACATTAGTGCTGTCCAAGGAAGGAAGAGCCCCTGGAGATGCACACTGGGGATCTGCTGCTACTGGGTGGCCAGGCATGCTCTGGGAGTTGGAAATTTCAGCTGTGAATCCCATCCCTTTGGAAAGCCAGTGAGACGATACAATGGAGATTGGATTCGATGAGGTTTTGGAGGGTTCATTTTTCCTCTATAACAAAACCTTTTCAATAGAACACATCCGTGATATCAGAAGCAGTCCCAAAATTATCTTATCTCACATCTCTTCTCAGTTTTGTTTGTTTGGTAACCCAGAACAAACACCACACAATATTTTCTTGAACTTGACAGTTTCTGGGTTTAATATCTCATTTCCCAAAGAAAACACTAGCTCCACTACATGCCAGTTGGACTTTATCACTATCACCACTGAACCCGAGTGCTAGAATATGTGGCACTCATTCCAATGCAGAGTCTAAGACACTGCCATCCTGTGCACCATGATTTTTATAGTGTATTTTTAAACTAAATGTTATTTTCTAATGTTCACAACATTATACAGGGAGAAACTTAGCTCTTTTCCCTTGTTGTCCCTTTGCACAAAGGAGTTTTCATGTTAAACAGCATTTGTGTCAGGGTGAGAAGAATGATCTTGTGGCTGTAGTGCTAGATTCATGCTCCGACTGGATTTCCCTCCCTTTCTCTGCTGTGCATTGACTGAGTACCCTCTGGGCAAGCCATTTTAGCTTTCTGCTCTCTCCTTTCCCCATCCATAAAAAAGAGGGTGATGACTGTATCATTTAATTTGTTAGAGTTTGCAGTTCTTTCTCAGACACTCAGCTGCAGAATGCATTGCGGTAGGAATTGCTGTATTGCACCATGTTCCTCTGGTTAGTTCTCTCTCTACAACTCCACAACAGCTGAACTGACTCCTAGTCCTTTGTAAACCTGTACTGCACTAGATGGAAAGCACACAGAATCATAGAATCAGTCAGGTTGGACGAGACCTCCAAGATCATCCATGTCCTCTTGGTCTGCAAAAGTAAGACCTAGTAGTAGATAACCTGTTAGGTTATCGCTCAGCCAAGTCACCTTTACCAACCAACGGTTAATCCTTTTAATCCAGATCCTGTATTTAATAGAAATTATTTCAGGAAAGTATATTTTAAATTAACATTCTCCTACTGCAGGCAACTTTAAAATACATTCCCAAAGCTGTTTGTTTGTCTTGTCTTTCATACAATTTCTTGCCATTTTGGCTAAATATCAAAGCTGTCTGTGTGAGCAAATGTTCTTTCTCTGCCAGCTCCTATTTTGCTTGTTCCTGAAGTAAGGCATCATAGCAAATTTGTGGCATCACACTCATTTCCTTGGCTGTGGACTATGATGTTGCAAACAATCCTTAGTGAATTCCAGTAGCAGAAAGAATAAACTGGGCAGGAAGATCCTTCTATGTAAGCCAAATGGGCCAGCTATCAGCTAGTGTAAGATAGCATAGATCTAGGCAGTTCTGAAGCAAAGCTGGTAAAGATCAGGAGATCTGCCTTCTGTTCGTTTCTGTGCTTTGGCTTTTCCTTTGCCTAAGAAGGAGTTTGAAGACCCCATCATAGACCAGTCTTCAGTGCCTGTATACTATAATGTAATGTATGTATACTATAGAAGCGTACATACACTATACATATAATATGACTCAGCTTTAACCAGTGAGAGCAGTTTGCCCCATCCTAATGTCAGAATAGAGGGCCAGAAGTAGTAAGACTTCCAGGAATCCCACCTCCATTCCAAACAAGGGTATTTCTATGAAGCCAGTCAGATATGGCTAGAAGCAGTGATGGTGGTGCTCTATGAAATACTCTGTAACCCTCCCTTTTCTGAACCAAATTTCTCCACAAAAGGAGGCACTGCTAATGTGGATTCCATGTCAGCTTAGCATTCTGAGCCAAAATGGTTCCTTACAATCTGCAAAGATCTAGTGACATTTTACAGTGAAGTGGGAATAGCCTCTTGGGAGAGTCCAATGTAAAGCCTGCTCTACATATACGTAGTTTGGTTACTACTCACGTCTTGGCTCTAGCAGTGTAGTTATATGACCTTAAGGAAATATCAAGCTGACATCCAAGTGTTTTCAGAAAGCAAGTTAAACATAGTGTGGGGCATTACAGAAGAAAAGTATACATAGTAATTCACCTAGCAAGGTTTGAGGAGACTTTTGTGTGTATTACAGTTTTCAAATGCTTTAGAATTTTTGTTTGAACAGAGAAGCCATTTAAGACACTGTTCTGGTGGTTTCCCTTTGATTTTCTACCAAATATCACAGCTAAAGTACCAGCCAACAGGGAACTGTAAATAAGATCTTGAGTTCCTTCCATTCTGATTGGAACTTACCTGTTCAAAGGGATTAAATGGCTTTTCCACTCATTCTGCTTCCTTAAAAGTAGACCAGAAGAACCAAGCAACAGATGCTTGATCTTCAACCTTGACATTAATTTCCCCCACTTCAGAAGGAATTTTTAGTCCTGCACAAGAGTTTAGTTGTTAGTTTAAAAAAACCCCACACCTTACCATAAAACACTACAGAAGAATCATAATATGTGGCACTAGCCACAGAGATACACCCTTTGTAAATTTGTGGCTTCTTTGAATTATTAAGCAAATTAACATGGTAAAATAAGGCTGGGAGAAATCTCCCCAGGTCTACTCAGTTAATTTCTTCCTTGACTGGCAGATATGAATACCAACTGGTGTACCTACTCATACTTTAATACGCATGCTACCCTGCAATTTGCAAAATCATCTCAGAAAGATGAATCAGTGCACTTCAAACTTCCTTTAAAACTCTGTAAAGGAAAGGTGTGCCTTGCATGATTTCTGCAAATACTAGCAGAGCGTTAGCTTTTTGGAAAGAAAAGCTCACCTCAATGGTAACAGCTTAGAAGAATTCATTCCAGAAGTACGCAGTGCCGTTTCTCTCTTTGGATCAGTAGGAAATTAACAGAGGCAGTTCCTGGGGTGGTTTCAGGGGAATGCCCTTTGAGAAAATGAAGCTATCTTGATATTATGGAAAGAATCAGGAGGCATCATGAGATGTTCATGAGACTTGGGTAAAGAGAGAAGGGAAGGACACAGCCATGTGTGCTCATAGACTTGGTAACTCCTTGCCAAAGGGCTTTGTGGAATGGAGAAGGTTTGTGCGAGTTCAAGGGCAGACTGGGCATTCATCAATGAGAAATCCCTTGCGGACCATTAAATACAGGGAGTCCCTGAGCTGAAAATAACCAGAGGGTGGGAAAGAATATGAGAAAGTAAATATGTGACCTGTTTTGACTCTTCCCTGCGCATCTGCTTCTGACCTCTGTAAGAGAGTGGACAGTGCATGAGTGAAACATTGGTCTGATCCAGTACTGCCTTAAACCAAAGGCTCCTCCGATGTCATGCCTCTTCACCAAACCTTTTGCCTTCAGAAAGGCAACTGACCTACATCAACAACAACTCAGTGTCTTCTCCAGCTCTTGACTTGCTTTATTTTTCTCTGACATTGAGGCCTGAACGTTATATTTAGCCTGACTGGAATTTGGCAAATGATTTTCCTTCTAACATTGTTTTTATGTCTCTTCATTGGATAGTTAGATTGTCTGGGGATTTTATTCAGCAGAACGTATTCCCATAAATATATTTAAAATAGGCAGAATCACTGTTTGCGTGAAGGCATCTGTTTAGGTTATTTAACTTAGATCTGAAGATGCAGAAAACTGAACAAGGGAGAAGATTGCATGGGGGAATTTTCAAATGAGAGGAAGTCTGAAAATGCATTGAAAGCTTTTGGATGTGGAAGTACGTGGCATTGTGGACAGTTGCAGTGGAGAACATAATGCAACAATAAAATCATTAAAGTACTTCAAGTTTGGAAGTAATCTGGGTTCTTGGCTTGCATTGCATTTAATAGCTTTACATTTATGGGAGCCATTCCAGTTTTTAAAGGCAGCTTCAGACTGATTGCACTTACCACCCCAGTGAAACTGCAACCCATTAATTTTTTACCAAAAGGATCTTCCTAGTTTGTCAGACACATCAAGAGAACATTTTAGAGAGTGCAGACCACAGCAGTATGAAAACCAAAACTTCTGGTCGAAAGAAAATGCTGGACTAGCTTGAAATAAGGGTCTGATTCTGTTAACGAGCTCTTTAGTAATTTCGTAGCTATACATAACTCCTTAAAACCAGAGGGGCCTCCCATTTGAATGAAATCGGTCAGACGGTACTGGTAGAAGTCTCTTGTGCAGTCCCAGTAGGGAAGTGCTCACAGGGGTCCTTCTCTGGGCTGGAGAGCAGCACAGGTGACACACTTCTCCTGAGTGCACATCGTTGCCATCCTGCCCGGCAAGGAGCAGCCCAGTCCCCTATGTGTCGATATGCCCATCATTAAGACCAAACCTTTCCAGTGTCTTAAACCAAACTCTCGCTCTCTAAAACGTTTGCACATTTCTATGTTAAACATCTGCTTAGGTGGCTCTGAGACAGTGTGTTTTGGTGTTGTTCGTGTGCAATCTAGTGCCGCTTCCTCAACGCATGTGTCCCTTCCCTTCACAGCCTACTCGACACCCAGCACCTCCCCCGCAAACCGATTCGTCAGTGTTGGACCACGGGATCCAAGCTTTGTAAATATCCCTCAACAGACTCAGGTGGGCCGCTTTCAACTTCTCTGTATGCCTGCAGCCTCTTCTTCTTCAGTGTACTCTAACGTGTCCCTGCGGAGCCAGCTGCATTGCTGCTGTCACTTCACCCACATGGTCTCAGTAACTACAGTGAAATGTCACCTGCAGTTTGTTTGTCTGTTGTGTTTTTTTGGGCTTATGTAGTAATAACGCTGCTTTCACAACTGGAAAGATCTCTCTTGCTTTCTAAGATACTGGCTTCTAGCACACAGGGGTTTTTTTGTTCCTCTAAGACTGGGTTTTCAAAGACTTTTGCTCCAGCCTGCTCCCTAGGCAGTGCATTTAATTGCATATACAAACAGAGCTCAGAGAGACCCCTCAAGTAACAGCACACCTTCATCCCCCACCAGATACAATTGGAGCCTGCCCCAATGCTTTCCGTGTCAAAAAATAGTCAAAAAACCAGTTCCTGGTTGGCCATCTGCATGGTGGGCTTTGAGTGAGCACAAGGTTCTGTAATTGCAAGCACATCTGTTTCCTTACACAAAGAGAAAAAAAGTCTAGTCGAGGTAGGCCTGTAAAGCTGGGTTAACTGAATTCATAGTCTTCCTATGGTCAAATCAGAAGCTCAAGTAAACATTTGTGTTTCTTTAGGAGAAGGACAAGGTTTAAATGTGCTTTTTCCAAGCTATATCAAATTCCCAGGGTCGATTAAGAAAATAGTTGTTGGCAGTTTTGTTAGCAGCTAATTTGAGCCAGATGTTGAAAAAATTAAGTCTGTGCCTAATACCACGTTATCACAGGAGAGAAGGTATAGAAAAGTGAGCAGAATGAGTGTTTTAGGATAACTCTAGTTTGTAGTTTTAAGTGATTGCTTGCCTACGTTATGAAACTTTTAAAGGTCAGCAGCCAGAGATATTTGTCATTTGGGTTTGAGCTGGTTGTGATGACTAAAAAGTAATAATTTAACTAGCAAACTGGGGTGTAGGACTCTTGCTCTTGTAAGTTCGTAAGTTCTTTCTAATTGTTTATATGCATCTGAATAATTAGCGTGCAGATTAATGGCCCAGTTTAAGCGCGAAGGCAGACTCCTCATTGCGATGACTTCGGTACCTATGCTGTCAGTGACACACGTCAGTCACTACTGAAAGTTTTCAGCTTACAGGGCTGCACTGCAACCAGAGGCCTGTGAACACAGTGTGTTTTCTTGCTATCTGGTCCCCGTGTACCATTCGTTAGGGGATTTAGTTTATAGCTCTGTCGACAGCACAGGTTAAACTACATCGAATCTCCAACGTTCTCTGCATTAAATAGGGTCACAGAAAGTACACCAGCAGAGCAGAGTGGGACTTTTAACCCATCAGAGTCTGATTGTTTTTTTCATGCCTTAACAAAATGCAGCCTGCACCCCACTTTTCAGTGCTTTTCCTTCATTCAGTTCATGTACGTGACAAGTTCTCATCTGCCTTCATGTGTTAATCGCGTTTCTCCCATCAGTTTGGAAGCAACTTCAATACACAGAAATACACTGGAATTGGGAAACAGGAAAGTTAAGGCATACTGCTTAAGCATTTGGTCTTTCCTTCATAGCTCAGGAAACTTGAAACCCTTTGGAGAATGCTACTTACCTTTTCCAGAAGTCTTGAAAAACTAGTTGGTAAACTGATTCTGTAGTAAGGCACAATAGTATTAAGTCTCAAAAATATTTTAAACTTACTTGCATCCTGCAGCCTAAGTTTCCCAGCTAAGTTTGTTGACTGTAAACCTTTATCCTCCTTATTTATGACTTAAATCATTTTAAAGTGCTCTAGCCTTACTTTAAGTGCTTCTATGTAATGCAACATAGTGAATAACAATGCTGCACAGTGAAAAACAATACTCAAGCACAGCTTTCAATTAAAGTCAAACATACTGCAGTGCGTAAGGAGACTGACTTCAGTCTCTGACTCCAGCTGCATCTCCGTGCTTCTATACATCATTACACCACCACAACCCACTTGATACTAAATATATAATTTATCAGCAAAACTCACTACTTATTCATGAAACTGCTCTGAACTTGACTGTGTTTTAAATCAGAGAAGTGAAGTAAAAACTACTAACTGCAATGATTTGGGATTTACTTAGCGCTCCTCTAAACAAAGACGTGCTTTTACACTCCTCTTGCAGGGCATTAGTGTATAGGATGATCACTAAGGATATTTTCAAAATGAAAATATAAAAAACATGTAGAAGTGTGTTATTAAAAGCAGCTGGAGTGGCTGCTTTCCATCAGGATTTTTATGGTACATTCAGAGTCAGCCTAAGATATGGGTCCTGAGGACCACTAACTGCCAGGCCACACAGCTCCCTTAGACAGGAGGAAGCAGTGAATGCTCAGAGCTTCTCGAAGCTGAGTTTAAATATAAGGATTAAACAATCCTTTACTGCTGGAACAACAAAATAAAAATGAAAGCTGTATCTGAACATCAGCTTTTAAAAAATTATGGTCCAGCTACAAGCCCTAAGAAAGCCTTTTGGTCAGCTTTTTGGTGACTCAAATTTTGTCCTCCAAACGGTCAGCTCATTTGACTATAGGCACTAGTTCCACACCATCGCTACTAGTTTTCAAATGCCAGAAAAGTAAGTCTGTGCACAGGGATGTGACAGCACCATTCAGAAGCCACATTTCCCATACATAGGCATTCACAGGCTTTCCCAGAATGCTGGAATAAAATCACAGACAAATGTACAACAGTGTGGCTGGATTTGAGCAAGGAGCATTCTGTCCTCGGTGGTTTTTAAACAGCCAAACCCAGTACATGCCTTTCTTAATGGGCATTAGAAAAATTAGCAGTAGAAGTCTCCATTAGCAGCATGTTCTTATTATGTCACATTGCTTCCAACATAATCCCTGAAAGGAATTTTATAGAATTTATATAATATTTTAGTTAGGAAAAGGCCATCTTCCTGTGTCAACTAAGGTTACAGCAGCATGACAACTCCATGACAAAACAGACTAGGAAATACCCTCCTTTAAGTCAGGAGTTCTGATTGAGTAACAAAAGCCCCCAAAGGGCTGTTGGCTTTGTCTGATTTTAGCAGCTTTGGAACTTTCCAGTGGGCTAGTTTTTTTTCCTGCACTGCCTCTGCTCACCCAATCCATCACGCTGCCACTCCAGCAGCTCACCGCATAATTGTCCTATCTGGGGGGTTATTTGAATCTAAATTTCTGTTTGAGCTATTAGAAGCAGCACTTGACTTGGCATCTTCTGTATATGTTGACAAAAAGGCGCAGGTGTTGTAACCTTTGCTTGATAAATCATTTACTTTTGCTACTTGACTCGGAGGCAAGATGGGGGCATCAGCTTTTTAACTGCCTTTTCCATATGCAAATCAGAAATACAGTATGCCTGGGGTACACAGGCTTTAGTTTCAAAAGCAAGCTGGTCTAGATACCTCATGACTATGTAATGGATACGTCTCTCGTACTGCCAAGGACTTGTAATAAGGAGAGTGGTAGAGGAATGGGAAAGTCCCATCACATTAATTAGGGACTAGCCTATCACCAGCAACAACCCTAGTAAAGGCTTCTGAGTTTTGAGTTGTTTTTTTTTTTCCCTAACCAAGAGACAAAAGTAATCCTGAAGCACATCATACGTGCTCAGAGTACACGGAGCTGGTAACAGTAAACAGGCAACCTGCTCTTTGTGGCCAGAGTTTGCTTTCATCCCCCACTCTGAATGGTGTTTGCTGATCTTTAATGCCATCGCTTTGCTCTGTAGAACAAAATTTCTTTAGGGCTCAGCGTGCCGTGCTCACTGTGCCTCCAGCTCCACTTCACACTAAATGTTGTTTACTAGGCTGCGTCCTGTTGGCCACCTACTTACCCTACATCTTCCTGAAATTGTACTTTGGATGCTAAAAACAGCTGCTAAGCAACATGTGCCTGCTCCAGCTAATCCCCCCTACCTGCCAGCAGCCCGTGTGCTGAAAGGTTACAGGGAGGTTACGAGGATGCACAGAGCAGAAACTGCCTCCTGCTGCAAGCACCCAGGTAGAGGATCAGCTGCTTTACAACCTGTGAGAAACTGTATGGTTTTCTTCTCTGCTTGGGAGAGAAAGTCTATCATACACCCTCTTGTCCAGTTGTTTCAGGAAAACTCCTTTTTAATGTAAACATGCTTTTTATTAGGTCCACACCAGTTACTTTCTAAAACTTGGTTAAGCACAAAAACAGATCTTTCATTTCCCTTACCTTCCTCTAGGAAACAATTAAACTATTTTCTAGAATTAGAAGCTCTTCCTGCTTCTGCCTCTGCACGATCGCAAAGCTGCAATCATATCATGGATAGTAAACCAAGGTCTTGTCGTTTCAGACTCTCCTTGGTGATGCTGTGGAGCCACCCAGCTACATCAGTGCTCAGGGTAGAGCTCATCTCTTATAAGACAACATAATTGAAACAAGAGGCTCAAACTTACCTAGCACACCACAACAAAGTATATGGCAAACCCCCAAACTCAAACAACCTTATCTAGGCAGAAAAACAAGTATGAAAACCAGCAAGGTCTAAAACACAACCATGCTCTTGCTACCAGCCTCACAGAGACCAATGTACCAAAATACACATTGTGAAACACATCCAGAGTAAGTAAGTCAGGAGGGGGAAATAGTGAAGTTTAGCACGTTTACAGTGTAAGGAAATTGCTAACATCTTTAGATCTGCCTTCCCTGAATTAGACAGTGATATCTGTATAACTGCTTCTTTCAGGCTTGTATTTATCTCTAAAAACCCACCCTCTGCCTCAGGTGCATATACAAATCTAATTGTACAATTACTTTCCTTTTGAGAGACTATTTTTACTTGCCCACAATCCTTTTAGAGAGCAAACTGCAGCCTGTGATTTTTCACTGGCAACATTTTAAAACAAAGGGCATGAGAAAAAAATGAGCTTGATGCTGTGTCCTGTAGGTTAGCAGATGTGAGCTCTGTCAAACTAAGGAGGGAGGCAAATTCCAGAGTAGACAGGCCTTCTGTGATAACAGCCAGTTACTGCTGCCTAGACGCTTATTTCGGAGGAGTGTGGTGCAGGTGATGCCCCTCGCCACGGCTGGAGGTGGCACAGGCCGGGGGGAGGCAAGGATGCAGCCTTGAAGGTAGCAAGGTCCCAAAGCATATAGGATTCATAGATCAAAGTCAGCACCTTCAATAGAAGCTAATGCAGCTTCTCCAGAGCTATCACTCCTGCAGCTGAAACTGTGTAGCTGTTTTGTGCCCAGGTTCCATTGCCACCCTATGGAAGAAAGAAACCAGTGCACACGTTTTGCTTTTGACATACGAAACGTGTGCCCTGCTTCACAGGGGTTTTCCATTTTTGCTTCTCACTGAACCCCTGCCATAGTGCCTTGCCCTTTGCACTGTCAGGAGGGGATGCAGAGCTGCAGGGCTCCCACGCCACCCATGTTGATGTGCTTTATTAATGAGTACCACAAGCTGCCTGTCCATCTCCGCCTCTGCACCCTGCTCTTTCTCTCCTCTTTCTCAGCTCCCAGGAGCGGCTCTGGTCAGGCAGGCAGCACCTCCTGGCCCACAGGGAAGAAGAGCAAGGTCAAGATCTGGTGGCATTGCTGCAAAGTATGCTAACAGCTGATCCACCACTTTGCTTTAGGGGCAGTTCCCATTCAGAAGTGTATGGGGTTCATGTGGATCCTCATACGTTGCAGGGGACGTGCAGAGGAACAAGATCCAGCCTTTTATTTTGGGGTTCTGAGCAGAACTATAAGCCAGGCCCAGCACTCTTTTTTGCTTAGATGACTGTTCTCTCCAGGATAAGAATACTTAGCCTGAGGCGAATTATGAGTGAAGATAACACTAATTTGGAAACATTTGTTCAAACTAGTTAAGCCTCCTGAGAATTACATACTCCATAAAGTAATGTCCCTCAGCCAGCACACCTGGCTTTGGAAGAACCTTAACTGCAAAGCACTTTTAAGCAGACCTGACTGTCCTTTTCCTTTTCCTGGTCTGTGGCAGCAAATGTATTAGTAGATTCAGAACATCATTTCCACACAGGAATAATGTCTGTCCTGGGTAAAGAAGAGAATTTTGCAGAAAGTAGATACAAAACTACAGTTCCAAGATGTGGGACTGCTGCTTTCTAGAGCTGCTGAAGTTAGAGGGATCTCTCTCCTTCCAAACCTAGCAGAGATCTGACAATGGGAAGTGAGGGCTGCTCTCCCCCAACACCCAGAGCAGAGTTACACAGTGCATAAAGTGCCATCTGAATTTTACATCGATCCCTAGCATACATGGACCCTGTTCCCTCATGGATCTCTTTCCTACTGAAGATTTGCAATAGATATAGGAAATGACAGACCCAAAACAGAGATGAAAATCAGAATCATTATAATGAACAGCTGAGTGTGCAAAAAGAGGAAGTTGTTTATATGACCCTTAATTTAGAGTAATTGCCTGGACTGAAGGGCAGTGAAGAAGGATAGACTCTTGTCAGCTGGAGCCCTATTATGGCAACTGGAAGCTTTGATCCCTGAGCAAAAAGTGTTTTGCTGCAGAATCAGTGGCACCTGAATGTTGTTGTTGTCTTCCACCTTCCACCCAGGAAGCAGCTGTGCTGGCCTAATCTTAAGTGTGGCCTGAATATGGCTCTAAAAATGTTGAGTAAGTCTACGGAGTCTTTATAGAAAATGTAGTGTCAATCTCTATCAAGCCATCAGCAGGTCTCAGACCCTGAGAAGCTGAAAGGAGATTTCAGATCCTGCCTTTGCTTTGTATTTTCCCATATTAAACTCACTCTTCCCTTTTGTCAAAATCAGTCAAGGAAATGTTGGCTGAATCCTTTGCTGAGCTAAAATTGCCATGGTTCCACCATGATGGGAGCAAAGAGCCCACATGCAGCTGCGGTGCTCTTGATGTGCCCCTAATCACATAATAGCTCCAGAGCCACGTGTCCCCAGTGCAGCCTAAGTGTGAACGTGCTGCTCTGATCACAGTTGCTAATGACAGTCCAGAGTGTGCTCCACAGACAGGAGATACAAAGGTGCCCGAAAATCAGGGTCACTCCTGAACTCCCATCCCCTTCTCTGCCTGCTCAACTCAGTGCACAAAGCCCCTTTAATTGAGCTTTCGTGCAGAGGGGTGGTATGAAATTTCCCTCTCAGATCAGTTCTTACAAAGCAGCAGAGAACAGCGCACCTCAAGAAGAAAGCACATACTGCACTATAAAGGTAGAGATTCATAGACAACTTCCCAGTATCACCATGTGGCCTTATCTTCAAAGTGGGCTGGAGCCAAATCAGTCGAGAAGTGCCTGGGTTAGTCCTCAGCAGGGAGGATCCTTTTTCCTATGCTTTTTATTCCTTCTCCTTGCAGGCTCCGGTGAGCAGTTCAGACTTTTTTTTGGAAGTGAACACTAAGCATCTTATTTCCAATAGATAGAGCATACAGTTATTTACAATGGACACAGACAAATTTCCCAAACTAAGCAATTAAACTTATTACTTGCTTTTTTTTTTCCTCCCCTCCTTACAATAAACAGGAAGCCTGTGCGTAAGGCACCCTTTCTGCGGGTTTTATGGCCATTACTTATGCTCCACAGTAGGGGAGAAGAGAGAGAAGAAGTAAGTGTGGGCCTGGTGGGAAGAGTTGGCAAATGCAGAAATATGATGAATGAGCTGGAGAGATTTAATTTCTTACTAAATTCTCTACAAGCTGTGTAACCTTTCTTTAGCTAAACAATTACTCTAAAAGGCAATGATTTTCTGTGTTTTCATTGAAAAGTCTTCATAATAACAATGGCCTATGTTCTCCTTCTTGAAGAACTTCTGCCAAAAAACAGTTTTCATTTTTCCATTCAGCAGGAAACCTTCTTTTATTTTTATTTTTTCGATCTTGTATTCCCCGCTAACTGGGATTTACAAGGCCCTCCACTTACTGCATGGGGCTGGGAAGAAGCTTCCCCTCAGGCCAAATCATGTTGGTCCATCTTCTTTATGGGGATTCTTGCATCTTCCTCCCAAGAAGAGTACAACCACTGTCAAAGACACAATACCAGATCCAAGTGACTGTTTAAGCTGACAAAAAACTGGTGGTTCCTATGTTCTCAGGTACAGAGTATATGGAAGGCAACTCCTAGGTTTGTTTTTCAATGGACATGTGCAGTCGAGATGGGGACAGGTACCAACTTTGGAGTGGTGGGGGAGAAAGTCATCGGATCTTTAAATCCATCAGTCATGCTGCCAATATGATTAAATCAGGGTGGGTGCTGATCCTCATGGAACCAGAGAGTCCTGTGACTGGAGTATTTTAAGAACAAAAGCTGGAGAGGGACTTTTCCACAAGGGCGTGTAGTGATAGGACAAGGACTAATGGCTTTAAAGTGAAACAGAGTAGATTTAGATTAGACGTAAGTAAGAAGTTCTTCAATGTGAGAGTGATGACACTTCCCAGAGAGGCTGTGAATACCTCATCCCTGGAAGCATTCAAGGCCAGGTTGCATGGGACTTTGAGCAACGTGTTCTAGTGAAAGGTGTCCCTGCCCATGACAAGGGGAGTGGAACTAGATAATCTTTTAGGTCCCAGACAAACAAAAACCATTCTATGATTCTTTGACACTAGAGGTGCAGCAAGGGCAGTGCACTTTCCTCCTGCAGAGCTGCACATTTGTTCAGACACACGCCTGCATACGTACACACACAAATCAAACAAGCAGAAGGCAAGATTATAGTTATGTGCCTCTCACAGCTTTTACTTGACTTGGCTGATTTCCTGACCACTCCACGCCTGCCCCCAGCCTCTACTGCAGATAATGCTGTATTGGATTAGTCTGCCTCACTGCTGCATCAGGTCCCAGATCGATTTATTGACTCTGTCAGAGTGGCTACTACAGTAATTGTTACAAGAGCAGAATAGAAAGCAAGAATGTGTCCACATAAAATATAAAAATGACGTTTTGTTCGTTCTTTCCTCTTTTGCCCTATAGATCTTTATGTGTTTACACATTGGAGAGCACTTTACTTAAGTTAATCAGCTCCTTCTACATTATTAATTGTGACAGTTAGGGTGCTACATGGCGGCAAACGGATTATTGAAAACATTGATCTCACGCTTACGGTGAGGACCTAAGTAGGCTTTGTATTCCTCCCCTTCTTTTGCAACTACTTTAGGGTACTATCAAATCACATTTCTCTGACTGACGGTATGCCATCAATACCACTGATGTCAGAAAGGGGCAGAGAGATGACCACGAGAAAGAAAGGAGAGTGCAGAGGTTCAGCATCTTCTGTAGGCTTGGAAAGGGATTGTTGGAAGTTGGTAATCATGATAATTACATGCCTGGCTTGATTCCTCTGTTTTGTAAAGAGCAATAATTTAAAAGCTGAGGTTTCCCAAGTATTGAAGATTTGCAGAGATGGCATGATGAGACCTTTTAAAATGCAAGTAGAACATATATATGCTCTTAAAAAAAAAAAAAAAAAAAGACATGCTGACTTTTTACAAGGGTTTTGGAAGTGCCTTTGAAAGACATTTCATGAAAGTTCAGCTTTTGCAGCTGATGTCTATATGAGCTCCATAAATTCCACCCAGCCTGACAAACTCCAGTAGGTGTCACATGTGACCTGGATGGAAAAGGTCAGCAACTGAATTTATTGCTTTTGCATTTAGTGGGACATTAAGATTTTTGCCAACTGCCGTATATACTTTTTAACAATTCTGCAATCAAAGGATTAGGACCACAATCTTCAATGAAGGTCAAAAATTAAAGGCCACAATCCCTACATCCTTCTCTGTGGATAGACATTAAGCTACCTCTGTTCTAAGAATCACCTTTTCTTAATGGCCTTAACACAGAGGTCGAGGAATAAATAAGCTCCAGAGGTGAACACCTTACGAAACAGACTATCTTGCTCTGAAAGTAGTACTAAATTTCATAACAAGGGACCAAAAGATGAGAAACCAGGGAAGGACTCTTCCGTTTTGCAGCAGATTTTCTGTTCCCAAGATACCAAACATCACTTTCTCTAGCACTGGATATCCCAGGTGTAAATAGCATACAGGGGACAGACTGGGCCTTGAAAAGAAATACAGCAATATGACTGCTATTTGATGAAAATTTTAAATTTTATGAAGGTGTCTATTCTTAGTAAGGATTACTAACAGCAGGATGAGCTGTAGCTTTCAAAATTTCCCTGGTTTTAGTTCAGAACAACAAATCATCTTGTTTTAGGTGTTTGTTTTTATGGTATAGTCTACTTTAACAGAGGTAGAATTGGAAAAGTTTAATTTGAAACCAGGATTTTAAAAAAAAAAAAAAATCTAATAAAATTCCAAAGGCTAAACGTGAACATATCTTGTAGGCTTAACTATGTAGCCTTTAGTTACTTTGGTTATTAATATTCAATTTTGAAAACAGTACTGACAGTATAATCATAATATTTTCAGGCATATTCACTTGCATGACCCAACTCTTACATCACCTCTACAAACAGCAGTTATTACACATGAAGAGATGCAGCTAAATACATTTCAGAAGCCAACAGAACATAATTTTAATTATGAGTTAGGAGTAACAAAAGTCACTACCAATAAAATGCAGCCACCTTTAATGCTGAACACAGTAATTTCTGCATTGTGTGGAGCAGCTTTAGAGAACTTTAGGCATCCTTTTGTGCTTTTACTACAACATCTTTCTAAATGTGACAACAGAAAAAGCATCTTTTTTAAAAAAAAAGAAATCAATTTTTTATGTGAGGTTGGGTATTTTCATCCTTGCATGTGCTAAACAATGAGATTTGAAATTTTGCAGGAACACTCTTAAACATAATGTTCCTTGCTTGGCTCTTTTTTTTTTCTTTTTTAATGGACTTTTTTGTAGTCTTTTGTCTTAAAGATCACTTCTGTGAATCCCAGGTATTGGACTCAACTGGACATTTGTTGAAGTCAGTGAAAATTTGTTACTGGCAGGAGTTTGGTTTAGAAATACAACAACATTTTTGTTTAATTATAGTGGTGTTTTGCTTAGAGCTATGCACAGTAGAGTAAATCTAGCCTGTTTCAAAACAGATAAAGGTTAAAATGGATGTTTTCTTTATGGGGAGGGCTTGCAGTGCAGTCATCATGTATCTCAAGAGCTTTTATTTTGTGGCTACAGATATTATCTCTCTGTGACTCCAGAGCAATCTTCCTTGCTGTAGAGATGGGTTCAGTTTGAGCATTTTTCCCAGTTTACTGGTCTTGTAGGCTGTATCTGATAGTATAGGCCAGGTTACGTTCCATCTGCTTCATTCCCAGCAAGGGACGTTCCACAGGCTCTTTATAACCTCGCTGTCTTCCTAACAGCAGAAACAAGGGCAGAATTTGTCCCAGTAGTGGTAACTGCTTTATCAGTCCTTTGGATGTTGCATGACTCAAAGCAGGATTCAGATTCTTCTACTGGAGGCTTTTCAGGAGTACCAGGAGTAAAAGTAGTAACGTATCAAAAAGAGGGGAAAGAAGAAAAAAAAAAAAAAGTAGATGTGGGTGAGCTGTTAATTCTCTCTACAATGGAGCAGTTTACAGCCAGCCACTTCTATACAGCCTGTTTTCAGAGAAAAACCTCAAATTCAGTGACTCAGAAAAGCAAAGAGGCACCTTTTGATTTTTGGTTCAAGGTTTACATTAGTAATTTTGTGTTTTCTCTGTTAGTATTAATTAAATTGAGATAGTTTAATTAGTATTACTAAAGTTGATCATTAGTAGTAATTCATTCTGCCTGCCATACTGCACAAATATGATGAAGCAGAAATAACTGAATTGTTTAATTTCATCTCATTTAATGACTTTACACTCCACCAGGACTTTCATTGGCATCTCACAGTATGTGTGAAAATCACTCCAAGCTAGGCCAAGACCCAGCTCCCTTTAGCCAACCATGTCTAATACATCCTTCCTCATCCAAAGGCAGATCATGTGCTGCAAAGGCTTCTCCCATTTCTCCACTAGAAAGCTGGCTATCTCCAAAACCTGAGGTGGCCTTTCCTTGCCCTGTGTCATGCCAATCCCAAGGGCCCTGATGGAGCTCTAGGGGACTCATTGACCATCATGACCCTGGTTGGAGACTCCCCATGGTGTAATGGGAGAGGTCCCATAATTGATCACTGAAGCTGCACAGACCACTCCAAGGTCTGAGCACTGAGCATGCTGAACTGCCTTCCATTTCTCTTAGAGCAGTTTGTTCCATTTAGCAAGGTACAAAGCATCAGGAGAAACCCAGACATGGAAGGTTTTTGTGTGCAGGAGGGGATTCTTTGTTCAGCTCAATGCTCTCTTGGCTCTCTCTTTTTAAGGAGAGATTTGGGTTAGTTGCTGACCTGATTCATTATTCCTCCAGCTCAGTGTCTACTTCAATTTCAGGGTCAATGTGGCAAAAACACCAGAGCTGCCTTCGTGCCCCTATTTCTGTCTATGTTAATTTGGAGAGACTGGTTTTGATCTTCTTGCCCAGTATGCCTAGGACTTGCCAAAACCCCAATTCCTCTTCCCTTTCTGCGGTCTCCAAACCCAACTTTTCTCTGCCCACATCCAAAAACATTCTGTTGTCATGGAGTGTCACTCCTTGCCCTGGAGTCCCCAGCTCCCACGCTATCCCTCTGTCCATCTGCACCTGCCCGGTGTGCACCCTGCCAACCCCACTGTTCCTGCTACCCACAACCCCATTCCCCCTTGGCTCTCTGCCAACTCATCCCCCCTATTTTTTACCCTGTTTTTATCAGGCCATGCACACTGCCTTTGCTCTCCCAGCGGGGCTGGCTCATTTGTCTGCTTCACACACAGACATCCACTGCGGACACAGCCCAGACTTTGGGGGGCATTTTGGAGGGAGTATTCACTTTCCTCTCCAGTTCACGTTATTCTCTCCCCTCACTTCTTCTAAAGTACTCCCGGGGCAGTCAAGAAAAGCAGCTGAAAATTTCCTTTTGTACCCTATACTGTAAAGCAAAGAGGCAGAGCCTCTGCAGCAATTTGCCGGCCAAGCAGCCCATCCCGCTGGGACCCCTCAGCCCTGTGGGCCCCTCACATAGCTCCAGTTGCTCCGCTGCTCCCTGCCAGCACGGGACTGGGAAGGACAGTCCCAGGAGCAAAACCCCAAGCGCCTGTGTACGTGTGTGTGTGTGTACATGTGTGTGTACGTGTGTGTGTGTGTGTGTGCGCGCGCGCTCAGGCTGTCTCGCTGCAAACCCAGCTTGGGAGGCCCAGGCCGGGGGTTGATTTTCTTTGGATGACTTTCCCTGATTTGTCTTAAAGCAATTAAAGTTAAAGAAACTTTTGGGGGAAACAGTGGTCGCAGGGAGATTATTTTTGCAGTCCTGGGGCAGGCAAAACTCCTGAGGTTTCAGGAGTGTTTTGCTGGCCTGAGGAGCTGCAGGAACTGGCTTAAATTGAATAAAACTGTAAGTACAGTATAGGGGACTGGGTAACAAGGAGTTCTGTAAAAGCAACAAAACCAGAGAGCACAATGAAGAATAGAGCGGGTTACGCCGCGGTGAAAGTATGTACTGGTTGTTATAACACCGTGCCTCCAGAATAAATTATGTCCCTTTAAAAAGTAATACTTTAACTGTGGAGCTATATAGAGACAATTAAGACGATATTGTTCTCCTCATTTCCCTCCTCCCCGCCCCAGCCCCCCTTTTCCTCCCTCTCTCTGCAGTAGTTCTGTGGAAACTTTTAATGCTGCAGCTTGAAACTTGGGCCTCTGGGTCTAAAATGCCTGAGAAAGCACTGCAGGCTCTAACTGTAAAACATTCCTTCGGCGGGCCCTGGAAACAGGGCGCGCTGGCGCAGGCGAAGTTCAGAGGGATCACATGTAAATGAGGGCTGGCTGCAGACTCCCGAGGAGCGTTTTATTTCACTTAAACCTGAACTTGAACTTGCAAACACGCTGCCGGAGCCCGCATGGCCAGATCGAGGCTGTCAGCGGCTGGGAGTCAGGGCCGTGGGCTCCCTGTGCACCCGCTCTCAGGGCTGTGGGGTCCTCATGCACCCACATTCAGGACTGTGGGCTCCCTGTGCACACCCCCATCAGGGCTCAGGGGGTCCCCATGCACCCACCATTAGGGCTGTGGACTCCTCACGGACCCACATTCAGGGCTGTGGGGTCTCTGCGCCTTCATCATCAGGACTGGAGAGTCCCTGTGCAGAGTCAGTGCTGTGGGGTCCTTGTGCACCCCCCATCTGGGCTGCAGGATTCCCATACACCCACCATCAGGGCTAGGGAGTCCCCATGCACCCACTATCAGGGCTGTGGGGTCCCTGTGCACCCACCAGATTTGTGTCATGTCCAGGGACACTGGGAAACCCAGGACAATGCAGGCACTGTAGGTTTTGGGAGCGGGCTCATGGCTGTTCCCAAAAGGATCGCTGTCTTCTAGCGAACTGCTGGAAAGCCCCATCACAGCAGTGTGTCTGCCATCCCAGTTTCCATGGGAGATCCCAACCTGAAGTTATAAATGGATCCAAGTCCTGATGCACACTTTATTTCATAAAAGGAAAGAAGTGAGATTTAGCGTAAGAAATACTAAAGTGTTGCACGCTCTAGCAAATGTAACTGTGCTTCCAGCAGAGGAAAAGTGCAGGGCTGTGTAAAACGAGAGGCATCAAGTGCAGAATTTAAAAACTTCTTCCAGTATATTTACTTTTAAATCCCAATAGTAGATGTAAACCATGAGGAGGGTTTTAAACTTGTCTTTTTTGATAAAATCCATACTGCCATTTCCTTTCTTCCTTGCCAAAGGCAATGTGCATACCAGGGGAGAAGGAGAAGTGCCGATGCCAGTGAGTGTCACCCAGGTGTGGTGGCAGAGGTGACTGCTGGCCGAGCCGCAGGCGTGGGGGCACATTCCTCCCCCACTAAGCTGCACTTGGCTGGTGGGTCATATTTTGGTCATTTATGGTTACTCCTGAAAAATTTTGGCTACATTTATAGNGGGGGGGGGGGGAAAAAAATCTTTTTGGCAGTAACTCAGAAACTATCTACAAAGATGTCCTTTCTGGAGCAAGATATTATTTCAGGGTTTGTGTTAGGATCATTTTTATTCTGTAACAGCGCATAAAGAGATCGGGACAGAGCAATGAGGTCTGGCATAGCTAAAATCCCTTCTGTGTGTGTGAGGTTATATAGTTTATCAATGCAGAAACCACCATGGGCTTTGAAAAGTAAACAACTGGCTTGAGTCTGTGTGAAGTGCTTCAGAGTTGTCTGCTGGATTTAAATGGCTAGCCTGCAATTTTTGGAGTGGGGAAAATAAATATATATATGTATTTTTAATATATATTATATATATATATATATATACACATATATACATGTAGTTTTATATGTGTCAAAAGCTTTTTGCAACCATTTGTTTTCTTAGTTCCTTTATTTGTTACGATTTTCCTTTCTATTTCATTTTGGTTTATTTTGCTTTTACAACAGTCTTTGCTGCCACAAGCAAGTCTACAAATAAATAATGGGGGGAAAAAAAAAAAAAAAAAAAGAAAGAATTTTCTATCCCAGTCAGAAAACCTTATGGCAGCGACAAATATCAGAGAAAGCCATCGTCCCTCTCAAAGATTTCATCTCACCATCCACTTAATCTGCTTGCTGTACCTCAGATCTCAAGTAACTTTCATACTGTGGGCTCACTTTAATGGATAGAATCTATTTTTCATGAAAAAAGCAGGAAATAAGCTGTCTTTCGTACAAAGATTTACAAAATGTAATCATTGTTGAAATATTCTCTTTGAACTGCCTTGTCCGCAGGGGTGTCTGGCTCCCAATACCCCCGTTTCTTTAGAACACCCTTACAAGTTCTTCTGGTAGATCAGGTACACTGGTGGTTCTGGTCTTTGATGTCTTGAATGAATGAAAGAAAAGCATAATAAAAGAGAGCTGTTGATCAAGCATAAAATACTCTTTAAGCTGACAGAATGGCAGAGTTAACACATTCTAAGCTGCTTTTAGGTTTTTCCTTTTTTCCTCACATTTTCCTGTGCTTTGTGTACAGTGGGGGTTTTTATTTTTTGAAAAGTCTCTGATCTATGTAGTATGCCGTCCTCTAACAAAAAACAAAATGGGATTGTTTCTCCCTCTTTCTCCCTTTCTTTTTCCTCTCTCTCTTTCACTCCCCTATCTTTTTTTTCCCATCTTTTTTTCTTCTTTTTTTAAACAGTGAGAGTTACAGTTTAGCGTTACTGCAGTTAACTTTCAGCATGCCATGCAAAGTTTAGAAGTTATCTTGCAGCTTTCAGAGTCAATTTACTAACAAATACACCAACTTCTCTGCTTAACTCTTTAGAAAACTGGAAGCAAACTGTAACTCACGAAAAGTTCCCCAAGTAAAAGGAAGACCCTCTGTCTAAAAGCAAAATTGGAAGCTGCAAGACAGCCATAAAAATGACCTCATTGTGAGAGAACTTTCTTTTAGACTCAAAGAAAAGGGAAAGTTTTCTTCCTGTAGATCTAATTTAGATCTTAAGTTCCCATACATTATTTATACATCATATTCAAAGTGCCAGCCTACTCTGCTGGCTGGATTACATTTCAAACATTTGCCATTGATAAGTCTTTGCTGTATTATATTCAGGCTAAATGCGAATATGTCATAGCACAGTCAATCTTTAATCCACTGAGCTTCAGGTTCGGGCAGCAGGGGGTCCACTGCTCAGAGCATTGCTTTATACTTAAGAAACATCTGGGGCCAGCTGGGACACTTTACTGGAACATTCAGATGTCTGGAACAACAGCAGGAGTTACTGTACGAGAGTGTTTTCATAGGTTCGGGAGGGTTCGGGGTGATTTAGTTAAAAACATTAGCTGTTCCCAACTTGAGGTTTGAACCCAAGCAGAAATCTTGACTGAAGTGAGTTTGTTGGTCCCAGGAGAGTAGTGGTTTGGACTACTATACATTTTTAATAGTCAGCAGGCACAAGTCCATATTACAAAATTATTGCACGTAATTTAATGCAGTTTGCCACAACTGGCATCCTTGCAAAAGCTATTGGATGCAGAGCTACTGTACACATCGCCTGGAGACTTGTGTCCCTCCTGGGATGGGTTTTATCTTCCTCGAGACAGCATAAATACACTCATAGTGGGGAATGTGACTCTCCTGGGTGTGGACGTTGGACAACCAGAAGATTCACTCACTCTTTTGTGTCCCCTTGGGGACGACCAACATGCTACTTATGTCCCTTTTGGTATTTCATTTTACAAAATATAATTACTAAATAATTAATCCCAGTTCTAAGAAAATAACTTCCATAGGCACAAAGGTGACCTTGTCTTTAATATTCACCTTTTGGTTTGCACGGTAAGATCACATTTCATGCCTGGAGAAACTCTGGGGAAACCAATAGAAAAGCGGCATAAATTCAGACATGAGGTAAACCAAAGGGATTTGCTTTATCTCCAAGAGCCCTCCAGCCAGTTACACCGGAAGCTGTGTTGCCACTGCCTGGCAGACCATTCAAAATTGCATCGAGACCCTAGTTTTGGCCCCTTGTTTTCAAATGACCCACCACATGGAAGAGCCTTCTGGAGACCTCTCACAAGGCAATGTCTGAAGGCCCAGTTTGCTGCTCAGGTCTTTATTCTCATTTTACCTCTGCAGCCAGAAGGACCTGCTACCCCAGTTCACCCTCCTAGGGCTAATGGTTTTGATTGCCTTTAAGTTTTTGTGATGGCTGAAACATCAGTTCCAAACAAAACTGAACTGATGTGCAGTGATGAATCCGCACAGGTGCCCAACGGTTGTGGTTCAGGTTCAGCTCTGCTGTTCAAACAGCCACTTTGCCGGTGAGCTGTAAAGCTGCAAGGTTTTTTTTGTTTAGACTCTTATCAAAGGTGGATTTTCCCGCCCAGGCCCGTGCAGCGATAGCTTCCTGCAAGCGCAGTCATGCCCCGGGCAGCAACGGCCATGGCACTGCGGCAACTGCGTTTGAAGTCCTGATGGCATCAACCCATCCTGCCGCCAGGCAGCCAAACTGGGCTGAAACCTAATGAAAATGGCTAGCACAGACCAAGTCTTAGCCCTAAGTGGATGAGGTGAAGCAAAAGCTCCTACGTGTGGAGTTTGTCAGTTTCAAACGTGTGAATGTCCTTAAATAACCCACATCGCCTGGAGAAATAAGCCAACTGTCACACCCAGTTCTGGATTCCACATTAACAACCTCCTTCCGCAGAGTTAAACCTTGCCCTTGAGGACTTTTGTTTAACTTCTTAATTTGAAAAACAGATAGGGCCGCTTTACAACCCTCGCTTTTTGTGCGAGCTGAAAGGTCTCATTGTTAGGGCAGGAGATGTGCAGGTAGAAGTAAATTTACCAGGTTTGCATTTAATTGTCTTTCTGGTTTTCCAACACGTGTGTGGTGCTCGCAGCTACGCTTGGGAGCCAGGGGGTGAAACCCGTCGTGCAGGAAGGCTGGTTTAAGAAGATTTTAATAAACAATGGGCCTGTTTCTGGGCTCCTGATGCAGGCAAGAAACTGCTACCAGAGTCAATGAGGCACTTTCAGCTTTGCTGCATCTAAATATCCTGAATTACAGAGTGTTTCCTTGCTGTTCTTCCCATACAAAGGGCCCAATTGTCAGAAGTGGCTTGAGGATTTTTGTGTCTCTCTGCTATCTCCAGAAGAGCAGAAGAAACAAATAGACTTGTGCTATCAAAGAAACCTAATTGCCATTTCAGACTTCCTGTTTAGGATTCAGTCAAGTAGACATTGTTTATGGTTCATAAAACCTTACTACTGTGAGGATTCTNTGGGTGGGAAGTGTGATAATACTCCTCTGAGAACAGTAAAATAGAGCTCTGCAATGGTTAAATGGAATTTTATAAGCACATTCGGTGTGGAACTGTTTTGCATTACATGAGTTGAATACCTTAGAGATGACACACATCTGCAGGCACTTTATTAAATCCTTAGTCAGCACTTTTCAACCTGATGAGATTACTTCTTCATTTGACTGGAGAAAGGGAGGCGAAGATCTTGTACCGGACTGCAGAATTCTTTCTGATGTTTCACCTTGAGCGCTGGGGAAGGACAGCGAGATGCTGGGCAGGACAATACAGACTCATAGTGGCACCAACAACTGCATGGCAGTAATTTTACTGAGTAGGACCTTTAGTTCTGCTGGATTCATTTAGCTCTGAACTCACTAGAAGAACAGTACTGCAAAGTAAATAGAGGGGAAATAAAATACTGGCTCTTTTAGGAAAAGGCAGGGAGATAATATCATCCTGAGTGTATTGTGATAGTGCCTATGATTTAAACGGAGATTTTAAATTAAGAAAGGCAATACACCATTCTCCTCCTGGGTGCAGCCAGACAGAACAAGGAACAAAATAGAAAAGGTGGTTAGATGTGCGAGCACAGCCTGCACCACCTTCTGAAAAAAGGCAAAAAGTACTTCAGCCATCCAAATGTTGGGACCCAGGCTCCGTTTTCCCCCTTTAAGCCCATTAATTGTGCAAAAAAACCCCACCCTGATAGATCCCAAATATCGGGGTCCAAGTGCACAATGAGCTTCCTAGATGTTTTCATTTGATGCACGGAGGAGACGTCTCCTCTCCCCTCACAGAGAAGTTTCACAGGTGCTTCAGAAGTACAATGGTGCTCTTCAGACCTAATCCGGGAAGACTTAGACATGTATAGGAGGCTTGAGAGGGATACGAGATCTTAATATTAAAATGATTAGTAGAAAAGGAGGATCATTCTGTGTGTCCGTTTCAGCTGTAAGACGCTCTAAATTAAAACGGTATCCTGAGAGTGGTGCTGGTGGGTAAATGCACTCTCTGTCTGGTGGTTCCACCGCCTCAGTCCATAAAACATCTCATCAAAGTGGGGTAGGAAGAACAGGCTGCAGGGATGCCACTGTTTGTGAGGTGCTCAGAGTGTGGATCCCGTAAAAGCAGCTTTTCAGTGAAGGTGACCCAGAGTCCTGTCAGGGAAGTTTAAAAAATACAGCCGTGTGGTTTGGGCTGATCCTGTAAGGGTTAATTAAGTTTTTTCTTTGGTATTAAGGCTGAGCAGTGTCTGCAGGAGTCATATTGACACCCTAGTGCATGGTAACTCTACTCCTTTATTGACATGTTGCTAGTCAGGAGCACAATAGCACTCTGTGTCTGCAAATCATTGCTAAAATCATCTCAAGG
>VWZE01001276.1:358880-428739 GCA_013396675.1 Eubucco bourcierii | reverse complement strand
AAGGTCGAAGGGGAAAAAAAAGAAACACCAAGTTTTCTCAACTCCACAGTATTCAGTCAGCCCACAGGAATATGCAAAATCCCTCTAACATTTTTTTTTTCTTTCTCTAGTTTCTCTTTGTTCCGTATATTTGCAGCTTTGTAGTAACAGTGTTATATTTACTGTACAAAAATACAAAAAAACCCCAGATGCATAGCCTAAAACAGGTTTTTTTTTCCTTGTGGTGAATATTTTTTTTTTAAGGATGTCAGTTAATATTGTACTTTACATTGTGTCTCTGGAAATATCTTTTTTTTCCTTTTTTTTTTCCCTTTTTTTTTTTTTTTTTTTTTTTTTTTTTTTTTTTTTTTGGTAGAAGGCCTCCATCGAACAAAATTAAAACCATAACCGGCATGACAATGTAAGGAGAGCTTCAATGGCACCTAAACAATAAATAAATAACAAAAACAAACCTCATGAGGTCTGTCGGGAGGCAGGTCTTGTGAAGTTAACACTGCCTGCTAGGCAGGATTTTCATTAAATCAAGCTTACAATGCCAATTTTGTCTTGAAGTCAATGCATGTATTACTGTTTGACAGTAAACCCAGCTATGCCATCATCAAGTCCAAGGCTGCGCAATAGTCTAATTAGTATCGAGTACATTTTCCTTTTAGTTTTTCCAATAAAAAAGCAGTGGGATGAAAATTGCTTTGATATATAGCAGGTAACATTGAAGCTATTCCATAGCACTTAACTGTAGTGAATACTGTGTCACCAATTCTGAAATCAATTTAATGTTTAATGCAAATCCATTACATGGTGCTATTACAGGCTGGCAAAATGATTTACAAAAATGTGACAACTTGGGCTCAATTCACTCTGCTTTCCAACAATGTAAATGCATAGCAGTGTTTATCTGCATGAAAAAAAAAAAAAACTATGCACTAATCTATCTGAAAAAAAAAAAAAGAAAAAAGAAAAAAAAAAAAAGAAAAAAGGAAAGAATATATCAACTTTGGTATCTACTTTTCCGTTTACTTCGATCCTTGCCTTTTCGGTCATTGTTATAATGCCAGCTTTAGGACAGAAAGAATTATAAGAAAAACCAGCATAATACCTGATATATTAAAATGTAGTGCCTGTGAAATCTGTATTATATTGCTCTTCTGAAGTAAGATTTTTTCTACACCGGTAGCCTTCGCTGTCTGTCAGAACCTTCTGATATAGGTGATGTAAAATAACCGTACAATATTAATGCATGCTATTCCATAATGCTTAGTAGCTGTATGAATATTACTCAAAGTTATGTTAGTATTTTTTTTTTTTTTCTGACTTGGTTCTTGTCAGATAGGTTTAAAGATATTTCACTGAGAACGCAAATTCTGTCTTTTCTTGATTTGGGGTGTTTTCAGTATTTTGGAGGTATACATTTTACTTAAATTCAGTATTACTTGTGTTTTGGGCTTTTTTCTTTTTTTTTTTTTCTTTATTTTATTTTCCTTTTTTTTTTTTTTTTTTTTTTTTTTTTTTTTTTTTTTTTTTTTTTTTTTTTTTTTTTTTTTTTTTTCTCTCTCCTTAAAGGGCAGGACATGGTGTTTGAGACCAGAAATCCGTGCCTGGTAAGATTTTCGTCTCAAAAAGCTACCCTAAGAATTCAGAGAGTTTACTCTGAAGAACAGATGCATAAAGTTCAAATTTAAGGGACAGTCCTTTCAACCCAAAAATGAGATTGAGCTCACCTGGCGAGAGATTTCTTAATGGGCAGCAGTTAACCAGGTACCCATGCTTGACCCTTCTTCACACCAGACTTCCTCATATAGAAAGAAAAAAACCCTTTAAAAAAAAAAAAAAAAAAGAAAAAAAGGAAAAAAAAGGAAGAAAAAAAAAACTCATGTGGTTGTTTAGTTTCATGCACAGTTGCAATATTTTTCTTCAGACAAAACTCTGTACAAACTTTGGGCCCGATTCATAAAAGCTCCATTGCTATTAACACGGGAGGAGGCTGGTGGGCTTTTCTCGCCCAAATTGAGGGTGGCTCTCGTTGCCAGCGCACGCCTTGGTGAGCCCTGCTTCCCTCGGCACACACATGTGCCTGTGCTGACTCTCCTCTCCCTCTCCTTCCCTTCTCTGACTCTCCTGACCCCACTGGAGAAGAGGGATGGATGGCTGGATGGGAAGGATGCAGTGAGGCAGCACAGGATCATGCATCCCACAGGCGCAAACGGGCAGAAGGAAAAGGGGAGACACAGGGAAGAGGGGGGACCCTGTGCCACACTCTGGCCCGTTCTGGGGTGTGGTGACACGGTGGGACAAGGCTACTTGATTACAAAAGAGATCTTGTCCATAAAAGTCTGTTAGATCGCTACCTCCGAGCTCTAGAGAAATCCTTCGTAGAGGCAAACACTTGTACACAACGTGAACTTTTGTACTTTCTATGCTTTTTTTTTTTTTAGGGAAGACTATTTTCCACTTAGTTAATCTTCTATGCTTGAGCACGAACAAAAACAATTGTGTGGGGTGAAGTCCCCTCCTTTTTATCTCCATCCACAAATTAATATGTGTGTGGGGGGGGGTGGGGGTGGGTGGGAATAAACAAAAGATGAGTTTGGAGACAGAGCATGGTAGGAAGAGAGCACCCGGCTTGGGATTCGCCAACGCTTGTTCTTGCCGCCGGTGCCCTGCGCCCGGCTGCCACTGCTGGCTTGGGGAAAGGTCCGTGAGATTCTGTGCTTTGGAAACACAATCCAGGAGAAATCTCCCTGGTTTTTGGCTGACCATTCGGTTTGTTCATGTGGCTGAGCCCTGTCCCAGCCCCATCCCTGCTGCCCGAGCCTGTCCCAGCCAAATCCCTCGGCGTCAATTGGAAATTTCGGGGCGCTAAAATTTCCACCGGCCGTGTGAAAGATCTGCTGCAAATTCACTTGACACCCGTGTTAATACCATGTTGTGTTCATTTTTTTTTATGAGTCAGGCCCCTCGTGCCTCTAGTATACTTGTATTGACTCTCATAGTTACCATTTTAGTTTTACTGTGTTCTGTGAAAAAAAAATTGTAATTGGTTGAGAATCACTGTGGGCATCCATTCTTATTCAACTAAGTCTCCGCAGGTTTTTTGAGCTGGTGTGGATTAGTTTAACTCTTGTATTCAACCATTAGTGCTACCACCTTCTCACATTACAATACAATTACTGGAAGCAAGTACTGCATTTCCTATGCAACAAAAAAGGAAAATAAAAAATTGCTAATGCTAAAGGCTGTGTTGTGATTTACTTTCAGCTGGGCGTGGGACAGGCGGGTGGCAGTAGAGCTGCAGGTGTTGCCACCCATCATGGCATTGACCTCTCAGTCTCACCTGGGTGGGTTTAGGGCCTCCCTATCAGTAGCTTCATCCCAAATCATGGGAGTTTTTGGTTAAATTTAGTCCCATTCTTTAATTTGGAAGAATCTAAGCTCTAAGGTCATCATGTCCAACCATCAACTTACCACCACCATAGACATCAAACCATGTTTCAAAGTGCCTTACCACATCGGTGGTACTTTGGGTGTCTTGTCAGCATAGATCCTTGAATGATGGCACGTTAATCTGCAGTGAACCTCTGCAGATTTGTTGCACTATGGAAAGTTTAGGTTGGGTATTAAGAACAATTTCTTCCCCAAACAGGTTGTCAAGCCCTGGAACAGGCTGCCCAGGGCAGTAGTGGAGTCCCCATCCCTGGAGGGGGTTTCAAAGCCATGGAGATACAGTGCCTAGGGACATGGTTTAGTGGTGACCTGGCAGTACTGTGTTACTGATTGGACTTAAAGGTCTCTTCCAACCAAAATGATTCTGTGATTGAATCAGCCAAAGACATGAAGCACATCTGATAAAGCCTGAGGAGATTCATTAATTCTTCAAATACTCCAATATGGCATCAAAAATCAGCAAACTTAGATGGTATTAGGGCATTTCTGAGGAGCCCTAGTACCAGGTGTTGGCAGCAGTTTGGCCGTCCTGGCCTTGCAGCCCAGGCAAGCAGAGCATCCTTGCTCCGCCCCAGATGTCCTGCATCACTCTGCAAGGTTTCTGTGGGTGTGCGGGACAGGAAAAAACAGAGATCCTTACAACCTGTGAAGTTTTCCTCAAAGTTTTTCACTCTGCAATGCCTTTTTCTTAGGTGGTTTGTGCAGGGATTAGCTACAGCAAGGTGTTGCTTGCATTTAAGTCGCTCTGCCGTGGTTCTACTCAAAAGCTGGCACTGAGAGGTGAGAGCTGGTGCAGCTCTACCATGTGGCCCTGGGGGTCAGGAGACAGGGACCACTGTGACACCCAGCCCTTCCCAGGGCAACACTAGCGGTCATAGCAGCTCTTCTGTTTTATTTAGGGGGAAATGAGCGTTTTCTAACACTCATAAACCACTGCTATTTCCTTTCTCACACCTCCATGTAGTTTCGGGTTTGGCTACACAGCCAGGATGGGAGGATTAGACTGAGCACAGCTCTAATGTCCTGGGGGTGGGGGAGGAGGGGTGCCCCTTGCTGCGTCCCAGTCATTGCTTCAGATGTGGCACCTGCTGGCACCAGTGCACATTGTAGCAGCTGAGGACAGGTTGGAGCCCGTTCAATTTAGCTTTTTGTCTCATGAAGGGACTAGACGTGAAGGAAAAGCCAAATGTGTCCTCAGAGAAAATGCAGTGCCCCAGTCAGGGGCTCAGCAGCAGCGCTTGTCCCCTTGTGCTCTGTGAACTGTGGAAGGGTGGGGATAGGAGTGGGGCAGGGCTCCCACTTTGAGCCAGAAAGCTCATCTCAGGGTAGCAAAACTGAGCCCAAATCGTGGCAATGACTTTGGCTTGGAAACAAGCCCAGGCATGGACTGGCCTACCCCACAGGGTAGCAGAAGCTGGATGCTTCCTCCAAGTAGGGGATGCAGGGCTGGGAGGGGGGGACAGAGACTCACTCCCACACATCACTGCATGAATACACACAAGAAAATTAAAATGTGCTTTTAAAAAACCTGCAAATACACTAAACAAGGAAAGTTCCTCCCCATCAGCCCCTAGGCAGCCAATGCTGAGCTCTCCTTAACACTCCCCCTTCCTTGCACTTGGCTCCTGCCCCCATGCTCTCATCCACTGCCTCCCCTCTATGAAAATCATTCACTATTATTTATTTATACCTTTTGTTCCGAGGCTGTTGGCTGCCCTGGGTTTTGGTGGAGGAGCCAGATGGGTATCCAGTACCCTGCCCCAAGCAGAGCGAGAGCCATGCTGGGAGTGGGTACCCAGAGGACTAGGACTTGGGCACCATATCTTGCTTTCTCCTTTTCTTTCTCACTTTCTTCCTGCAAAAGAAAAGGTCTCCATCAGCATCTAAGGAAATAAATCCCATTTATTATTTATTGCTATCAAAATGTGTCAGCTTGCCTTGGGATGCAAGAAGAATACACAATAGCCCACTGGCAGGAAATCAGAAACTTTTGGGTTCAAAAAGTGTAGGATGGTGTGTAGGAGGAGAAATGTGGGTGCTTTGCTGATCCTCCTTGGAGGAAGAAGCACTGGGATGTGCTTCCAGAGAGATCTGTACAGCATGAAGGCTCTGTGTAAAAAATGAGGAGCCTGCCACCCTAGCACTCCCTTGTTTAGTGAGGTTTTATTTATCACCATTTGATTTTTCATCCAGGGGAAGAAATACAGCCTGAAAGTTTCACGCTGGCCATAAACACCAAAGCCTGCGCATGAGCCATTGTTCTGGCAAAGAGATGCTCTGTAGTGTGATGTGTGATCAGTCCTAGAATCATGGAACAGAATCATAGAACCATTTTGATTGGATGATGCCTTCAAGATCACAGAGTCCAACCATTAACTCAGCACTGCTAGGTCACCACTAAACCACATTCCTCATCACCACGTTTTCAAGGCTTTGAAACTCCTCCAAGGACAGGGACTCCACCACTTCCCTGGGCAGCCTGTTCCAGGGGTTGACAGTCTTTTGAGGAAAGAAATTTTTTTCTTGTGTCCAACCTAACCCACTCCTGGCACAGCTTGAGGCTGTTTTCTCTTGTCCTATTATTTGTTACTTGGGAGAAGAGACCAACACCTGCCTGGCTCCAGTCTCCTTTCAGGGAGTTGTAGAGAGCCAGAAGGTCTCCTCTGAGCCTCCTTTTCTCCAGCCTAAACAACCCCAGTTCCCTCAGCAACTTCTCATAGGACTTGCTCTGCAGAGCTTTACCAGCTTCGTTGCCTTTCTCTGGGCCCACTCCAGCATCTTGAAAGGTAAAGCTGCAGCAAGCAGGGTGGTGACAAATTATTTGTACTGAATTTTGACATATTGGACATTTCCACCTGCATTTCCCCAGATGCAAATGGTAATGAATGGCTTCTGTCTTGCTGATATGCAACTGTCACAAATTTTCAATCATCTTCTCACAAAGCTGCTTGTCGATGCACAGATCTCCTGATGGGGTTACTCACATGTTGTGAAACACATTGGACCTTTAAATTCCTGTTACTGGCCAGTCTGGCTACTGAACCGCTCAATTTCAATGTTCTTGGAGATGCAGCAAGAAAAGGACTCGGGGAGCATTACTAAGGCGATGGGTTCGTCTGATATCTTTTATCCACCAAAGACAAGCCAAGACTGGAAATATTTATTGCCCCAGTACTTCAGCAACACGGCATTAATTGCCTCTGTGTGTTTTGCTAGGTAGTTAGCACAAGGGTATTAATGAAAATAGCAACCACTTCATTTTAAAATTAACTGCTTGGCCATTCAGCAGCATCAGCTGATAAATTATAGCAATAAATTTGAGATGGAGATTTATGCCTCCATAACTTGGGCTTGGGCCTGCAGGCATGTACTGGTGAGGGAGGTGGGGACAGGGTCCATGGCTAGCACTCCCCACCTCACTTACCCATAGGGAGATCCATGATTATTTTAAATCCTTTCAGAAATTTGAGTCCAGGAGTTTCATGACCTTATGGGTCAGTTTTGGTACTCCATTAAAATAAATGATGCCCCGGGGGCAAAGGGACCCTCCTTGCCATTGGTGGCTAGATGCATGCTCAGATCTCCAGTGGCCAACAGGATGCTGTGAGCCACCTCCTGTTCCTCTGAGTGGATGGAAATGGAGCTGAATGCTGCCTGTTGTTATTTTTATTGAGGCCATTCAAGAGGAGAGGAACGAGCTGATAAACCATGCAATCATCCCTGCTTTCCCATAAACCTTTGAAATAAGGAATCAGGCTGCTGATGCTGCTAACTGGCAACATCTAGTAATGTTATTGTTGTTGTTGTTGTTATTAGCCAGTGAATGATAGATATGTATTGAATAGTTGGAGAGGGGATCTCATAAATGCATACAAATATCTAAAGGGCAGAAGTCATGAGGATGGGGCTGGGCTCTTTGTAGTGGTGGCCAGTGGTAGGACAAGGGACAGTGGGTACAAACTAGGACATAGGGGACTTCACCTGAACTTATGAAGACACTTCTTTTCTTTGAGGGTGCTGAAGCCCTGTGAAGGAGGCTGCCCAGAGAGGTTGTGGAATCTCCTTCTCTAGAGAGATTCCAAACCTGCCTTGGCATCGTAATCTTCGGCAAGCTGCTGTGGGTGGCCCTACTTTAGCAGATGAGGTTGGACTCGATGATGGCCAGAGGGCCTTTCCAACTCCTAACATTCTATGGTTCTATGAATTGCCTCTTGCTTGCCACCACTGGACCAGCAAGCATATCTTTCTCTCCCACTTTTCCCTTGCACTGGGCAAACCAAAGCATCTCTGCATCTCAGGTCAGAACCAAACCCACCTCTTTCTCCAGACTTTGGGGGTCATTTGCACTTTTTGCTCAGGACAGGAAGGCAATGCATGAGCAGGGGCCACAGCCCACCTCATGCCACAGAGATATTCATCTGCAGTGGCTGAACGGCAGCTCCCTGCCTTGGGCAGTGAAGAGAATGGGAACTGTTCCTATAAATGTGATTCATACAATGTAACACCTGCCTGCACACTGCAGTATCCAAGCCTATTAGAGGGAAGGAGATGTAGCCAACTATTTTGGTGTATGGGGTTTCACTTTCTTTCCCCCCCTCATTGTTCACCATTGCCCCCCAGAAATTCCCTAACCCAGGGCCTCCTTTTTTTTTTTTTCCCCCTCTCCAAAGCTAAAGAAACCCCCATCTCCCAAGGTGCTGCATTTTGTTATGGGGTGGAAGACGCCCAACTTTTGGAGAAACTTCAGCTGGATGTTGCCTTTCTAAATAAATGTGACAAATTTAATAGGGTAGGAGAGGTATTTGAATTATTGATTGTTAAATATTTAAGCTGCGAGTCCCCATCCATCAGTGTGTGTGAGAAAGCTCGGGGCAGATTTATGATGCTGGAGTTTTCCTGGTTAGCTGGCACTTGGCATTTCCATTAATTATAGCCCACACATTCAGGGGGTTTTCAGGATTTGTTAGAAGTATTTATAAAAGATGTCCCTATTATACCATTTAAATATTGTTTGTGCAACTGGAACGTGTTTTCTATTGGGGATTAATACACTGTTTGATTTAGGGGAAAATTAAATTAGAAGGTGTAAGTCTCAGGAGACGAATGCTTTACTTGAGAAGGGTTTCCACCACTGGAAAGCACAAAGTTGTTGGGTTGTTTTTTTTTTTTTTTTATATATAAATATTTTGTTCTGTGTGTTTCCCAGGGACTGCAGGTGGGTGAGAAGTCTCAAAAGTGCCCTTGGCAGTGGGGAGGGGGACAGGAGGTATGTAGTGGGGAGGGGGCAGGATGAAATCCATTCTATTTAGTATAATTAAAGGATTTAGAGACTCCCCCTCCAATAATTTCCTCAGGGAGGATGCGAGCCCTGAGGCAGGAAGGGTCTGTGTGAGGACAGGAAACTGCTCAGGGCCCTCAGGTCAATAATGCAGCTCCAAAATAAGCCCCCCTCCCAAAATATGTAGCTATATGATGGATTGCAGTTGCTCAAAAAGAGCCATTACAGCCTCTTAGCTCAATGCTCTGCGTTTACAAAGTGCTTCAATTAATACATATGTACATCAGGTAACAGCAGGGATTGCTCACAGCCTGGTATTAGACCAAGGGAGGCTCCTGAAGTTTGTAATTCAGGGAGGGGTGGGCGCAAATTTTGTGTCTTGGTGACCTATTGCACTTTTATAAAAATATATCTTGATGTCATAAGCAGCAAGAAAATCTCCATCCAGCACAAGCATTGCATTGCCCCTTGCCCAGGGAGCCACACAGGGGGTCACACAAAATCACCTGGTTAGAAAAGACCTGAAGAGCATCAAGTCCAACCCTAACCTAATATCTTCCTGTACACAACTTGTAGACCATGTCCCTAAGTTCTTCATCCAAAGGTCTTTTAAACACCTCCAGGGATGGGGACTTCACCATTTTCCTGGGTCATGCATAGCAAGGAGGGCAGTCATGTCCTCAGGGCTTTTCCAACCTGCCAACAATCGCCTCATCCCTTTTCTCCCAGTTGTTTTACTGGCAAGACAGATTATTACTGCTGCGAGATGTGAAACTCAGCACCTAAGCTCTGTAAGTATGAAGGGTCCTGGAGCTGGATAAGACATCTCAGATTGTTTTGGAGAAAGTGACCCACCTCACCCAAGGCATTTTAAAGTTGTAACTTCTGCTTTCAAACTAGTCACCAATCCTGTTTATGGGGGCTCTTTTAAGATAAAATCATTAGAATCACAACATTGTTTGGGTTGGAAAAGACCTCTAGGATCATCAAGTCCAACCATCAGCCCACCACCACCATGACAATTAAACCATGTCCCAAAGTGCTATGTTTACATGAATTTCTTGACATCTCCTGGGATGGTGACTCTACCACCATCCTGGGCAGCCTATTCCAGTGCTTGACCACTCTTGCAGTAAAGAAGTTTTTCCTGCTATCCAGACTGATGTGCCATCTTGTGTAGACTGTGCTTTTGCCAGAAGAGGCTGGAGCAGGTGATCCTTGAGGTCTCTTCCAATCTTGCATTCTATGATTCTACGTTTCTATGACTGGTGATTATATAATTGCCAGGCTTGGCTGCCTCCCTGTGTTACCCATCTCCCTCCACAGTGCTGCTGTGATGCTACACATGCAATTACATACATGCCCTTAAATTGCTGCAATTCTGCATCACCACAGGGCTGGGGTTGGTGTTGTGAGACCCATGGGACATCGATTTGCCTGCTATAGAGATCCCAGACATGTGGTTTGATGTAAGAAGTGGAGCTTTTACATCTCTCTCAGCTCTAAGACACGGTCCTGGGTGGAGTTGTGCACGGGCAAGATGACCACCAGGTTATTACGGCCTGAGGTAACCCTATAAATGCCATAAGGTTATGCCTGCCAATTATTTATTTAATTAATCCCCTTGCAGCCACAAATTAGAACCGGCCCTGCTAAAACTCACTGGCCTATCCACAAATTTTAATTAAAACTTAAATAAATCATGTTGGTGGCTGCACTTGCATATAAACAATGAGGGAGATGGCACGCTTACAGCAGCTTGTCAGCGTTGGGTGACTAATGAGTGGCTGTGAAAATACAATCTGAAGGGCCGGAATTGGAAGCAGATTCCTCAGCTAACGAAGGGCACATGCGAGCCCGCCGTGACCATTGCAGCAGAAGGCACCAAAACCACCTCATGGGGCTGGGCGGGGGGAAGGAAAAATGTTGTTAAGGCCAGCAGGACGAGGCTTTATTAAATAAAGTGCGGCGCTGTAATGAGATCTTGCAGCTGCAGCCTTTTTGCCACGTCGGGGAGCTGTGTTTTCCCCCGTCCTTGCAGCAAACAATAACCATATGCTGGGGTCCTACAAAATGTTTGTTTTATTTCTTCAGTTGTACACAACGAGGCCTCAGAAAAAGGAGGTTTTGTTGTGCCAAGTGCTTGAGAAGAGCTTTGAACCATGCTTCCGGATACCTCACGAGAAAGTGCTCACACCACTGCCTGCTGCGCTGTGTCTCCCCGTTGCACCCCCAGACACAGGGGTCACAGCTGGGGATGTCCAGCACATCCTGGTGCTGTGAATTGTGTTGCTTCTCCTGCCCTGGAGCACTGGCCACAGCCCTGTTAGAAGGAAGGCCAAGTAAGACTCCAAAGTTAAACAAATTCTTCTCCTGTGTTATACAAACTCTCCATATCTGATGGGCCAAGGGACGAGCTGTTTAGCACAGCACAAACAAGTTTCTGGTTGATGGAGCAGAGAACTCGGCCATCTGATGATGAAGCCCATGAGATGCTGATGTCCAGCACAAATGGCAACTCCAAGGTCCTGGTCAGCTTTGGATCTCAAAAAGCCTCTGAACTAAAAGCCAGTTTTATAAAGCGGCCTTCTCCTTTCAAAAATCAATAACCTTAGCCAAGCTCTGCTCAGGGCACTCAAGCTCTGCCTGCAGCCACGGGCTGAGCACATGGGACATTACTGGTGCCTTCAGTGACCACCTTGAGGGGGGTGCTTCTCAGGCAAACAGCTTGTTGCTGCATCAGTGGTGTGATGGGCTTGGGCATAGCTGTGTTCCACTGCGGAGCTGCTGCGCTCTATGTACTCCTCCACTCCACATAGACCCTTCCTTCCTGAACAGACTCCATCTTTTTCATGTGGACTCCCTCATCTCCACCTCTCCTTGCACAGACCACCCCTTCCTTGCATAGACTCTCTCATCCTTGGATGGACGATCTCCACTCCACACAAACCATCTCCTCCATGCACAGACCAGTAACTCCCTCACTGCAAAAGTGCCCCAAGGCCAGCATTCATGTTTCAACTGGTAAGTTTCCGCAAACACTTTGGGTGTGACAAAACCATTATTTTCTCAGGGAACATTTTCTCCGCCAAACATTTACAGCATACCTAAGTTTCAAGGTTTGGGGTCTTCCCTGACAAGGGACTGCAAGTCTCCAGGTGAGAGCTGCATCTCCCTAACTGTGCATTCAGCTTGGAGCCAGTTCCTCAAAAACACGCAAGAGTACAACACTTTACTGCAGCCTCTTGAGCCACACCAATGAGTCTGAGCAAAGACCAAAAAACTTCCCTTGCTCCAAAAATACTCAAGAATGATCCTATTTCCACCAAGAATGATGGTGTTACCACCAAGAACAATGGTATTTCCACCAAGAATTATACTATTAGAACCAAGAACAATGCTATTTCCACCAATAATAAGGCTTTTTCCACCCAAGAAGGATGTTAATTCTTTTTTTGAGGGTGATGGTAATTCACCCCAGAGCATCCCAAGCAAGGAAATGTCTGGAAGTAAGAGCTGAACCATCTCACTTGCCTTTGCTCCTAGGGTTTCTTTCCCCCTCTAAAGCAGCTTTGTGANGGAGGGTTGGAAGAAAAGAAGGGAGAAGAAGGAAAAAAAGCAAACCCAAACTCTAAACACTCCCAACTGCAGCACATGCTCATGGAAACAAGATGTGGCACACATGAGGCTGTCCCAGGGAGAAAGTTTGCTAAAAATAACATATGCAGATTATGTACATAAAATGTCATGAAATATCAGCACATAAAACCGTGTGGTAGTTCAGGCTGTTGCAATTACAGCTCGAATGTGCCAGATGAAGGACACGCAGCATTTGGTGCATCTGCAGTGGGAGCCAGGCGTGGGGCCAGCTCCTCTCCCCAGTCGTTGTCTGAGGCACTGGGGACTCTGACTGGCCGTGTCGTGTAGAGCTGAGACCCTGAGAAAATAGGAGATAGGGACTATTATTATTGTTGTTGTTGTTGTTTTCTGGCTGAGGAGGGACAGGGATGGCTCTTGGGTTGTCTCTGAAGCCCGCCATACTGGCAAAAGGTCCATTCTCAAGAGCTGGGTTGGGGGTTGCTCAGCCAGCCAGAAGCAACCTGGACATGACTGTGGTGGAGCTGCCAAAGAGACTCAGCCTGGAGGATCTGTGGTTGTTGAAGTTCACCTGGGTGCAGAACGGGGCTGCAGCTGGCCAGCAGGACCTCTGCTTGGAAAGTAAATCACATAAAAGATGATGTTTATACCCAGAGCATCACTTATCCTGGGTGAAACAGAACCCTACCGATTACTTTGCCAGAGGAAAGATCCTGGTAACTGTTTTTTCTTGTGAATGGGAGGATCTCAACACACTTTGAGGCACTAAGGAGGCCTGCCAGACCCCCCTGGGGTCCTTCAGGGTGGCATTACAAGGCGTCTGACATTTTCTGCACTCCCTCCTCCGTCTTCTGGCTGTGATATAAATTTTCCTCGAGTTCTGCTTTTGTTCTTTGCATGCATCCAACACACTGTTTGTTTTCACACCGTGACCTACATAACTCATTTTAATACGGACTGGGGCAGCAGGGTTGGGCTGCAGGGGTGTTGTGGGGATGAGGCAGCTCCAGCTGCAAGAAAGTCATCTCTTCTCTATTCTGGGAGAGGACAGCAGGGCCAAGGGCATCCCCTCTCTTCACTGTCCTGCTGGAGCGCTCAGTGCTGGTAGAAATGGTGTTGGACTATTTCCACTGGTGGCCAAGATCACAGATAAAGTCTTTTTTAACTGTAAATTTTAGTGAAATATTTTGTTTACTTTCCAGCCCCTTTGTTCTCTTCCCTGTTTGCTCCTTGTGAGATAATGGCTCTTGTTAGTGGAAACAAAGTGAAGGCCTGGGACCCTCAACAATAGGAAAGATTGAGAGTGGTCCCGCAGGCCACCTACTTCTACCTGTATGGGAATAAGTATTTTGGTTTGCAATTTGTCCTCATATAAAAACCTTCAGGACATGCTCCTGCTGCCCCCACAGTGAGCCCAGCCTGACTCCAGCTCACCACTTCTGCCTCTTCTTCAGTTAATGTTACAGATTGTAGGACTGTTTTGGTTGGAAAAGACGTTGCAGATCATCAAGGCCAACTGCTAACCCAGTGCTGCCAAGGCACCACTAAACCATATCCCTCATCTACACAGCTTTTAATCCCTCCAGGGATAGGGACTCCACCACTGCCCTGGGCATCCTGTTCCAGGCTGTGACAACCCCTTCTGGGAAGATTTTTTTTCCTAATGTCCAACCTAAACCTCTCTTGGTACAACTTGAGGCTATTTGCTCTCATCCTATTGCTTGTTATTTGGGAGAAGAGATCAACCCCCCAGTGCTAGGTCTGGAGCCAGAAAATGAAGGAAAATCAGATAAAATAGAATTCTGAAGAAGATTTTAAGGTGAGACTCATGACTTTTTAATGGACTGGACAGACTTAAGTCCCTTTGTGTTGCTGCACCTCTAGCTTCTTGCCATTCAGTCAAGCCAAGGGTCTTCATTGCTGCCATGGAACACTGCCCCAGTCAAACTCCTGTGCTTCTGCTACAGGGAAAAGGATTCTCCTCTATGCACAAAGACCTATATAGTGCAGCCAGGGATGTGTTTAAACTCTTGATCTCAGTAGTTTGATGTCATGCTGTTATGTCCATCTCAGATGTTTTATTCCCTTTCTAAGTCCTCATCATGAGACAGAGCAGTGGATGCACAGCTGGGTGGACTGGGTGGAACTTCTTTTTTAAAGGGATTTTAAAGGCTGCCACATCACTGACATGGAAGAGGACCATGGGGCACAAGCAATCTGGAAGAGATTGGTTTAGTCATGCAGCTCCAAGAAGAGGGCAAGAGCAACAGCAGGCTTGCATTGCTTCTGCATAGAAGAACCTGCAAAAGCAGCAGTGCAAGTCATAGAATCATAGAATCACAGAATCATATAATCATAGAATCACAGAAACATAGAACCATAGAATCACAGAATCACAGAACCATAGAACCATAGAATGTTCTGAGTCGGAAGGGACCTGCAAAGGTCATCTAATCCTAACCCCTCTGCAGTAAGAAGGGGCATTCTTAACTAGATCAGGTTGCCCAGAGCCCTGTCAAGCCTCACCTTGAATATCTTTGGGGATAGGGCCTCAAATACCTTCCTGGGCAACCTGTTCCAGTGTTCCACTACCCTCACGGTAAATAACTTGTTCCTAACATCCAAAGTCATTCCCATGCACACCCCTTCAAGCCAGTTTCTTCAAACAAACAGTCCTCTGGGAAAACAGCTAGCTGAGATAACCACAGGGTTTGGGTGCTGGAGGGAGTTGGCCTTTAGCTTTCTCCCTTTGTGCACAAAATGGGTCCTTATCTTCCACCAGCTGCCTACGCCCGGCGGCACCATAGCTTTTAAAGATAGTTTCAGCATTGTTCACCTAGAAGAAAGTAATTGGTCAAATTTAACTCAAAGAGAGATCAATTAGTAAAGGTTGTGATAGACACTTAGGTCACCAGCAACTCCTATAAATCATGGGTAGAATTTCCTCCTTTGCCATACACGAGTTTGATGTAGGAAATATCTCATTTGCAAGCTAAAGGTTTAATTAGTAGAAAAAAAAGGTCAGCAGAGATCAGATGTGAATTGCAAAGTACTAACGAAGTTTACTGCAGCAATGTATTTATTGAGACCTGTGCTATAGATCTGCTTTCTCTCTGTTCAGAATGCTAATAGCACCCCTTTGAGTCCTTCCTATCAACAGAAAACCCATCGATTATATGTGGGATGCTTTAAAACTCTTTGGCACCCACTCCCTTTTTATGATAATCAAAGGGCTCTGCTAGGACCCAGAGCCTCCTTTACCCATCTTGTTAACTGTGGATCCTTCTTTCCAGGTCAGGTTTCCAGAATGTGACACCTTTCAGATGATTCTTTCCTCTCCCATCCATCGCAATATGAGCTTTGCAGAGGGTATTTATTGCTCCTCTTCATCAGGGGCATAGTCACGATGTCAGTTGTGCAAGAAATACTGATGTGATGAAAATTCATGGTGTTTCCTCCTCACCTCACTGTATTCTGGGGTTTATGGGTGTGTAAACTGCAGAAATAAAAGAGTTCTGCACAAGCTGTCTTAAAAGCAACGGAAGCAGTAGTAATGTGATTACATGAGGTTTTAGCTCGTTGGCAAGAGTGCTGAGCTGGCCCAAGGCAGCAGAGCCTAAAGTCAAGCTATGGCACCAATCTCAGCTTTTCAATGACCTTTGGGAACCAGGGAAGAGGAGTCCAAGGGAGGCTCATTGGCGCTTCAGGTGCTACCAGCGCTGTGGGTGGCAGAAGGATCATCAGCCCCATGTATTGCTTTGGACACTGGGATGTATCGGTCTGATAATGTGCTCTGACACACTGCTGCTACGGCAGACAAGAGGGGAAGTATTATCAGGGCATCAAAAATGATCCAAGAGCTGGAGTACCTCTTCTGTGAGGCCAGGCTGAGAGGCTTGGGGTTGTCTCAGAAGAGATGGCTCCAGGTAGACGTTCTTGTGGCCTTTCAATACTTAAAGGGGGTTGGTCAGAAAGCTGGGGATGGACTTCTCAGCAAGGCCTGTTGTGATAGGACAATGGTTTGAACTCAAAGAGGAAGATTCAGATGAGACAGAACAAAGACATTTTTTACAGGGAGGGTGGTGAGACACTGGTCCAAGTTGCTTACTTGCCAGAAGTAGTGGATGCCTCATCCCTGGAACCATTCTAGGTCATGTTGTTTGGGGCTCTGAGCAACCTGCTCTGGTTGCTGGTGTTGCTGCTCACAGCAGGGAGGTTGGAGTAGATGACCTTTAAAGGTCCCTTCTAATCCAAACTGCTCTATGATTCTGTGATCACTTGTTCTGCACCTCTAGGAGCTCCATGAAGGCAGACTCTTGCTGTTCCCTATTTCCTGCAGCTCAGGGGTGTTTCCATTGGCGGGGATTGGCACTGGTGCTTTCAGTGCTCTGACTGCCCATTGTTGGGACTTCGCCAACAGGCACAGATGCAGCTTCAGATTGATCTGAGCTGCAGCTGGGGCTGGAAAGGGTTTGAGGAGTGCTGCTGCCTGGCCAGGATCATCAGGGGTCCCAGCATCCTGAAATGTCACCAAGAACACCATGGTTTGGGGTTTCATTAGGTGTCACACATAACTAATGACTCTGCAATATGTATGGCAGGATGAACGCTGTGAAGTTCCAGAGGCAGCCACCAAGGTGGAGAGAAATCAAAATGGCAGCTGGACCTGGCTGGGAGAACAAGAGCAATTTTTCCAGTCACTTCCATTTGTTCCAGTACCACCCAGTTTGACAAAAGATTGCCATTTCACTTTAAGCAACATTACATGAAGAAGAACAGATAGCAGATCAAATTTTAAACTGATGTAATTAAACAGGATATGTTAATAACCAGCACCTGAGACTTGGGTCCTCCGTGTGGTGTTGATAACCCCAATTACAATCAATTTCGGCAAGGCAATGGTACCAGCAACAGGCAGAGGATGAAGGAGGCTACTCACTCTTCTGGAGGATCAGGACCTCACAGCAATTATCAGTCAACAGTTCCAGCTGCTTAGTTAAGTGTTAAGACCAAAGCAAACAGATCGCAGCTCTGGGGCTGGAAGCAGAGGAGCTGTAATTACTTTGCAGTCTGACTGTTGCCCCCATGTCCAGATACAGGAAGAACCCCGATGCACCCAGCTTCTAACAAAGAGGTGTGAGGCCTCCTCATGCAGAGTTCAAGTGTGCTTCTAGGAGGCTGAAGCTTCAGGTGTGACATGTACAAGGGATTAACTGTTTCCTCCCGACAGCAGATAAAAGCCGTGTTGCCTTGGGCAAGCCACGTTGCTATTAAAACATCAGCTCCTGTGAGTCTCAGAAGAGAAGCAAGAAATTCCCTCATCTTTACTGAGCGCATGGGGGAAACGGAGTTCTTCTGACAGCCAGATCATGTTTGATATCATCCGAGCTGACTCCACAGAGATGTCAAATGAGAGAAGATAGCAAAAGTCAGCCTGGCAGCTTAATTGGCTTACACTTTGGTATATCCTGTTTTAAAAGTAAGGCCTTCAAAATGTGATTTGGACGAGTGAGTTGCGTGAGGTTTTATCCTACCAGCCTTCTGGGTGACACAAGCAGCGTGGCTGTGAACGTGGGCTGTGGATATGGCTGGATTTATGGAGTATTCATTATTTTAATAGCACTTCTGGACTTAGGGTCAAATATCGTTTTCCAACATTTTTTTTTTTAAGGAAAGAACCCGTATGTCACAATCTCATGCTTCATCTAATTGCATAAGTGTTTCCTTTGTCCTTGAAACCGAAAAGTAGACCGCGTATCCAGGAGCTACAGAATGAAAAAGCATCTGCCTTTGGTATTTGGCATGCCTCAATTAAAAACCCTGCTGCCTGGGCTATCATTTTATTTGAATTCTGACCAGAACACTTCTGCTCAGATGGAAATGGATGATTCTGAAGGTCAGGCTAGGGGTAGGTAAAAAAACCAAATCCTTTGGAACGATACATAGAACATTAATGTTTTACACGCCACAGAAAAGAGGCCCAGGAGCCAGCAAAGCCAAGTTTGGAGTCGTGCTGGAAGCACGGGAACAGCTCGTGTGCTCGCTCCCCTCCAAGCATTTCTGTAAGCTCCTGCTGGAGTGGAGCTCAGGTCTGCTCTCGAGACGTGACTCCCCTCCCTCCCAGCCTCACAAATCTGGAGCTCAATATGCACTTCCATCTTTAAAAAATAATTGAAGAGGTGCACCCTGAAGTTCACTGGATCGATCCCTCTGAATTATTTTATTTAGAAGACACTTCATTGTGTCAAAGATTTAATGGAGAGGTTAGGAGGCCCAGCCTTCAGAATGTCAATGCATTAAAGCAGAGCGTTGCAGGGAATGTTAAAATCTCAGGTTGCATACACCCAAGCAAAACTGCCAGACTTATGAAACATGAAAATTATGATACAGAGTTGAGATGAGACACAGGCTGCTGGGGAAAAGCAGCTCGGGAGACGGAATCCTTCTGCATGTGTCTTACAAGTAGTGGGGTGAAACTTAGCAGCCTTGCTACGGACTCTTTCACCTTTCCCTCACCTCCCTCCCAGCCTTTGCTTTTCAGGCAGGATCTTCTGAAATGTGTTTTCACGTGAGCAGTATTTCCCGGCACACTTGATTAAATACCTTCCCTTGTTATTTATTGCCCATTAAAGCACACATTTTCTGCATGTACCTTCATTGGACAAAAGATCTTTGCTATCAACTGCAGACCTCAGCAGGTCTTTAGGCCAGAGCAGTTTGCTGCAATGAGCTCTACGTGTGGCTGCATCTGAGAAGCTCTGAGAACTCAAACTCCGACAGCGTGGATCAGGGTTCTCTGCTTATTAAGTGGCATTTCTGCTATCAGAGTTATCCTGCTTCACCACATTTTACATTGCTTGCTGCCTGTGATAAGGTTCTAATACAGGAGATGTCTAAAGGTTTTTCTCCCTTTCCTTGGGGGATCTCTCTCTTTGGGTGCTGCAGGAACAATTGTGATCCCCTGAAGTCCTGCTAGGTTGTAAAGTGAAACGGAAGGGCGGGGGAAGAAATGACAAGTCTTTTTTACTGAAATTCTCTCCCCAAATGGATTTGGCAGAGCCCAGCTCTGCTGCTCATAAAGCAAGGTTTATCATTTGTGCAGGCTGCTGCCTGAAGGGGAAAAAGATCTTTGAAGTTGCTGAATGATGGAAGGGTCTCCCCCCTTCTCTCCCTCACAGACATTTTTTAAAGGGTGGAGACTGAGAGATGCTCAGCTGCCCTGAGTCAGGAAATTACACGACAAATTAAACAATTATGTGTTTTAGTGCTGAGCATCTATTTAGACATTCAGCATCAAACCTGCATTTAGCCCAGATTCCAGGGGCATTTCTGCATTTCCCCCTCACCTGTAATGCCATGCTGCATTATTTTCCTGCATATCAAGAGCTCCTCCAGTCCAGTACCTAAAGCTTGAAGAGATTTCTTTATCATTTAACTTTATTACAGAGGCACTGCCTGGACACTGTTGGAGTGACAAGGACTATTTCCTTAATTACTGTACATTGATAATAGCATTTACTCTGGCAGCTCCAGTGCTATTCAATCAAGCAAGATTCAATACAAAAAAGCTGATTTGCCAAAAAAGAGATTAGCATAAGTGCCTACAGTCACATTCTATTTTTGAAGGTAAAGCTACTGTGTCTGTGAGCTTTCTTGTGGGAACTTTATAAAGAGAGATTAATCTAGTTTATCTCCTTCAAAAGATATTTGGTGAAATCACAGAGAGTCACTGCTTAGGCTCTTTGGGTAATAATTTTCTAGAAACACGTGAAGTAAAGAACTGCACAGAAAGTGCTAATCAGCAGCAGGAAGGTATATATATTCTTTTTTCTCTTACATGGCTGCAGACATTTGTTGGGAAAAAACTCTGTGTTCCCCAGTTTGCTGTGGCTGTTCTTTGTCATTTAATCAAGTGGTGACTGTAGCTGTTGCACTTTAAAATTAAATGCTATTATTTATGGTAGAACTTGTTCTAGTTAAAAATGCAGAGCTCAGCACTGTGTACGTTTGTAAGCAGAAGGTTAAGCAGGACATTTTAAATGGTAAAGCAAAGGGCTTAATCAAGGCTGAAGAGCAAAATGCAGTGGGATAACAGATACAGTAAATAGGCATTAATCACCATACAGGCTTAATCCAGGTATTAGGCAGTCTTGGGGCTAATACGAAGACTCACTTATATAAGGACTCTTTCTACCTACTCTTAAATAAGTGAATAACTTCATTCTCGAGAGAAATTTCACAGACATTGAAGGCCCTTGTGGTATCAGGCCTACATTATGGCTCTGTAAGATGATTATCACGTAATTGTTTTGCCTGAAGGGGATTTCTGAGTTAGGAGGCACGTGGGGGGTGTGGCTCAAGAAAGACAAAAATTGGATCTCCAGAGCATGAGGAGCCACTTTTCCAGGGGTTTTGGTTTTTGTTTTGTTTTGGGTTGGTTTTTTTTCCTCCCTTGACACTGTCCATTACTGTGACATCAAAATCCCAGCTAAGTCCTTCTTGCCAAAGATGGACCAGATAAAAGCACGAAGCCAGTATCATCTCATGGGAGACAGCTCACTGTCTTAGTGACAAATTTAGTGACTACAAATCCAGGCTTAGAACATAGTCCTCCCCAAGTCCTAATCCAGCTCTTGCACACTGGATTTGTCTTTAACTACTGATGAACTAAAATTCCAATTTTGAGGAGATGATAGCACATCCATAAGTACAAAATGCACTGTACAAAAGTTTTTTTATTAGATGCTTAGAAAGACTTAAAGTGCTCCCAGGTTTAGCTTCACATCTAAAATTCCAAATACACCAACAGAAGTGCTGTATGTACTGACACATCAGCCTCCTGATCAAGCTTGCCTCACCTAGCCCTGAAACAGGCAAACTCGTGGTGAGCAAAAGACAACCTAACCTGAGGAGAGAGGAAGGAGATGGAAACAAACAATAGGGGAGACGACCACGGTTTATCTCTTCTAGCAATAGCAAAATGAAAAAAAAAGAAACCACAAACCTTTAATTGTGACTGTAGGAGAGGGACAGTGATGTAACTGTTCCCAGGGAACACTATTCTTATTTTGTAGAGGGAGGTGAGCCAAGATACTTAAGCTCTAGAGAACCTTTAACACAGGAAGCTATTTATCATAACAAGCTTGGTTGATACTGCTCCCATACTGAACCAATTAGATTAGCCTATTTCGTCATACTTCATAACTTGGGATGATAGGTTTCCAAGCATGGTACAGTGCAGTAATTGAATTTTGATCAAACACACATGGCCCATAACCCAGTATGTGAAACTTTCAGAACAGTTCACAGCTTTTAAATATCCAGTCAACATGTTGCCAAAAGTACAGGATGTACTTGATGCAAGTGGGAGAGGAGGGGGGGGAGCACGAGTCCACGCCGTAACTTGGTACAGCTGTAAAACAAACATTTTTTTGTTCCGATTCTGTTCCTACTTTAGCAGAGGAGCTGGGAGGAAGACAGTGAATGTCAACTAAGTAGTTTTTCTCCCCAGCCCCCCACCCCTCCCCCCCCAGGCACACATTTCCCTTTTAACAGTCTTAGATTACCACAACCTTTTAAATTCACTATACTGCACTTACATAGTGAATTAGACACACCAGCAATTATGGTTGTTAGCATGACACAGCCATTGCCTACACTTAGTTAACAAAATAACTTGAAAGTCACAGGCATCATCCTCTTAATGGAGTTGTAACCAACAGGACCATGGAATGAAAGCCCTAAAAATGTGCCCTCACCTCTGCATTCTCCAGGCCTCTGCCAACACAATCCATATGGTGGGCAGTCTCGTCAGGCTCAAGGTGAAACATTCCGCCAGTACTTTGCAGGCAATGATCTCCTCTTACATGTTCTTGCCATGTTTTCCCCACGGTAAATCCAAGGAACTTTGAAGAATACTCTGCATAAAGGAAACAGAATACATGCATAAATTCATTCCTAGGGCTCTACTGACTCGAGGGCAAAGCACCCACTGCAGAACAGGTTCATGACATAGAAAGTGCTGTGCCAGACTTTATTTTGAGCAAGTAATGGCTATCCATATCAAAGCTGCTGTCTGGCCTGCAGCTAAGAGTCTGGCATGCTTAAGCAATAGAGCAGGAGATCCCCAACCTCTGGATGTGGTGCTGCCAACTTCTTTCTCAGCTTTGAATGCTTTGACCTGAAAGGCAGCTGGACGCAGCTCCAGGCATCTCGGCTACCCTAAAGGGGAAGCACGAGGGCAGCCAACACCTTGGCTTTCATCGAGGTGGTGCAAACAACATAAAAGTTGGGAATTAGTGCTACGGCCCTCCAAAGAGTGTAGGATCTGAGGGTTTACCCAGGTGCTTCTGGTTGCACTCTGCCTGCGAGCCATCTCACACACCTGTCCTGGAGAAGGGCCTGTGTAAGAGGAGCAGCCACAGGTTCCAAGGGGAGAAATGGTGCTTTGCAGATGTAACAAAATGTACATCTCGTTTAGTCATGCTGTTGGCTGGGGACAGGTATACTGCCTGATTACAGCCACTACCCTGTCAGAGACAGAGTGCAGAGGCTGTGAAGGATCTGTCTCCCTCCCCACCCTGCTCCCTGCTAAGTTATGATGCTGCAGAGAACAGAAAAAAAAAAAAAAGGAGAGAAAAAGAATTTGGTGTTCAACTTATCAGACTTGGACCAAACCTCAGCTCAAACCAAGGTTAAATAGGCCTGTCCTAAGCCTTCTAAAGATAGGATTTATATAGTCATTACAGTAATGGAAACTGATCTTTACAATTTTTATACTGCCTAAAATTCTGCTGTGTCATATGCATCTGCAGAGCCTGAGAACTGTGCTTCTCAGAGAGAGCACTGCAGTCTCGAAAGCAGCCATTCAGATGTCTAATGGGGAGTTACCGGAGCATGAGGGTGTTCGAGATGATAATGAAACACCAAGACTTAGCCTCAGAAACCCCGGGAAAAGCCTTTGCATTTGAGACAAGCAGTATTTTTTTAAAGCACTGTATTTTGTTGGGAGTTTATGGAACTAGAGCTTCATCACACATGGTGCAATCAGCAATAAGACTGCCCTTTTTATTCTTCTGGTTCCTTTCTCTTTCTTGGCCACAGTCTCAGTCTAGTGAGCATGGTGCAAAATGCATCTTGGCCAGACAGAATCCTCATGTCCACTTTCCAGTTTTTGTTCTTTTTTTTCTGTTGTGCAAGCAAAAAATACCAGAGTGCTAAGTCTCTGCTGTAGGATAAAGAATAACTTCAGGAGATTTGGAGATCTGATAGGGGGTTTGGCTCCACCTTCAGGAAGCAGAAGGCAAAGAGACGACACGGGTTTAAGTTTCAGGCATACTTTATGCAGAAACCGAAGCCTTCGACCTCTTCTCACTGACGTCTACTGCTCCTCAACACGTCTTCACTTCATATACATAAAAGATTCCCTGATCTCATGCTGTCACATTTCTCCATACTTGATTCATCTCTGCAGTACCCAGTTCCCCCTAGAGGTACTTGAGAACTTGTGGTAGGATGTCCAAAGGTAGCTGATACACGGACAAACTGAGATGAAATAGGAATGAAAGTCAACAAAACACAGCTTTGAGGTAAAGAAGTTGAGGCACACAGGATATCACAGAGCCATTTACATTGTCAGTGCTCAGGTTTCCATACAGAATTTTCTCCTACAGAGATTAGGAATGTTCTCTGGGTAACACTGATGGATTGAGAGGAACAAAGTGGGAAAAGCCTTAGTCAGATTTCACTCTAGCAAAACACTTAGGCACTTGCCTAAAGTTAAGTTATCCCCCCCCTTCCTCCACCCCAAATTCAGGCAGAAGATGCAAAGAGAACAATCTCTTGTTCTTCACCTCTCAGCAGACTCTGCTGCAGGTTCGAAGCCAGCAGCTGGTTAAAAAGGCATGATTTAAATGACTTTAAATTACCTATTTTTTAAAGAAGCCACGAAGTGACCATTTATAATAATGAAAATGGGAAAGCAGTTAGGGATGAGATGACACTGAGTTTGAAAGACTGTGTGATGTATTAGTGAACTAATAGGCAATCACACAATTAGTGCCAGTCCTGTGAGGCAATGGAAACGTATGGTGGCTTGCAAAATCTTGCCTTTGGCATTTCCCCAACCGGGTGCTTAAGCACCCAACCTTATTGTATTCAACATCATCTTCTGGAGGAAACAGGCTTGGAAACTGCAGAGCAAGCAACAGGAATGGTTCTAAGTGTAGGAATGGACTAATCACCTAATGAATCTTAAAAAAAAAAAAAAAAAAAACCACCCACAAAAAAACCCCCCAAAGAACCCCAAAACCCTGAGAAGAGATGCTAGAAGAGTGAACAGACAAGAGCTGTGTAATATATAACTGAATATACTCCTGAGGAACAAAGGAAACCATTCTTGATGGGGTGACAACAGATGTTCTCAAAAAAAAAATTCTAACAGAGCATTTCAAACACAAAGACCTTCCTGTGGAGCTGAGAAGTTTTACTGGCAGGCTTACAATAATGTATCTTTGGAAACACAACAAAACCCAGCATTTAAGGTGTTATCAGGTCCTGAAAGCAGAAGTGATATCTTCATGTAGCAAGTGGTGTGTGGTGGTGGAGAGGGAAATGGGAGAACAAAATACTGTCATGGGAACTTGCCATAGTATAGTTGTGATTTACATCACAGGAGGAATAACTACTCAGAGAGTTTCTTCTAAAATATCTCTAAATCCTCTCATCTGGAAAATTATCCCTAAACACAAGTGAAAGGTCATAGAGTCACAGAAACTTTTTAGGCTGGGAAAGACCCTTCAGATCATCAAGGCCAACCATTAACCCAACACTAGCTACCATGCTTGCTGCTAAATCATGTCCTTTAGCACCACATCTACACAGCTTTTGTAATCCCTCCAGGGATGATGATTCAACCACTGCCCTGGGCAGCCTGTTCCAAGGCTTGACAACCCATTCCAGGAAGAACTTTGTCCTAGTATCCAACCTAAATCTCCCCTGGCACAACTTAAGGTTGTTTCCTCTCATTCTGTTACTTACTACCTCGAAGAAGAAACCAATCTCTACCAGGCTCCAACCTCCTTTCAGGAAGTTGTTAAGAACTAGAAGGTCTCCCCTCAGCCTACTTGTCTACAGGCTAAACAACCTTAGTTTCTTCAGCTGCTCCTCACAGGACTTGTTCTCCAAACCCTTCACCAGCTTCATTGCCCTTCTCTAGACCTGCTCCTGCACCTGGATGTCTTTCTTGTAGTAAGATGTCCAGGGCAACCTATCTGAACATAGACATGCATGCCAGAAGAATTTATTCATACAGTAAGCACACCTAAGCACAAGCCCTTTTGCACTCTGTGAGCGAATGCCAGCTGCCCAAAGCTGAATCTTTCCAGCGGTTCTTTCAGAGCGTGGCTAAGCAGACTGCAGAAAATCCTAAAATTTACATTAAAAAATAAACCAACAAAGGACAGGTTTATGGAGTCATATTTGCAATGACTGAACTGCACTGGTGCTTAGGGAAGATTTGGATTTTACTCCTGGCAGCATCTTCAGTGAATGGCTTTATGCAGCTTTCTAAAGCCTAGGCACTTCAAATTCTTGTTTTAAACTCTGGCCTTTACTTTTTATGTTCTTTACTTTTGCAGATACAGAATAATACCTTTCTGTCTTGTTGGAATGTTAAAAGGATTCCTGAAGATCTGCAAGGCCAGCAGATACCATTTTATCAGGGAAGGAGGCAGGAGGATGACACAGTACATTGGCTAATTATTTTTATTGCTTTGCGACTGTTTTGGGAAAAACAAGAGAGATTATTTCAGTGCAGTCAAAGCAATCAGGACTACAGAAACACTAGGATGGACAACTTGATTGACAGGAGAAAGCTAAAGTAGACAACAACACAGAAAATCATCAACGGGCAGACATTCTGATAAATATTACTGTAGCGAATTTATTATTAACACAGAGGGACAGCTTTAAATCTTGCATCACACTTTTCACAGCCCTTATGGTAAACGTGCCATATCTGACAATTACAAGATGAAAACAAAGACCTCACTCTCTCCTGGCCCTGCACTACTCTCTGCTTGCCCAGTTAACCCTCTCTAAGCTTCAGCACACAGAAAAGCAGGTATGTGTGTTCAGATACAGAATGTCATTCCAACACTGCCAATGCAAGTTCCAGCGGTTGTACCATCTGTGGCACCAATTTCCAAAAAGCTTTAGAGACAAAGGAGGGGGCTGTGAAAGGACTGCAAAGTTGCTAGTATGAGATAGAGAATCAAGTGGAAACACCACCTAAATGTAATTTTGCTAAGACTCAAAATATTGCTCTGTCTGGTCACCTATGGCTTTGTTCTCATAGCTGTGACAAAGCAGTCCTGATGAGAGCAAGCACTGCTGTTACAAACCAGAGAATCAGAGAGAATCAGAGTATCGTTTTGGTTGGAAAAGACATTTAAGATCACTGAGTCCAGTCGTTAACCCAGTACAGCCAAGTTTACCACTAAACTATGTCCCTCAGAACCATATCCACATAGCCTTTAAACTTCTTCAGGGGTGGGGACTCCACCACTGCCCAGGGCAGCTTGTTCCAGAGCTTGGCAACCCTTTCAGGGAAGCAACTTCCTCATGTCCAAAATAAACATCCCCTGGCGCAACTTGAGGCTGTTTTCTCTTGCCCTGTCATTCGCTACTTAGGAGAAGAGACCAAAAACCACCCAGCTCCAACCTCCTTTCAGGGAGTTGTGGAGAGGTCTCCCCTGAGCCTCCTTTTCTCCAGGCTAAACAACCCAGAGAGAAAGCATCAGGATGAAAGAATCCCATAGCAATTTTTATTTCCTGGCTTGGTTGACACACATCTTCTGTTTCTACAGATACACTGTAACTTTGAATAACAAATCTTTCTCTCTGCTGGCTATTTGGTTTCTGGAATTAGCAAACAATCCGATAGACCTCACAACTAATCATATTTTCATCTGATTCACACAAAATAGCTCCCATATTCTTTTACAGATAATGAAGCACAAGATGGACTGTTGAAAGCATTAAGCCAAGCCCTCTGCTACTTGTACACATGGAGATACATTTTAGAATGAAATCTTGCGTGATGAGTTGCCCAAGGCTATTTTTTTTTTTTTACCATAATGTCCACAGTATCTTCCTATTTTCCCAGCTATATAATCAGCTTCAGAGGTAAAAACCCCAAAAACCAGACAAATCACAGGATGATCTTAGCCATGAGATTTTATTTGATTCAAACATTTATTCTTCATCCACTTCCTGTCTGTTTTTGAAAGTCTTTCAGACAACAAAACCGACATGCACAAAAAGCGTTCAGTGGAAGAGAGACCAAAGGGAGATGCAACAAATATCATGCAAGTGAAGGAAGGAAGCTAACAGGGCATTCTTGTCTCTCTGAACCCCCAAATAAAACACACATTAGCATGTATTCCGAAACATCTTCCTTGGGTGAAGGGAAGAATGAAGGTTCAGCACAAAGTATTCCTTGTGGTTCATCCTCATTACGTGATATGTCAGATTATGTTGATTGGGAAAAAAATGAAAGAAAACCAGGAGTTCTTCACAAAGCTTTCTGTGCTCCACTCTTAAGAGTAGGTTTAAGAGACTCAACCCAATAGACTGCACTTCTTAGAAACAATTTAGGAATCTCGTGGGTTTTTTTGTCATTCCTTTAAAAACACCTTTTGAGAACACATTAATAACATTTTGGAAGTTTCATCAAAAAAACCCAAAAGAATAGACCAAATTTTTGAACAAAATCTACACTGAAGTTTCTATCGTGGATTTCTCAGTTACTAGTGGTTTTCATTAAAAGATAAAGGAATGTTTCAAATTGGCCGAATAATATGAAGATTCTCTTGACATGGTTTATGCCTCAGTGTATATACTTTTCTTTCAAGGAATGTCAAGGTAAATCTTGGCTTGGCTGTAAAAGGCTTTGGTCAAATGACTTTGAAGAATACAAAATTTATTTCACTGAAATGCAACTGATCTAAAATAAGAACATTTTTAGGGATTTATTAGTACAAAGAATCCACTTTTTTTGACATTCTGTAGCTGTAAAACACACACACCATTTTATTTTCAGAAAAAGAAGGTAAGGATATTCACACGGGAGGGAAAAATAGCACAATCTGGGTTGGAAGGGACCTTAAAGATCATCCCATTCTAACCCTCCTGCCATAAGCAGGGACACCTCCTATCAGACCAGGCTGCTCAAGGCTCCACTCGATCTGGCTTTGAACGCTTCCAGGCTTGAAGCCCCCACAACTTCTCTTTACAGTTCCTCATCACCCTTATAGGGAAGAATTCCTTCCTAATGTCTAATCTAATTCCAGCTTCTTCATGTGTCACCTGTGGTTCTAATTTTTATGCATCCATATTTCTACGTCTGATCAGCACTGACTGTTACTTTGCAACCTGACCACAAAATTTGTCTTTAAGCTTTATGAGAATAATTATTTCAATTAGCAGAATTCCACAGGATATGCAAGTACAAGATGTAGGACCATCAGGATTTTAATTAAACAGGATGAGAAGAAAGATAGTTTGTGTGGTTTGGGATATTTACCCAACTGTCACATACAGGTATGAAAAGAGACTCCAAGTGTAATCCTGGCCCATCTATGCTACAGCTCTCATCAATTTCAATAAAGTAAAGATCAGCAGGGATGTTTTGAACAACTCTTTCTCTGCCTCTCTACAACACTCTAAATTACACACACAGAACATCATCAGTGCAACTTGCAGAAGTCTGTACATTTCACAGGCAGTACAGCTTAGCAACAGAGGATGTGCTCACAGAAATGGAGCAGTTGCAAAGGAATTTGGTGCCTTTGAGGTAAACTCATTTGCTTGAGGAATTTGTGTATCTTTAATTGTCCTTGTTTTACGTATATTTAATATTCTGTTCTGATGAAGTGTAATTAATAAGTCACCAGCAAGTGTAGTGGACAACTGGATCCACCTGCACAAATAAACTGCACCTACACATTTGTGACACTTACTGCCAGGGTTAAGGATAGGTCTGCATTTTCCTGAAGGTTGCATTGGTAATAGTGAGCCGTGTCAGCCTTGCTCCATAGTAATCTATAATGTAACTCGAGCCATCGGAAGGTCCAACGATCTAGGAGAGAAAAAGAGCCCAGACTTTTCAATATGAAGTGAAATATATACTTTGTGCTAATGTCTCAATTACTGCTAATTTTCCCATCATAAAATTAGTCATGCTTAATTAGTCAAACAGAAACTAGATTTATTTTGAAGTTGTGCTGTAGTTTAACTATTTTAGCGAGCGCTGTCTCAGAAGGAATATTTCCCAAGGGCTTCTAATCAACCAAATTACACAGCCAGGCTCTGGTACTAGGTTAAGTTGATGAGGATTTGAGTCACAAAAATCAGGCTAACAAATGAGGGGGCTCCAAACCACTTTCCTTGAACAAAGGAGGGCAGGCAGGAGAGAATTAGGTTGATGACAAGCACCTTTGAAATACTGCACAGGTAAGGAATGGAGAGAAGATCATGGCTGTTTTGTTCTGGAAATGCTAAATTGCTGTGGGGTCACTAAGGAGATGAATAAGGAGAGATGAAAGATACTCTCAACTGGATCTGTAAGTGATCTGAGGCAAGATCACTGTGATAGTGCAGAAAGGAATCTGAGAATGTATATACTTTAAAAGATGTATATACAAAGATGTATACTTTAAAAATATTTTTCTGGAAACTCATATAAACAATTTCTCCAGCCGCAATGCAGTCTGAGTCCATCACAGGCAAAGTGGAATTCCTACTAAATGGATTTACTGTAAAATAAGGCAATTTGGCAATTTCATAATGTCACAAGATGTGACCCCAGCTGGGGATGTAACCACCACGGCACTTACAGAACAGCTCTCAAGTGATACGGGAAAATAAAGGTGGGAATGTCTTCCCTCCTGCACACTGCATAGACTCCATCAGTGCTGATGGGCTCCATCAGTATCAAGCACATGGAAACACCTAACTCCAGGATTCTGGGCAGAATGGGACATCTCGTGCAAAGACCAACACTTGGTATCACGTAAAGAGCTTTCTCAGGTTCTCACAAAGTGAATGTATGGTGCTAGAGCTTCCAAGCCGTTCTCTAAGAGTATTTATAGCTAGCAAATCTACTTTTTAATTCAAACAACACATACATTTATATTTTGCATCCATATTCTAGTTACATGGTTCTACAAACAGATAAAATAAATGCCTTGATTTTTTAATGCACAGAGGTTCTTAAGGCTAAAATGCTAACAAAGAATTAGCAATCAAATGAAAGCTTTAGCAAACAGATTTACACCTTATTTTGAAAGCCCTGACTTACCTGCATTGAAATAAGTATGAAATCAATTAGGCTACCAATGCCACAGAATCCTACAGTGCAGAACTTTAACAAACCTAAAAAAAAGGAAAATAATATTGAACTGTAGCTTTAAGTCAGTTACTAGGAACTTCTTAACTTTCTGCTGCAAATCATATCCCAATTCTGTTCCCATCTTGTGAAATAAATATGTACACACCTCTAGAAACAAACTTGAAGATCTTTAATTATCAGGGAAAAAAAACCAAACCACACATTCATATTTCCACCGTAAATGCACTTTAAAGATTTGAAACATTGATTTTTTTTTTTTTTAAAGCAGGTAAAAATTCTTAAACAAAGAAAGGCAAAAATTGATATGCCAGTTACTGGAAATTTTCCTCTCTTTGAGGCACAGACAGAAAAAAAAGATCCCAACTTGAGCTGAAACATTTATTTATGAATAGAAATAAACTATCTACCATCTCATGACTTGCAGCACATGCTGATTTGATTTGCAGAGCATGCTGCTTTGGAGAACAATCTTTTGCATAATTTTGATAGTTTTGGTGAAATGCATACTTTGTATATTTTGAATTTTTATATACTTTGGTTTTTTTAATATACTTTGTATATAAAAATAAACATGTATTTTAACTGGCATTCAAAAATGGTGGGGTTTTCTGGGTTGGTTTATTTGTTTTGTGGGATTTTTAATGTTAATAAATTAAATATTAATAGAAAATATATTAATATATATTAATAGAAATTTTGGGAAATGCCTTCAGAAGAAAGCTGTCTTACAATTAGTTTTTTTCAGTATCAGTATTTTCTTGTACAACACAGATAATACAATGAGTATTATAAATATTGTAACACTTTAGCTCACCTAGGCAAACATCTAGCTTATTTTGAGAATGAGATACTCATTGTGAAGAGCTTTGCCTCTTTACCCAGGCATAGACTGTATGAAAAGGAATGCAGCTTTGTTGTGCTTAGGTCAGTTGTAGGCAATGGTGCATACTGGGAAAATACAGTTCCCTGCTCAAAAACATGTCCCTAACTGTGCTTACAGGGGCCAGCACACTTCTGTGGCAAGAGGAAAGCACACTGATAACATCAGTCAGCAGGGTATCCCAGAGCACCTCCTCCCACAGCCTCAAGTTGTTCTGTGCTGCACAATTCCTGCTAGGAACACCATGCAGCTGCTTTCCAAAGAATGAGTCTGCTCTTGGTCAAAGACCCCAAGGTCCCCTGACCTCTTCCTCTGTGCTCCCCCTCTCTCAGAAGCTGCAGTCTGTCCCACATACCACCTCCTCTCCCCCAGGCCCTGCTTATGAGGCTGTGTATGGAGGAGACTGGGAATAACTGCATGCACGCTGCAGGAAGAGCATCCCACTGTCTGGATATTGCTCCCATATCTGACAAGCTGAAACCAGCCTGATTTATAAACTGTCTCCCTGGAGTTTATAATCTCTCCATGGAACAACACAGTAGTCAGAGAGAACAGGGAAAAATACCTAATGACCAAGAAGATAAATTACAGTAGCAGGATGGTCTTTCAGCTGATTAGAAGAAAAGCCTATGTGCACATTACAACTAAAGTGGTGCCACTTAAACTTGCAAAAGAAAAAAAAAGTATATGGTTGTTTAAAACAACTTGTTCCCAGTGCCTGATGCACGAGCCTTGCAGCAGCCAGACAGACCGAGCCTGGGTGTCAGTACTGGCAACAGCTTAACAAAACTGAAGGGAAACAGCCAGCTGAAGAAACTTTAGCCTTAGGAAACAGCAGTTAAGACAAATAAATGATGTCAAATTCTGGTGAACAGTTTACTTTGTCATTATCTGCATTGAGTGCAGTCACCATTTCAGATATTTATTTGTGATGCCTTTTATACCATCTCCTCTCAAGCTCTGGTTCTGAACCTCACTGCCAGTTGGCATTTTAGGAACCCAGCAGCAGCTCCAGTTTACTTGAGGAACTGGCTGCTCCATTACATTGCTGGATGTAGAACTGTTCCTGAACCTGGCATATATTTCTGGAGTGCAGAGTAAAGTTGTTTTTTTTTTTTTTCTTCACTTTATTTTTCTTCACAAGCAGATCACACTGAGAAAATAAACTGCTCAAAAGAATGGAGGGCAAAAATAATGTTCTTACACAGTAATAACTTCAGGTTTAGTTCACAGGTTTAGTGGGAGAGGAAGAGATTGCCTTCCTGAGTTCTTCATATTCAATAGCTTGTTTGTATTTGTGTTCTCTTTATGCAAAAAAAGAAGGAAAAAAATAACCCAAAGAGTATTTAGGTCTTAATTATACTTGTATTAACTTTTCTTAACCATTTTTTGCCAAGGCATGGATGACCTAAAAAAACCACAATCCAAGCAGTGTCAAGGAATCCAATGTATTGATTTTCACTATTTTTTTCTTTTCTACTCTTACCTATTTGCTTTTGTCTTATTTATCTTTCAAAAGCTTGAAAACTTGACTTTAGAAGAAGACTTTGTCAATTAACTTTGGTTACTGGCTACAGCATGTTCCAACAGGAGAAGCAAATGAGCCATAAAGAAGTTCAATAGGAGAATGGAGGATTTATAAACCAAAATTACTACACAATTACTGCAAATTATTATTCCAAATCCAATGGTGAAACAAAAAAGGTGCACCTTACTGACCACTTCCTAAAATGTAACATTTTGTGAAACAGATGCATAAGATAACAATTATAGTGGAAAAGACCAAGATATTAACATGAGATTATGGAGAGGGACAGATAATGCTATTGAAAACACTAAGGTTTTCACCTAATGGGCAGAAATTCAAAGTTCCCAGCTGAAGTGATGGTAACATGTCCATTTCACTGTTCCATGCTATCTAGACTTAAATTTACCCCTTTTGTCCATTTCAGAAACAAGACAGTTCCAACATATTAAGTTGTAACGTAACAACTTAGGCAGGTCTTATGAAAGGTCCCAGCTACTGCAGAACTATTTTTAACGCTGTGAGCTATCCTGAAGGTATGCAGTATTTGCTAGAATAAATTCCATATCCCAAAACACAAAGTTTTCTGTAAAGTTTCTCCAGTATTTTTCTGGGAAAATCAAGCATCATTCAAGCAGCTGGCACAGGAGCCAAAACCACTTCTGTTTCAGTGCCTCCCAAAGAATGCTGTGGTAAATATCAATGCAAAGCAAATGTAAAGGAAAACTATGAATAGCAATAATCAAGCTTGTTTATTAGGATTTTATCTTTGGACAACTATCCATTGTCACCACTCACTCCAACAGAATAGCAAGCTGAGGATACTGCAGGATTTTGTCTTGACAATAAAATAAGAATTCTAGTTGTAAATATTATAACTATGACTGTCAGCCTTCATTACTCAAAATATAAGCATATACATACAACTCAATCATAAGCTTTACATCAAATTAAAAATGAGGAATAAACTTACCTAATGCAGGATAGCCTAGATAAAATCTGTCTGCTCCCAACCATCCAAGAAATAAGGACAGAGCCACTGCCACTTTGTAGGAGTATCCATTTCTGCCAAAAGAAACAAGTAGTGTAGACAATGACTGCAAAATACATTCACTCACACTTTTGAGAATTAAGTAGTGACTCATTTGCCTGCTGATTCACTTAAAAAAAAAAATACACAACAGACTTGTTATTTATCTTCAATTAATGGATACAGAATTCATAACGTTAAGTTTTCAAACCGAGTAGACATCCTCCATAAAGCAACCTCAGCTGTTGCAACTCCAGTATACTCTTGCAGAATACAGATTATTCTGAAACTAAATCATGATTTCTTGTCAAGACATAATTCAGTTGCTGATATACTCCCAGTTTCACAGGGTATTTCCTAACAGTTCAGCCCTGCTAAGAGAACCCTAGAAAGCTAAGAAGTGCAGGCATCCTGTCTGTAGACATTAGTCTCACATGCAACCAAATGGAGGGGAACAGGATAGACAGGTGAGATGTCAGCAGAGACAGTAATTGCAATGAGATCTGAAGGAGAAATGAACCATGGCCACCAGCTGAAGAAGCTGCAGGAAAGATGCAGCAAAAAGGGTAAGTCATACATCCACTCTAAAGGTTGTAAATAGGACAAACTCAGAAGCTAAAGAACTGGTGGTGGTGCAACTAAAGTTAAGCTTCTCATGATTAGTCATGCCAAATACAGATACAACACACTTTTTGTGATGTATACTAATGGGTACCTGTCTGATGTGGCCACCCAACCACCTTTCAGTTGCTGCTGCTGTGAACTTAATACTGATAAGAGAACTAAAACCACATAGCTCTCAATATGAGAGCTTGCTGCACCCTCTGCTGCATTGGCCAACTGCTAGCTTTTGAAGAAAAGCAACCTCAAATCTAATTAGAACTTTAAAATATTCAATAATTCACTGTTTTGATACATGCACTACTATATACCAGTGATTATTTTAATAAGCCCAAATTAAACTCTTGGTTGGCAGTTGAATAAAACAGAGATTCACAAAGACAGTAGTCGAGAAAGGCCCAATCACCTTTATTAAGCCCTTGCAAAGCCAAATAAAGATCTACCTTTTTGCTTATTATCTAGATTTACTGACCTTAAAACTAATGGCAACATTAAGTGATTAAATCATGACTCTTACCTCAATATTTGTTATTTAGAGCTTATTAGCAACACAGAATGTACTGGGCATTCCTGGAACCTGATATAATGTAAATTATCATCTTTAGAACACTCTTGTTCCCACTGTAAAGAACACTAATGGTTTATTTAAAAGTTGATGTAAACCATAGGAAATTGTTTATCAACTACAATGTGTCAACAACCCTCCAAGGACACTCAAAGCAGAATAAGACTCTTACATAAAAGGTGGGAATCCAATTTGAGATGCTCCTGATCAAAACCTGAGCACTCGCCTATGCATAGAGATGCTTTTAAAAACACAACAGTCTGCGTGCTAGGCAACATCAAAGTGATGGGTAGAAGAAATATACTATGAAGTGGGAGTAAGTTAATATTTTAAAAAGTCTACATTCACTCTTTTATTTCCATTGTCTTACCCACTCTTTCAGATAAAAATATGTACCATGGGCTAAACCACTGAGTAGAAAAATAACACATCCTAGGCATCTAAAGGAATTTCTACAACTGGCTACAAGATGCAATTTTCAGTTCCTCTTCTAACTTTTTTCTTGCTTCTCAATCTCATCCAAACTTTTTTTTTTTTCCCTGCACGTTTCTTTCAGCTGCTGTGTTAAAAACATCTTCTTCCAGCTCTTCCACACCAGTTGCTAATATGCAGGTACTGCTGTAGGTTACAGTGTTTTCTATGCACTGTGCACACTTAAATTCATGAATCTCAGACTACCATTTTATGGCTTCATGGCCTGGAATGGCAACATTTGAACCACAGACATCTCAAGGTTGTTAGAATCATGGCCAGCCCATGTTAAGGAAAAGACATGAGTGCCATTTTGCCTCAAAAAAAAATACCTCCAAAATATCAAGTTAAGAACAAACCAAAGCAATCTTGACCCTCAGTACTTTGTTGAACCAACTTTATTAGTACATAAAAGCTTTTCCTTGAACTAATATTAGGAGCAAATGAACTTCAACACATCCAGTTATGGACACATCTCCTGGACTTCCTCTAAAAGTTACTGGATCCCAAAACTGTTGCTAAACTACAGTTTTGGCTAAGGACAATTTGCTGCTTTGTCCTTTCCAAAACCTAAGGCTAGAGATGAACTCATGCTAGGACTTTCTGGTACATGCAGCTACTTCTGCCAGAAATTACAATTTCCATCAAAACTCAGGTAAGATGCTGGAGAATCTCAAAAAAGCAGTAGAAAGGGCAGGCCTGTTGTTGTATAAGACGTCTTGCTTAAAACAGTGTTTCTAACACTAAAATAACATTCAAAAGGCCTTATGAAAAGCTCATGTAACAATCAGTGATTATATTTTTTTTTTAAACAAGTGGTCATATGAAGGATGGCAATATAAATCTTGTCATTTTTAACTGGCTTTGGGGCTTCACCAAGGGCATGCTGGTGTAACTCAGGGCTCCCTAATTCTAAAGAGACAAGGAACTGTTGTAGAAAGTCCAGCAGAGATTACAAAGATGCTGAGGGACCAGAAGCATCTCTGTGAGCAGGAAAGGCTGAGAAACCTGGGGCTGTTGAGCCTGGAAAAGAGCAGCCTGAGAGATGATCTGATCAATGCTCTACAAGAGATAAAGGACCTGCAGAGGGCAAGAGGATGGGGCCAGACTCTTTGTGTGGTGCCCAGTGACAGGACATGGGGCACAAACTGGAACCCAGGAGGTTCTATCTGAACAGCAGGAAAAACTTTGGTGTGAGCCCTGGAGCAGGCTGCCAGGAGAGGTTGCGGAATCTCGTTCTCTGGAAAGCTTCCAAACCCACCTGGGCATTGAGATCCCAGGTAACCTGCTGTGGGTGACCCTGCTTAAGCAGGGGTTGGACTGGATGATCTCCACAGGTCCCTTCCAACCCCCACCATACGGGATTCTGTGAACTCCTTCTACATTCACAGTTGCATTTTACTGGAGTCTTCAGCAAGTTCACAAAGGGTTCTTTTCTCCTTCTGCCATACTCGCAGTCATAAGACTGGAAAAGCCATGGCCAGCTCTTGTGCTAGTGTAAAGGTTGATGACTTCATTTTAAATAATAGCCACAATTGACTAATAGACAGCATAAAACAGACAATATTTTTTGTCTACATAAATGTTTTCTAAATTAACATGTGAAGAAAAAAGCTACATTTAAACACTTTTAGAAAATATATTAAACAAAAAATACATGTATACAAAATAATTTCCAACACAGAATCACTTCCTACTTCAAAGAGGAAGAAATCTTATTAAACCAGTATAGCTCATCTTATTCTCAGTCCCCATCACAGATGGGACTGAAACACAATTGTTTCTGGACAAAAATGAGACTGAAGTCTAGTTTGCTAGTATTTAAATTTGATTAGATGTAATAATATGTTTTCCTCAGTTTGCTGAGCTTTGACTGTTGAGAAGACTAAATACAGAGAAAATATTTATGAAACTATGAGGCAGAGCTGTACTTCTGAGTTAGGCAAATTATTAAGCAGCAAGTATCACATCATAGTTATTTGCCTACTAGTGTGACCACGAACACCCAGTGAATATTACTGGAGTTTTAATTTCCAAAGATTCCAGTAGGACAAAAGAAAAAGGTTCCTGCATGAGTCCTACAAAAAGGAGGAACAAATGGCACTGACAGGTGTTCACTGATCATTAGCATAGGGCAGTTGAAACATTTATTGGTACCCAGAGCTCTCTACTGCTCACAATGTGCTTTAGAAAAACTAGGCCCATCATTTTCATGTTTCAGAAAGAGGCTCTTGAAAGACACAAAGGATTTGATTAAATACAAAGGTTGTTTAAAAACAGACAACAGTTCCTCCAAAAGAGATATTTTTGGGAACTGGAGACTTAAACTCCCCCAGTATTCCTGTATACTACAACTTCAGCTGCAGCTACAGGCACAGTTTAAACTAGCATGAAGCAGTACTGCCACTGAAGAGAACAGCCAGTCCTCCTTTCTCCACTAGCTTATCCTTTAGTTGCCCTCATCCTTGCGCTGGCACAAGCACTTGAAGCAACTGTACTGTGACTCAAATTGGGGAACTCATCCAAGTTAGTTTACATCCAGATCAGCTCCTTGATGCAGTATATAGTGGGTATATCAGGGGAAGGGACAGGGAAGTGTCCCCAGACAGCTCCTTCCAGCAGCTGTGTGGATTTTAAGCATATTTGAAACGTAGACTTAGCATTGAGGCAGATTTTTTGCCAGCGTGAAGTAACAAATAAAGCAAAGATAAAATACTAAGCTAAAGCGAAGGCACAAACATAATGAAACAAAGTAAAATGTACCCAAGGCAGAGACAGACTTACTTATAAGCATGCACGGTATATTCTTATACCACTTAAAAGTGTTTCTTAGAGGACTAAGGACTGGGCAACATGTGTAAAGTTCTACCTTGCTTCTCTTTTTCTTTCTGTCAACACATCAAACTATTTTAGAAAAACATCAATGTGAAAACACAAACTATTACAAACCCAAACAGTCTACTTACACATTGCGACATGCAATAGGCTTGTAAAATCCAACTTCACGTCCCGTAAAGACTCTTTCTATGCCAAGGTGATCTTTGCAAGTAATATTTGGTGCTGGCAGACATTGAACTGAAGACAAAAAATTATTTGAAAAATTAGGCAGTAACTGGTTTTCCAACAAGACACAAGTGAAATAACAAATTAAGTTCTACTGTGCAGCAGTCTTGATGCAAAGCATACTACTTTCTTTTAAAAAATGACTATTTTTAAAGCCAGTCCTATGATTAGCTTTCATTTTTCCCTTGCAACATAGTGACCAAAATATACAAACCTAACTGCTGCCTTAATTCTGTTGTGATTTCCATGCTAGCTCAAATACAAGCTAATGGGAAATCTGAACCTGATGCGCAAGACACATTTTTATTATGAGAACAGTCAAACATTGAAATACGTTGCCCAGAGAGGTAGTGCCACCATTATCCTTGGAGGTTTCCAAGGTATGACTGCACAAAGACCTGAGCAACCTGGTCTCAATCCAGTGCCAATGCTGCCTTGAACAGAAGCCTGGACTACATGATTTCCTGAAGTCTCTTTCAATCCAAATTATTCTGTTACTCGAAGGTAAGGCTTGACTCCTGAGAGAACCAAAATGGAAATCACAGCAGAAAGTGACATCTGCTAAAAGTCTGCAATATAGTACAAGAATATTAGTCTCCAATGATGCAGTCTGTTTTAAAGAGGGAAAACCGCAGTCCTTTACCTACTTTCAAGCAGTTTTCAGTACTTGTGAGTCCTGTTCGTTATTTCCAACTAAACTGCAAACCACGTTCAACATTTCTTCCCAAACTTTTCAATCATACACACAGGCAAGGGGACTAGGATCTGTAGGGTATTTTTAAAACTATCTACCCATATTGCATAGGGACTAAAATAAAATACATTTATGCCTAGACTCAAGTCCCACAAGGATGCTACTGATCAATGTGTCTAATCTAGGACAATTACCAAAAAATTAGAGGTAAGAAAGCAGTGGTTTCTTTTACTTAGAAGTAATCCAAAGAAGTTAAAATGTTACAGTCTAGGAAGTACCACAGTTTTCTTATTAATGTCATGCCAGTTAGATTCCAAGTCTGCTGCTCAATGAGACTACTTGGAGGTTTTGAATTAGACCCCTTTTTGTTTCGGTGATGGATCCAGAAAGGTGTTCAGAAACAGCAGTGATTCAAGCATGATCCAAAGATTAACTTTTTGTTACTTAAATAATACTGAAACAGGAAGCAACTCCAAATACTGTAGACGTAACCTGTAACTGCTGTGTGTAAAAATATTTTGTTTCTGTACACAGTGTCTGTCTATAGACAAAGAAAACATTAATTCACAGATCCACGCATTGCATTGGACTGGAAAAGGCCCTTAAAAATCATCTTGTTCAACCCATCTGCAGTCAGCAGAGACACATCTAGACAGAGACACATTAGATCAGGCTGCCCAGGGCCACACCAAGTCTGATCTCGAATGTCTCCAGGGATGGGGTCGCAACCACATCCCTGGGCAACCTGTTCCAGTATTTCACCACTCTCACTGTAAAAAACTTCTTCCTGATGTCCAACCTAAATCTACCCTGCTCCAGCTTCCAACCATTGCCCCATTAATTTAGCAACTTCCCACACTCTGAAAGTGGTAACTGGTTAGTCAATAACAATCTCAGTTGTGATCTTCAAGCTATCTAATATTCTTTCTGCTTGCTGGCTAGCCATTTATAGTCAGGGACATGACATCAAAAATTACATAACGGGCTGGAAAGCTTAAAACAAGATCCATTTTGGATAGTGCTTTCATCCTGAAGTATTTGGAAAACCTTCACTATACCTGAGCATCCTGGTGCAGAAAATTATACAGCATTTATGGAAAACAGAATATGAAAGACAAGAAGCATATGCATATACTTTAAACATGAGTGCACATAAAGGGAAACTGTTGTTCTATTAGCTAAAACACAGATTATTTATTTCAATGCCCGAGAACATCAGAAAAGCTAAACATATGTAGTAAACCAAGTGATCAATTTAAGCATTTCTCTGTTGAACTCCAAAGTACATCAGAACTCAACATCAAAATAAATCTTAAGTGCTTTCAAAACAGAGCCTCACGGCACCAAAACTGCCTGATGATGGAAGGCACCATGTTTACTTAAAAAATGCTAAAAAACAGAAGATTTTGAAGGCTGTTCTGTCACATGTCAATTCCTTCCATAAGTATATGCAAAATCAGTATGACAGGAATGGTTTGTTTTAATCACAGCAGTGCAGGACAGAGCCTAGAGGAAATATCATACATTGAAGAGATTTACCAGAAAGCTCACTTACAAACGTACCAGTTGGAGACAATGTATTTATTCATTTTTATAAGGCATCCAATCCACACAAGTGTTTTAGGCTTTCATACTAATGATATTACTAATCCCATGTTTTATACACCTCATCTAGGAGACAGAAAAATGCATAAATTGAACACTTCCAAAATGTAGCTACTGTCAATGTATGTTTTAAGTTAGAAATCCTTACCATATGCTGTGTGATTTGTGCAATTCATTGGTTCTTGTGTGCTATTATCTATTTTAGGCTCATCGCACATATATGTTCAGGTAATTGAGGAAAACATTTTTCATATCAAACACTACAACAGGTTCAACAGTAATTTATTCCACCCTTTGTAAACCCTGGGGATTTAAGATGCACCTTGATGTTAGTTCCTACCTATCCCCCCAAATAGGAAGAGCACATTACCATACAGCAAATCTGCTAATCCAATTTAATACACCAATATATCGCATAAGCTCCACGTTTAATTAGTGCTGCAGTCAGCACTACCTAAAGGTACTACAATGTTTATCAGTCACTGCCTCTGTATTTGAAGACAACAAGGTAGCAAGTTTAATCTAGTGTTCTTCCCTCATTTCAGCAACAGAGTACCTTCAAACTGAGGCGTCTGGTTGAGAAAATTAAATCTACAGTAACACACAAAATTCAAAGACCACCTAAAAATGAACATCTGAAACACCAGGAATTTGGCCTAGGAAAAAAATCAGGAACTTCTTTTCCAGAGGTCTGAACTCCCATGGTCAAGTAAAACAGGAGATGAAGTTAACTTTTCCAGGATTTGCTTTCCTGACACTTTTGATCTGAAGTTACATCAATAACTGTCAGCTACCATCAACAAACATTTTCTGGGGAAGGCCTGATGTGCCTTTGGAGAGTCAGAAGCCTGGCAGCTAGAGTCTATAGCACCTGCGTCCTGCCCCGTTGGACTGTGGAGGAGGACTCAACGCTGTGCAAAGCCACCCCGTCTCATTTCTGTCAAAAGCAAGATGGAGCAGTGGGGAAATCTCTCATTCGATGGGTTTGTCTCTGATAATCGGAGATGCACTCCAAACCTGCACAGAGGTACACAATGTACCACCCTAAAATAAACCTAGGCCTCTGCAGCAATGCCCTGTCCCGTTCCTTCCAACAGAGATCCCTTCGGGTTCCTGATCTAAGGCTTTTCCCTGCCACCCGAGGGACACCTCCGTCCTCTCAGCATTTCACACCCTCTATCTCCCCCTAACTCTCCCCCTGAGGCAGTTGGGCATGCGAACCCCCTCAAGCAAACCAGGTCCGTGGCGAGGCACCACCAGCCCCTCCACCCTCCCAGGCCGCATCGCCATAGCAACCGAGCCCCGCCGACCGCCCCGGCCGCGCTCAGGATATTGCCCCAGCCGCAACTCCCGCGCGGATCGGTCGCTTTGCCTGCGGGGAGGGACTGGGCTGGGGGCCCTGCGGGTCGTGCGTGGGTTTCTGACGGGGCCGGTTGGCCGGTTGGGGGGTTGTTTTGGGGAGGGGGGATTAACTTCGGCAAATATGGCTCCTGAGACAGCTGACAGGCAGCGCTGATGGCAGAGTGTGCCCCCACTCAAGATGGCGCTCGTACAGTCCCAGCGGCGACACCGGCGGGTTCTGCCCTAAGTAAACATGGACGCGTCCACTAGTGGCACCAGACGGAACGGTGTCCCTCTGCCCTTACTTAAGATGTCGGCATTAGGAGCGCTGCTTGGTTTTTGGCATTCAGGCGATGTGGGGCCAGTGGTGGGAGGCGTTAAGCCGCTCTCCTGGTGGCAGAGGCTGGTCCTGAATGCTGGCATTGGGGGAGGCGAGTCGTCCCGGCCCCTGTGACAGAGCCACGGGCGGGAAACGGGCGGGAAACGCTGGGAGTGGTGGGCAGGCTAGGCTAGGCTAGGCTATGCTGGCCGGGCTGAGTTGATGGCACATTCCGCGAGGTGAGAGGTGGCCCTGGGTGCTTTTAAACGAATTTAAAGTACCGGGGAGGTTCAAGGGATGGCTTGTGCCGCTTTGACAGCACCTGCCAGTAAACCTACCTGCTGAACTAGGATGCCCTGGCAGCTAGGTGGGTCAGATAGCCCCGTGTGCTGTCACCGTGTCCAGTCAGGTTAAAGAAATAGTTTGAATTTGTTATTCTGTTTTCACATAAAATTGTGATTGTATTGTGGAAAATGCTGTATTTGGTTGGATTTTTTTCTTCTTTGGAGCAGGCAAGTTTTTTGCTTCCTCAGCATTTGCTCTTTGTGGTGCCTGCCATCCTTTCCTGTTTCACACTTCCTTGGAAATTATTTCATGTTTTTTCTAGTATTTGTAGGTACCAATTTTCACTTTTGAACTGCTGGGGATCCCAGATTGTTCACAGGAGATGGAGAGACCTTTCTGGGTAGACATACCCAGAAAAGGCAGCACTACTGTTTTAAGTTTTCATCTGCTCTAGAAACATTTCCCGAAATAGAAATAGGGACCTGGAAACTGAAAAAGGCTAAACGCAACTCCAATATAATATTAAAGACAATGTTGTGATTACTCAGCCTCTCAGGAAGTCTTTTGGTTTTGTTGGTCACTATTTTGGTAAATGGATAGTGACTTGAATAGAAGTCTGTCAGTACCAATGAAAGGTTTGTCACAATCCCAGATATTCCAAGAATCAGTAAAAACATGGATTTGAAATGTGTGGATGGCTGACAAGAAGCTCAGCCAGTGATGTGAAATATTGCCATCTAACAGCTTTTTTGGAGATTTGTGTAAACTAAATTGGCAGTCTAGAGTTCAACAGACAAAGTATGCAAATGAAAATTGATACTGCTTTCAGCAACTGGAAGCGAAAGGCCAGGGCCAGAGTGCAGTCTGTAATGAACTCAGCCCTCTGAGATCGAGACTGAGGTGCACTGATTAGAAAAGTGGCTTGGCTCTTTTGTCTACACTGCAGCTCTCGGATGGATAAATACACGACTTGCTGTTCATCACTGTCAAGAAAATTGTCACTTCTCACAAGCGCTACATTAATTAAAATTGAGAGTAAGGGCTGGGAAGTTAGGCATTTGGAATCTGAATGTTTGAAAAAGGACTATGAAAACGGTACCTTCTTAGCATCTTGCATGCTCTAGTGCAACTGCTGTTGCTTAGTAAAACAAAATGGGTACAAGGGGAAATCAATCCCAAGTTACAAGGGAAAATTAATTTCCAATTTTTTATAGCACTTATCCTATGCAAGATCTGCTGCAAATGAACTAGAGAAATAGTGTAGCAGAATGATAAATTGTTTTGGAGTTTTATCTGACCATTTTATGTGTGTACATATGTATGTCTACAAAATCTGAAAGCAGACTAACCTACAGGTTTTGGTCATAGAAAGCACCCACAATTCCTGCAATTAATTACAGCTAAAATGGTGTCTCTGCTCAGTATCTTTCAACCAGCAGTAGGCAAACTTTGCTTTTATTGCTATCCTAGGCACTGTGCCATGTCTCTCAGAGGAGCCACAGGTAACTGTGTGTTTCAGGGTGCTGTTGGAAGTAGTGTTGGTTGTGTGCTCCGAGAAGCAGTTCCGCATCACCGGTTTGATGTTCCATGGAGGAAGTGTTGCAATCCCTTAAAACCATCCAAGTCCCTGTTGTCCTACAGCTTTTGCTGTTCCTTTCTGTGGAAGCGGTAGGGGCTGTATTGATGAGGTTGCATATAACTCACCTTGGCCTCTGTGGGAATTTGAGTTCAAAACAGCTGTGAATTCATGTTTGGACACCAATTTACTGCAAACCAATAAAAAAAAAATGTCTCTACAAGATCTGATTCTTTCCTTTTACTCTACTCTGGTGAGATCAAATCTGCAGTGCTGTGTCAAGCTCTGGAGTCGTCAGTGCAAAAAGGATATTAACAGAAGGACATGGACCTATTGGAGTGGGTCCAGAGGCACAAAAATGATCTAAGGGTTGGAACCCTTTTGCTGTGAGGACAGGCCGAGAAAAGGCTCCAAGGAGACCTTCCTGTGGCTTTATAGGATCAGGAAGCTGAGGACAGACTTTTGAGCAGGGGCTGTCGTGATGGAGTAAGGGGGTCATGTTTTTAAACTAAAAGGAAGTTGTAGACTAGATAGAAGGACAAACTTGCTTACAGTGAGGGTGGAAGACACTGGCCCAGGTTTCTGAGAGAGATGGTAGATGGCCCACTCTGGAGCCATTCCAGGTCGGGTTGCACCAGGCTCTGAGCAACCTTCTCTAGTTTCTGGTGTCCCTGCTGACCGCAGAGGGGTTGAACTAGATGACCTCTAAAGATCCCTCCAACTCAAACCAGTCAACACACACATTTTGCCTTCTCTGGGGAGCCTGATGGCTGTGTTAACAGCTGCCATTTATGCCTGTGATTTATAAACGCACTGGCAGGTATGGTTCACCTGCAGTTTAACTTGGCTTTTAAACTCTGTTCTTCTATACCAAACAGCTTCCCCTAATCCAAACTGAGCTCAGCCCTCAGCCTTACCCTGTAGGCACTCACCCCACTACTCATCATCCCCATTTAAGAAGCAGCAAGGAAATGCTGGGCCCTCCCCTCTTCGGAGCCCCCAAACGTATCCGTGCGCTTTTCTCTACACCACCTCCGGGCTTGCCCCTGCTTTTCGGTACTACTTGGCCAGGGGTGCAATTCTCTCCAGGCCTTGAATGGGCGCTGGTCCGGCCTAGGGGCACCGGCGCTACGTGCGCCCCGGACGCGGTATTTGGGCCGTTCCCGCCCCCGCCGGAGGGCTGCGGCCCGGCCGTCCCCCGGGAGGCGGCTCTCCAGCCGCGCCGCCCCGGCTTCCTGCGCCGCAGGTGAGGTGCGCCCGCCCCCCCCCCGCTTCCCGCTTCCGCCCAGGTGAGAGCTGGCGGCCATCGCTCTGCTCCGACCGTTCCGCGTCCCGCCCGCAGGTACCGTGCGGCGGGTAGCACCGCGCCCGCCCCCGCCCCGAGTGCCGCCCGCCGCTCCCTGCCCCTGCCCGACTGCGGCCCGGCCGCGCACTCCTTCGTTTCACCTCCCCGGCGCTGCCCCTTCCTCCTTGCCCGGCTCCGGCCCCTTCGGGCTGGGGCGGTGGGCGTGACTGTCGGTAGCGAAGGCAGCGAGGCTAGGGGAGGGTGGGGGGCTGCTCTCGTCAGGCTGGGTGCCCGACACGGGTGGCTCGCTGCCCCCGGCGACCCAGCATCTGCGGGTGTGATGTTTGGGAGCGGCCGTCTCTCCTTGGCAGGTAGAGTCAGCTGCTCATGAGGGTTCCTCTGGAGGAGTTTAATTCCTTCTTCAGATACGGAGGCTCTATGCTAGCGCTTGGTTGTAGCTTAGACCCTCGGGAGAAGTGTTTCCTGCCACCGGCTGCTTTCTCAGAGCCTAACCCATACCTCGATGCAAACAACGCCATGGGCAGGACACCACATCTGACATGTATCTCAACGTGAACATCCCCATAGACAGGACACCAACCTGCACTTAACCCAGAGCCTTCCACCACGAAGCCCTTTAGGTTTTGTGCACCAACGGCCTCAGTAGCTCCCTGGCACCCCTAGTAAAGGCTAGGGCAGGCTGGTGAAGGCTCTTCGGGTGCAGGAGTTATTTTAGTGTGTCGTGTTGTTATGCAAACAGTGTTTCTTGCTTGGAGAAGCTGTGTCATGACGAACAGAGGAGGTGCTAGGGAAGTAATGCACAGTTTGCAATGCTTTTCGTCACCGCTTGTTTATTCAGAGGTTCTTAACAAGTTTTTATTTAGGGGTAATCAGTAGGAAAAGAGCTGGTTTGCATTCCTTGTAAATTTCTGAAGCTTAGAAATGAAGCAAGCATGGTTCCCAGTTCTAACAACTCTGGTGAAGTGATTTGTTAGTTGTGTGTACTGGCATTGTAGTAACTTTTGGGATTATGAGTGTCAGAACTAGATGACCTTTGAGGTCACTTTCAACCTAAGCGTTCTGTGATTTATTGGCTAATTTCAGTAGAACATGATAATATTTCGTTATTGGAGACAAGCTTTCCATAACCTTTGTGAGAAAAAGTTTCTGAGACCATGTTACTGCTCTCTGGAGAATGACTTCTGCATAAGATCGCCCTTCTCTTAGACATCAGAGAAGCCACAAAGAACCTGGTGCTTCCCTCGAGGCTGAAGTCTGCAGGAACTCAGGTTCTGCTTGTTAAGAGGTAGCATACCTTGAGAGTGAGTAAGGCTCCTCTTGATCTGCATGGAGACTGGTCATCAGAGATGCAGATCTTCTTGCTTTTTGTTTTTTTCTTTCCTCATCATGTGGTCACTAATCATATGTAACAACAGGACACACTCAGTTTGCCCATGGACTAAGTTTTCAATACTTAACAGTATTTAGCTTTGACCTGCGCAACCCTGCAGATGTGTGATGTATTTGTTTGTTTCCTTCTCTCAAGTGCCTGGAGCAATCAGCCCGTGCTCTAATTTTATAAATAACTGCAGCATTATACAGAACAGCAGGGTTTGGTGGTTTCTTCTGAAAGGTGTCTGCATGCTAAGCTTGATTGGACTGAATTCTTCTGTATGTTACAGGGTAGAAAACTGAGCATAATATGTAGGACAACAAAATATGTGTTCAAACAGTGGTGTTATTTCACAGTACATAGTCACTTGATGGTGTGCAAACGACAGACTTTTTAATACCTGAAGTTGCAGATGATGCTGTGTTAGGATAATTTATGATTAAGACCACACCAGCAAATGCTGTTTTCCCTTTATCAAATTTTAAGCTGTTTGCGCTGAAATTTTCCAATTCAGAGATCTCTCTGATGAAGATGATATGCACTGTATCAGTCATTCCTGATAACAGGCCCAGGAAAAATTACAACTGCATTAGTGCAGAAAGGTGACTTTGGATTGGGATGTACCCTTTGCTGTTCCAGTGGCAGGCTGCTCAGGCTGACTGTGCTAGGAGCCTTTGAAAAATAGCAGCAGTTAGCACAGAGGCATTAAGAACTCGTGGCGTTTTAAGTTCCAAAAGTCTGCAGCCATGCTGAGCAGCGAGAGCTTACTGTGAGGCAGGACTTTCTTTGCAGGAACATCTGCTGGTGGAAGGACAGAGGTTGTCAGAGGCCGGGTTGAAGGGTATAGGGCAGAAGCAGTCGTTAAGTGCATGGGAAGAAATGGGTGTAAGAATCTCTGCTGGCTAAACCACGTCCTCCTACAGACCCCAGCAGGAAGCCCCTTGCTTCTGTCTTTCAGCAGCCCTTTGCAGGGGGCAGGTGTTTGTCAAGGCTACTGCCAGGGGCGTTGTGTTTCCCTCTGGCTCTGGGTTGTGGCAGGGTTGAGCACCCCTTGTCTCTGTGCAAGTGGCAGGCATCTGGCAGTGGGGTGATGGCAATGGAAGACTTAAACCTTTCAGCTCTTCTGATGACCTCTGCTAGCATCAGCATGGGGGAATTCCTTTTTTCTTAGTCTGCTTTTGAAGACGATCCAAGTAATAGGATTTCTTACAAAAACCTTGTGAAACTTTCCTGCTCGCTATGATGTGTTGAGTTCAGCTCTCAAAAGTGAAGATGGGCAAAATCCTGCTGCGTGCTGTGCTGGGGTGTGTGTGTGGGTTGAAATGAACTGTCTGAAATGCATTAATTTCCTAAAGATTTTACGGTTTTGGTGGGGATTGTGACCTGAGATTCGCAGTTTTGCCTACCAATAAGATAAATAAGTTGCTGCAGAAATTAGAGAATGGTGCTGAAAAAGTCGAATCTGGAATGGGAAAACTGATTTTAACAAGACAAAGCAAAGTGGGTTTTTTTGGATGATTCTTCAAAATCATCAGCTAGGAATGGACCTCCAAATTTAGTAACTGTCACCACTTTGCTTGGACTTTGCATTAGCATTTCAGAGTTGTTTAAGGATAAGCTCTAAACAAAAGCATCCGAATAGTACCTGGAGTTGTGTATTTCTCTGGTGCCCTAACCCCACCCTTAGACATCTGTCCTCAACTTTAAATTGGTTTATATTTAACGGGATTGCCCCACACCAGAAGGAGATGTTTACTTAAAATATAACACACTTCTACCTCCCTTATTTTTGTGAAGAAATGCTGAGGGTGGTTTTAACTTACTGCACACACACACAAATTAATTAAAAACCTTCACAAGCTGTCCAGAGACCATCTTTGAGCACTATGTAAACTTGAACTGTTGCACCAGCTGTACCTGAGGTCCACTTTGGTGACCATCAGGGCAGAGTGATCTGCAGTGGTTTTTAGCAACACTTGGAGCAGCTCAAGCAGAAAGCCGAAACTTTCTTTAATCTCTCCCCCCCACATCACCTCATTTTTGCACCTCCTTCTCCAGAGGGCTTCTGCCTAGATGGATCCTACATCTCATACCTACATTTTTCTGCTTATATTTATCTGTCTTGGAGATGTACCCATCATCATCGCTATTGTTACGCTTGCTGTATTGGAAAAAAAGATCAATCTCTGAGCCTGTCAGCACAGCACTTCGGGTTTGGACGATGCAATCTGTTTCTCATGGTGTGGTTTGCCAGTGCAGCTGAGCTACTGCAACCAGTACCCACTGCTGCAGCTGCTGCTGCAAGGTGTGGTCCTGCTTCTCCAGCACATCTCAGCCCGCTCCTGTGTGGCAGTGCTGGCAGTCGGGAGCTAACTGGGCAGAAAGCTCACCCTACCAAAATGTGAAGTTCTTTTCTGGGTGTTTAGCTCTGTGTTCCAGCTCACTGTGGGATCAGATGAATGAGTGCAAATACAGATGGAAAGCAAAATGCGTGAAAGAAGGCTGAAGAGCTGGACCAACCTCTTGGCTTCAGCTTTTAGATGGGCATGTTGCTGTCAACTTAGTATTATTTCCTGCCGTGCTGGATTTTTTTTCTTGGCTTTAATCTTTTCTTTACCCTGCTGCTGGTTTTAAAGTGTTTTAAACCACTTTTCCTCATGGGAGTTCTTTTGCATCCCTTTATGATGTTGGTTTGCTTGCTTTAGCAATTATTTTTTCCCCTCTTTTAACTGCTGATGTGAGGTAGAAAGAGGGAAGTGAATTGAGAGAAGTTAAACTGAGAAGAATGAACAGTTTTCCATATTCTTTGTCCCGTTTTGTTAAGATTCTTGCAGTATTTTTAGTCAAAGAGGTTAAGTTTTATCTTTTTTGAAGACTCAAGAGTGTATAAGAAAATGATATTTTCATCTGTTCTTCAGAATCAGATCTCAGCACAGAATCAAAGGCTTCTGTGCTCTTAGAAGTGTTTTATTTCAAATGGAAAAGAAAATAAAGCTGCAGCACTTAAAAAAGTTGAGATGCATTCCTGAAAATCTTTCAGGGTTTGTATGGGTTTGGTGCTTCAACTCTTGCTACGAGTTTGATTTAAAATGACCTCCTAAATCTGTTAATACTCTTGCAAAACAACTCATTTTGCTTGGCCTCGGGTAGAAACCACGCGGACCCACCAAGTTCTGCAGGAATTCCTCCAGGAGCCAAAGCTGCTCAGATACAGTAAAGGGATGCATAAATCTGAAAATGAGGTTTGTGACACACCTCCATTTTTTTTTTCTTCTCATTAAATAAATCAACTTAATCAGACTGTTCAGGAGAAGAGAGGCTATTCAGGTGCATAATTAATATTTTGTTAAATGTAACAGTGTCCTGCCAGAACTTAACAATGTTTTTAGTGTGAGCACAGTGTCAGAAGCAGGGCTGAAAGGATCAGAGGTGCTGCTGGGTAAGAGCCCTTGAGATATGCTTACCCTGGTGTTACATTCAGATTCCTCTGACCCTTTCCACTCTCAAATGACAAGATTTTAAAAGTAAATACAGAGCTTTTTTGATCTACATATGACTTACTTTTGTTCCAAAATAGTTCCAGACATGTTATTCTGAAGTTGCACTGCTGTACACTGGGTAGAATTAAAGTTATGTAAACCATGCTATGAAATGACTGGCTTCTTTCCGAGGAGTTTGTACTAAGTGAAGAAATCTTGTTTCTGGTGTATGTTTTGGTCTAACTACCTTGATAGGTTTCAGAATGACAGGCTCCACATCACTGTAATGGCATGCTAGTAAGGGTACAAATTTGATCTTGCTGCTAATTGTATGTCTATTGTTTTCATGTTGCCACCTCATCCCTGGACTTGGTTGGAGACCTGTTCTGTTTGGCACTGCAGAGGAGCGTGATAAGGGATATTCTGCTCTTTAAAAGCTCCTCATGTACATAGAAGAGAAAAAGGCAAGCTTACATAGAGAGAGGGAGAGCTACTTGAAGAAGGTTGTAGCAAGGTGGAGCTTGGTTTCTCCTCCCTAGTAACAAGTGATAGAATGAGAGGAAATGGCTCCAAGTTGCACCGTTTATGTTGGGTATTAGAAGGAACTTCTCCACTAGAAAGTTTCTCAAACACTGGAACAGGCTACCAGGGAGGTGGTCGAGTCATTATCTCTGGTGAGATTTTAAAAATGTGTAGATGTGGTGCTGAGGAACATGGTTTAGCGGTGGGCTTGGTAGTTTTGGGTTAAGAGTTGGACTTGATAGTCTTAATGGTCAGTTCCAACCCAAACAATTCTCTCATTCTGCTTGGATATAGAATTTATTAATCTGATTTTTTTTTTAACCATGTCTAGGTTCTTCTGAGTAATTCCAAAAATATCTCTCAACATGCCTGAAAACCCTGCTGCAGGTATGTAGTTTGAAAATGGCGACTTGTTAAATGGTGAGAAAATGAAGCTCCCTTCCTAACATATTTCACTTTCTGTTGTAGATAAACAGCAGGTGCTGCAGATCCTTGATCGTCTGCAAGCCAAACTGCATGAGAAAAGAGACTCCCAACATAATGAAAACCTGGCTGTGCTACGTAACACGCTCAGGAGCCCTTTGTTTAACCAGATTCTGACCCTCCAGCAGTCCATCAAGCAACTGAAGGAACAAGTGAGTGTACAATTACAGTTGTTAGTGTGATGATAACTGTGGTGATGTTGGAATCTAAACCAGGGTCTGTAGGCGTGTGTTAAGATGGTGTTCTCGTTAACAAGCTGTAAATTGGTGTGAGTGAATGTTGGGCTTTTCTTTTCCTGATCAAGGGTGTAGGTACGGAGTATTGAAATGTGGAGTGGTATTGCAACAAAGAGATCATGGGACAGTGTGCTTTGGAATGGTGGAAGAAGAGGTAGGTGCTGAGAAAAAAAAAGTTGGAAAAAAAAAAGCATCTGCAAAAGACATCAGCTCTGGTACTCTGAGTTCTGAACTCAGTTGGAACTGGGATATTTTGTTTTTCAGCTAAGCTAAATAGTTTATCATCTAACTATCATCTTTTCTCCTTAAAAGACATCCTGAGTTCCTCCTGACTTGTATGAGAACGATTAATCGGCTTTGGGAAATAAAATCTAGAAAACTACTCCTGAAGGTTTTCCAAGCTCTGATGCAGACATACCCAGGCCTCAGCTTCAACAGTGAAAGGAACTTGTGTGGGCTGGTTTATAATGCAAACTGACACTGATCTTTCTGGACATGGGCATCAAGGACACATCTACATGAACAGATCTCACTGTGCAGTTAGCAGAGTCAGGCGTGAAAACTTAAAATCAGGGGCTAACGACAACAACATGCCCTAAGTGGCAGAAATCCTTGTCTCTGCTACTACAGCACCTGTAGATACAATGAGGTGGGTGTCAGGGGACGACGCCACCTTGCTGTCATTGCCAAATATATCACTCAGGTTCCTAAGTGGCATGACAGTAGTCGTCACATTCATTTTTTCCCACATTCACATAGGTGCTGCATCTGTTTCTTCCTTCCAAAGCCTGGATGTGTGTCTGCAAGCTATTAAAGATGTATGAAAATGTAAATATATCTAAGACCATACTTTGTGACTGTGGCATAATGGATTTTATACTCAGAATTATCCTATCTGGAAATACAGGTTTTTCTGACATTCTTTTCAGGTGTGTTTCTTGAGAGCAGTCTCGTTCAGGGTGGAATCTTTAAGTTTACTATATTGCACTGGGAATATTTCTGCATTCATTTGTTATCTGTCAGGACTAGAAATCAAACTACAGGCTCCAGAAGTGATAGCATGTTCAGTGGTAGTTAGTTTGTACCCTAGACACCCCCTCGGGAGGAGATAATGCAGACCAGGCCTTTGGCTCTCAAGTGACTAAGTGACTCTTAAAAAATTTGGATTCTCATTGCCAAAGTTGTCGAGATTTGCCCAACAGTTGCGACAGTGCTTGAGTGCCTCTTTAATGTTTTTGCATGTGCTGCTTCTGGAATATCAGGGTGAAAAAAAGGATAATGGGCACAGGCAGGGAAAAGTATGGAAGAAGTGAAGAAAATAACCGGAGTAGAAACACAGCTGAAACATTGAAAGAACTCTCCTGAAAAACAGCTTAAACTTGATATGGTAGCTTGGTTATGGCTTATGTATTAACATGGCCTAATTTATACAGGCGAGTATACTTGTGTGAATGGGCACATATGAACATATGTATGCTTTCTTGCTTGCTTTGGCAGTCTTCACACAAAATGATCTATGTGAAAATCTTTTTGGTTTAATAGCTTTTTTGCATCTTTGTTCACTTACAACAGCTCAGTTACATGCCTCCTGACCGCTCCGTAGATTTTGATTTTACTAAGAGAGGGCTGCTAGTGTTTGCTGATAAATCAATTGCTGCTGGGAGTATCTATGCACCTTGCAGTCCACCTGAACCCAAAACATCTACCTTCACTCCAAACCTGGGAGTGAATGAATTTAACACCATCATCCAACAGATGGCAAAGGTAAGGCTCTCAGGTTTAGTGAACCAAATTGCTTTTCCTTTAACGTCAAACTTTTTCTTGCAGGCTTTTGGAGTACATTTTCCAACATCCTCTTCTGTTCTGCATCTGAGAATGTAGTGCCTCCTGGACTGTAAAAGTGGAAGTGCTGAGGATAACTTTTCTCTGTGAAAGATAATGTCAGCAGTAGACAGTGGTTTGGTGGATTTTTGGGGTTTTATTCTTGGCTTTTTTTTCTTTTTCTTTCAACCAAACACAGCAAGTTAGAAAAGATTCTTCATTTGCCAGAAAATGTTTGATGACACTTAACTGAAAATGGACGTTTTCTGCAGAAGCTTGTTTTGTTGGAGGGACTCGTTTTATCAAATTCATTTTAAATTGGCAAACTTCATTAGCATGTGAACAGTGAAAGTGATTAGAAGAGCTAGCATGTAATATTTTACTGAACTCTTCATTTAGTGTGTCCTAACTTTGCCAGACAGAAAGTGATTTCATTAACATGTGATGTAGCATGTACCAGACACTTAGGGAAGTCGTATAGGTGCAGACATCCACCCATGTGAGATTGGCGTTTATACCACAAATGCATTGTTCTGTCTGACTATGAACCATTAATTTAATTGGTTACTCATGCCTTTCTATATTAAGTAACTATTGCTAATTGACTACCTTAATGTAGCTGTAATATTTTCAGCATAATTCTTCTCATTAGTGTGTCATTAACTCATCAGATAAAAGATTTAGCAGTGAAGGCTGCACATTATTTTGGCTAAGGCAGCTGTGGTAGCAATGCCTTCTCTAAGTAGTATTTCCCAGTAAACAACCCCAGAAACGCTGTGTTGGGACTGAAAAGCAGGCAGTTGCAAAAGGAAACTTTTTTTGCTTTAAGTGTGAAGTTGCAGGGAGGGGAAGGAAATTAATTTCCTTGTTAAAAAGCTGCAGTCTTTTGAACGTACTCCTTAAACTCAGCGTTAAAAGCAAGGGATGCCAAAAGACAAGCAATTTAGTTTAGCTATGTAGCATTTCCAGAAATCCCAAATATATTGCTCTAGACAACACTTCGTTCATAGTTTTCATCCAGTTTGGAATTCATCTCATAATGTGAATGAAGTGTGAAAGCAGCTCTTAAATTCCCTGAGGTTTCAGAACCTCAGAGTGCTTGCATATCCAATACTCTGCTATATTAAAAATAATAAATGGAGGAGCTTTTATAGAAATAACATATTCAGTGTTTTACCTTTATTTAGTCTTAGGAGGAGAGTAATTCTCCCAGTGTTCATAAATTTTACACTAACTCATTCTATTGCATTAAAAATTAGCAAATCTTTTCTTTTTGTGTTTTATCAGGGGAGACAAGTAGAATCAATAAAAATTGAAAAGCCTTCTGTTGGAGGTCTTGGATTTAGTGTGGTTGCCCTTAAAAATCCCACCTTGGGAGAAGTTGGTATCTTTGTCAAGGAAGTCCAACCAGGAAGCATAGCTGACAGGTGAGATCTTTATAATTGTACTGGAAAATTGCAGTACTTCCACAAAGGGAAAAGTCACAACTCTCATACTGCAAACTGTCAGACTAACACTTTTGTCTGGGTTATCTGGTGGGATATTCCGGTAGTGGTATCTTGAATTCTGGCTTTTCAACTAAATGGACTCGTGTTTTGAAGATCAGATTTTCAGAAGAGTTTTAAATATCCAAACCATTCATAAATGGAATTTCCAGAAATCATGACTCACTTGAGAGGCTCTTCAGTACTGATTAAAAAACAAAAGAAAACTCAGAAGGGAATTAAAAATTAGCCTCTGTCTGAATTTTTACACATTGTGTCCCTGAAAGATCTTTTCCCCCTCCTTGTTTCTTTGTTTATGTGCCTATGACAATGTCCTATTTATAGTTGGTTTTACTGTTTGCTTCCTGTGTAAATTTAGATCCAGTCCTTCTGACAGATCCCTGCACAGATGTCATCATAGAATCAAGGCTTCAGGCAGTTTCTCCCCATATTGTCTGTGGGTTTTCACCCAACAACAAAAGACAGAGCAGTCCTTTAAAAATAAAATGTGATTGTGAAACCACAAGAGCTGGCATGAGACAAATGCAGTGCTTGGAATTATGTTTCAAGAAAATGTGTCTAGATTTCAAGTCATTGGTGTCACTTTTAAATAACACATGTCAGGAAGTGCCAACACAGGATGACAAAAAGAGTGGGGAGAGGTTGGAATGATAATGGCTATGGGCCCACAGAGAACACACCAGAGAACACTTAAAGAAAAGCATATTAGGCTCTTTCAAAGTGGAGACAGATGGACTGATCCGGATGTCAGAGGAGGGTGAATGTCTCACTTTAGGATTTGATGACCTGCTGCTCACTTTCTTTGAGAGAATCTAAAATATGGTTAGTGCTTGGAGAAAGTGATTTCTGAGAAACATCTTAAACATGGCACGGTGAAGAGGGAAGTTTCAAATGTGTTAGTTAAGATGCGCAGTTATATTGGCATGGAGTTTATAAATTTCCCCAGCATGCTTCCCATTTTGCTTCTGAGACAAGATCTCCTGGAGGCTTTTTTTTTTTTAGATTCCTACAGAGCTTTGAAGGCAGTGTCTGTCTATGTAACAGTTTGGTCTCGTGCTCAGAATGAGTATTTAACAAAGGAGATGAGTGATGGCTTCTCTCTTGTCACAAACCAAAATTAATCACTAAGAGTGAATTAGCTGTGAAATTTAGGTTCCCTTGTGGTATAAGTCGAACTGTGTATTGCTTGAAAGTTTGCTGTCTGAAGTCTGGTGCTGTAAAATTTGAACCAAACGTAAATATGCAGCTTGTCCATCTTTAGATTAAATAATGACACAAACTTACATCACGACCTTAGCTGTGGGTGCTTAGAGATCATACCGTGTTAGGCTAAATGTAATCAAGGTAGTTTCTAGTTCACTGTATTCCTACAAAACCAAATTTTTTTGTGCCCTATAGTTCAGTATCGTAAAGAAAAGATGAGGGAATTTAATTGAATTTTGAATAGAAGCAAAGGAAACACTAAAGCAAATTTCTGTACAATGATAGAATTGTAAGAAAAGCTGGCTGGGCAACTCAGCACAGTGTGGACTGTGTGCAGTTTGCATGTGGTTGAAGAGAGTCTGATAAGCAGATTTGTTTTAGTATCTAAATATTTAACCTTGCATAACTCTGTGTTTTGCGTGTTCATTTTTCAATTACACGAGCCTGTTGTGAAGTCACTGTGCTGCATCTGAAAATTGCTTTTAATGTTTTGTTCAGGGATCAAAGACTGAAGGAAAATGACCACATACTGGCCATTAATTGCACCCCATTGGATCAGAACATTTCCCATCAGCACGCTATTGCCCTCCTCCAGCAAGCCACAGGATCTCTACATCTGGTTGTTGCTAGGGAGCCACTTCAAGGAAACAGCAGAACTTCGTCTGTCTTATTAAGTGATATAAATCCACCTGAGACTGTGAGTTGTTGTAATACTGTCAAAAATCAGATTTTGAACTATGCTGGCTATTTTTATGTGGCTGGAAGTGTTTGTGTTAGCAAGCTTTACATCTAGGGATTTTGTTCTTTAATCAGATTTTCTGTGTGATGACATTTCATTTAGACTGATCATGCAGTAAGTATAAGGCTTCCGTTGCAAAGCTGCATGAAGTTGTTATAAAATAGATCTTGGGTTTTTATGGGATAGCAGAAGCTTTAGTAGATCAACATACTCTTAGCAACAGGGTCTGTTCAGTATATGCTGGAGCTCCTTGTGCTCAGCAGTTAAAGATGCTCTGATTACATCTTAGAAGAGCGTAAACATAACCTATCATAAGAACTTCATGAAATACCCCAATTAATTTAAACTTAAACTGCTCAAAACAAAAAAACCTTGTCTTTGTCTTAAAAACAAACAGAAAGTGTCCGTCAAAGAACCTCTCAATCCCTGTTTGTTTATCAGGGGATTTTTTTTTTTTGCCTGCACATTTCAGTGATTGAGGAGCCTTTTGTTTTCTTGAACAAGGAGAGATTGTCGCTGGGACATGTAATAAGCTGAAGCTGAACTTCCATCTGTGTTCAAACCATATGGTCCAGGTGACCTTACTGAATTTGGTCAAACTGTGCACCTAAACCCAGGGTTTGCAATATTGGAATCTTAATTTATTATGTTAACAGGTTTTGATGAAAACCTGGTAGAGAGCAGCGCTTGTCCTTATTCTCAGTAATTATTTCCCTCATGATTATTACAGAGGTAGTGAAATCTGAAGGTTTTAGTGGATAATCAATATTGTTTATTGCACTGAAAATTTTAAAGAATTAAACTTTAACTGCTTTTTCATTGAAAGATCTGCACTGAACAGACTAACAAAATAAAATACAAATATATATCTCTACAGGGGATCTTTAAACATCTTTTATGATATTTAACTGGCTTTGGCAAAGAATTTCAGTATGCTAATAAATCCTTTATTCACAGAAGGCTTAAATCTGCCTACTTTGCTCCGTTTTGGTTTCGATGAGATATTAATCTGACAGAAACATTGGCTGGGTTTGAGTTGCTTAACAGCTTTGTTATTTTCAGATTGTCTTGTAGAACATAAGGTCACGGTACAGTGTAGCTTAGAAACGTGCTTCCACTTCAGTGTGACAGAATATTGTACCATATTATTAATTCAGTGAGTACTGCTGGTGTTTAGAGTGTGTAACTGAAATAGCAGAAGTAAGAATTTGGGCAACATGAAGTGAATACGAGACTGGTGCAAGCTCCTTGCCTCTGTTTTTCTCTGTTGTTTGCAGTAGTCCTGCTTTATGAAAAACTAAAAGGATAGTTTTCATTTTGGCAAGGAAATCTCTCAGATTTCTTTTTCTTAGGCATTCTTTTTCCTAGTATCCTGTTAACCTGAAAGTGAAGGACAAAACCTGTGTTTAAAAAAGCAGATGAGAAATCCCACTGCGTGTTTGTAAGGAAATGAAGCTGACTGAACCGCATACAACAGATCTCCAATATGTGGGGCAGAGAGAGAAAATTGCTCTGATTAATTTTGCCAATTCCTGGGACATGCGAAAGTGAGAAACATTAAAAGATTGACTGAAATTAAAATCTCCTATTTTTATTAATTGCAGATTCACTGGGGCCACATTGAAGATGTTGAACTGATTAACGATGGTTCGGGATTAGGCTTTGGAATTGTAGGAGGAAAGTCGAGTGGAGTAGTTGTAAGAACAATTGTTCCTGGGGGATTAGCAGATCGGGTAATTTGTTATATTATGTCACTTCTTGTTTGATTGTGAAGTATAATTAACTGATTTGGACAAAAATAAAGTCTTTAAATAAACTAATATACCGAAACAAAAGGAAGCTGATAACATCGAAGTCTGAATGCCAACGTATACTTTATAAATAAATATGTTGATGGTATGATTGAGGAGAAAGTCAGCGCCTGATAGGAATTAAGTTGTTTCTCAGACACTCTTTGGCGTCTAGTACATTGTTACACAGGCAGAAATTCTAAAAAAGTCCTGTAACTGTCTAATATTTTGAGTACTTTTGATATATTCAGCCTTTGGTCAGTCTTGAGGGGGACACAAATACTCTTAATGTATTTGCATATCCTGTGTAGAATTTGGCAACGTCTCCAAATGATTGGGCAGGCAAGAGTATCTTCCCTGTTGCAGTACTTGCTTTGCAAAATTCAGTTTATATATTGAAGATGTCCAGTTTTGAGTGGGTTTTGACCCCTGCTTTGTGGTCTGTCCAGTTCAAGGATATACTTTGGATTGGTGCAAGACCCTTTGAAGTTACCAGTATCTTGTAAAATGGCACAGGTGAAGTTTGAAACATTTGGTTGCTAATCTTTAAACACTCAGTGCTAAGTGTTGCTACGTTTCAGGAGCAGAACACGTGCAATAGCAAAACAGATTTGGATTTTTGTTGTGAGTTTGTTCGTGATTAGTTACAATATTTGAGGTCTAGAACCCATGCAGATGAGATGTAGTAACGTATGAGAGAGGGGCTAAGGTGATTCCTGTAGTATAGACTGGAAATGAAAACTGGGGATTAAGAAATATTGGAAAATGCTGGCTTTTGCTTGAGTGCCTCCCTCTGAACCTGTCATGTATAAATGAGTATTTTTTAATTATTGTGTAACACCTGTTTTGCTGTAAGGAATGAAGTGTTTTGGCTACAAATGAAGCATGTAAGTTAAGAACTCACCGCATCATTCTCAGCTAAATGAGACATCATTAAGAACATGTGAAATAATGAGCACATGTATATGCTAAAATTGGATGAGTTTGTAAATGACTTTGGGTTAGTTCTGGGAATAACTCTGCTATTATTGCTGTATAAATCAGTGCACCTAAGGTGGTGGAGCTGTGTGGATCGATACCAGCTGAGGATTTGGTCCTGTGAATGCTTGCTTATAGTAGAAATTATGTAGGTCATGAATCATAATTATCACCTAAAAAATAGTTTGTATGGAGTCTTGTTGCCTTCAGTGAATTTACTTACTTGAGTTGAAGGTAGTCAGATGAGAAAAGAGTTGACAGACTAATATAGAAGCATTAGGAAAAGCTCTAAAAAGCCACAGAACATTCAGTGCTGGGTTGAGCATTGGACTTAGATGATTTTTGAAGTCTCTTCCAACCAGATGTATTCTGTGATTCTGTAATCCTAGCATGGCAGAGGTTGGAAGGGACCTCTGGAGATATCTGGTCCCACCCTCTTGCTAAAGCAGGGTCATCCACAGCAGCTTGCCTGAGATCACAATGTCCAGGCAGGTTTGGAATCTCTCCAGAGGAGGAGACTCCACAATCACTTTGAACAGCCTAGACCAGGGCTCTGACACCCTCAAAGAAAAGAAGGTTTTCCTTATGTCCAAAGGAAAACCTTTTGAAGTCCTATATCAAAATGCTATGCTTTTTATTCTGACTCCTCCCTAGCAAGGAGTGTTCTGGGAAACAGTAATACATAAACAACCCGTGGGAGTGTACATCACAAAATAAGGGAAATATCCACTTTAAGAGTGATGTCGTTCAACTGGTGCACACAGTCACGATTGAAAAGGTTGATTTACCACTGTTAAAAGGGAGTATGTGGTTGTGCAGACGCTGCCTGGAATTATTTAATATGTTGCCATCCTGGTCAATTCCATGGTATTTTCTTGCACTGGCTCCCATGGCCATGAAGTTGTCTGTGAACAGTTTCAGTTTAGTAGTGAAAAAGATATTTTCTGTATAGACTGGAAACATTGTGATTTATTTTATTTCTATTTGAAGGATGGGAGGCTTCAGACCGGAGATCACATCCTGCAGATCGGTGACACCAATGTGCAGGGAATGACCAGTGAACAAGTTGCCCAAGTGCTGCGAAACTGTGGGAATTCTGTTAGGATGGTTGTTGCAAGAGACCCAAAATGTGAAATTATGGAGACTCCACCAGCTCCTGTGAACTGGCCTGTCAGTGCATTACCTTCCTTTCAAAATGGAAACGTAAGTATCTGGTGGCTCTTCATGACATTTTAAGTATGTTTGTGGCTTGTGGTCAGAAAGGAGGAGAACAAAGTGTTGTTGAGTACTAGAGTGCTTCTCCTTTGAGTTTTCAGATATCATATGTGTGCATTTAAATGGTCATTATTACAGCCCTTCCTTCTGTAATTTTCCTTTTTTCCTGTATGTTATTAATAATATTGGGATTGGAATTACCATCTTTGCAGAATTTCTTTCAGTTTGGGTAATTTAATTACAAAGTCCATCAAAGTTATGAATAAATGGTACTTTCAGTTTTCCCTCTTAACTCGTTACATTTTTACTAATCAATCATTTCTAAGTGGATTTAAAACTTGCCTATGAATTTCCTTAGTCTGAAATCCAGAGCGCCGTGGCCACACCAGAATTATTCAGCACAATCATCTTCTTATGAAACAGAAGTGTAATGTTTTCATAGTCTACGCTAGTGTCTGTGATAGGAAATATATCTAAAAATTTTGAAACTTGTTTTAGCAAATCTTATCATGGTCATATCAAAGTCTCTTGTTTTTGAAGTCATTCTCTTCAGTTTTGAGTAATTAAAATCAACAAATGCTACACTAAGTGTACAGTAGGTCTCGAAACATAAACAAAGCTGTGCTTGTGTACCATCTGCTACTACTGTGCTGCTTAGATTTAGGTGTAGAATCTGAGTAGCCTTTTCTTTCTTGTCTGGTTTCTTGAATATGTGTGCAGATAGCTTGCTTTTTTTTTTCTCTCTCTTTTTTTTTTTTTTTTTTTTTTTTTTTTTTTTTTTTTTTCCCAAGCACCATTTTTAAAGGTCAGACTAGCAGTCATATAGTTACAAACTCACCTTCTTACTTACTGGGCATAGTCATTGCAAAGGCAGCCATTAGCTTCGTGTCTTGCATCTCTCAGGAACATGACTCTGGTTGAAGCTGTTCAGTAAAGTATTATGGGTCTTTCTCCTCTCAGCAGAGGGATTGGTGTAATAGGAAACATGAGTGACAGAGAAATGGGAGAGGGCAATCTGTACCTGAGGTTAGACTCCTAAAAGTGGATTTATCTACTCTGGAAAAAAGGCTTTCCTAGAGAATCACCATGGTTATGAGGTACTTCTTTTCTGGATGTCCTGTATTTTCCAGGACCCTGTATGTTTTATTTCCTCCACAAAGATTCCATTCCCTGATTCCAAAGGCAGGCCTGTTTGTCACTAATCAACACCAGGCACTGTAGATGTTGCAACCTTTGTAAAATGTTATTCCTTGTGGATGTGTTTTCAGTGTCCTCATTATTCCTGCTATGTAGTTTAGAGGGGAAGAAAAAAATCAGGTTTCAATTTCATCTACTTTCTGAATGTCAACTATTGTTCTCTAAACTAAATGGTGCCTTCGTATTTAAATTTGAGGAAGCTCCTCTTGCTGATGTTGAGAGATTTGCTGAAGTCAAGAATAGTGGCAAATCTGTATCTGTTCATGATGATTTTAATGCTCCACCTTTCAGTTTGTGTCTGATTTACAACAGAACTTCTTCCTATAATCTAATTTCTGTTTTCTGAGCGCTTTCACCAGCTGTGAGCTTAGGAATAGGAAACATTTTCCTTGTCTGTTTTGCAAACCGGCAGAAAGGCATTTTTAATAAATGGTTGGATTTATTTTGATTTGTTGTTTGCTTGTTTGGATTTTTTTTTATTGGGAGGTTTGGGCTTTTTGTTGGAGTGTGTGTGTTTGTGGGGTTTTTTTTGGTGTTTGTTTGGTTTGTGCCTTTTTTTCAGTTTAATATCTTATTTCCTTTAAATTTGCTGTAGTAGAGAATAACTGAAAGTTTTTTTTGTCTGTGTATGGGCACAAAACCCCAGTCATATTTTCTGTGTTGTGCAAGATAGTGACACCAGTCTTAGCAACCTGCTGGTGCTGACTGTATTTGCACTCTCTACTTCAGGTTTTTTCAAACTCTATTTGTACTGTTTTGTATTCTACCAGTAACATTACTTAGAGAAAATATCTGTAGTGCCAGAACTCTGGCTATGAAGGGATTTTGATTGTTAGAGCGGTAGGACTCTCAAGGCCATAGCTCCATTTCAGATGTTGCTTTAGGCTTGTTTACTAGTTTAGTTCCCTCTCCTAAAGATAAGTGACAGCATCAAAACTTATCTTCATCTCCATCAGTTTCTTATGGAGCAAGAGAGTTGGAAGCATTTAATGAGCTTAATGAGATGGCTAGTGGAGGGAGGTGTGTGTGAGATGAGATAGGAGATAACTGCCCATCGATTTCTCTTTCAGTGAAAAGTGAAATGGGTACAGCTGTAACTTTGGTCTGGCTTTTAATACAGGTTCTTCCAAAGATGATACTTGGCAAGCATTTGATTAAACTTCTCTTTTTATCACTCTCCTACAAAATGTTTTCCAGTTTCCTGGCCCATTCTTTGTTGTTGACAGTGACACTATCCCTCTTGATTTCATCACTTTAACAGATCTTTTTCTGATCGTAGAATCATGGAAGTGTTTCAGTTTGAAAAGGCAGTTGAGCTCAACTGTCAAACAGAGACTGCCATACCCATTAAACCACGTCCCCAAGTGCTATGTCCACACATTTCATGAACACCTCCAGGGATGGTGACTCCACGACCTCGCTGGGCAGCCTCTTCCAATACCTGACTGCTCTTGCAGGAAAGAATGTTTTCATAATATCCAACCCAAACCTTCCCTGGCACCATTTCAGGCCATTTCCTCTCATTCTATCACCTGATACTAGGGAGAATAGACCTTCTTTTTGATCTCTTGGGCTGTATCTGATTACTAAAACTAAACAACTTGATGTATCTTAATCTTTTGAAATCTCCTATCTATGTGCTTGGTTGTTTTTTTCTCTGTGATATCACCAATGGCTTTAGTATGTGCTGTCTAAACTCTGTCTTGCAGTTTTGACTTGTCAGAGTAGAGTTGCACAGACATAGTGAAGCCAGATTTCTGGAGACCTTTTTCCCTGTACTTCCCCAGATGAACGTCAGATTGTTTTACCTAGTGGCTTGGTTAAGTGTAACAAGCCAAGGGTTTGGAGAACCCTCTCTTTTCAAATACTGTTTGTTAGGAGAAGCTGTCTAATCACTTCAACATGGAAGCATTTCCAAATGAATACTCCCTTCCTCTGGTAACACTTGATAATAGCTTTCACTAAATTCAAACTAAGGAATCTCTTGCTTCCCGTTGCTCTAGACAACCTGGAGGCTTCCAATGCTCTTTGCAGTTTGGTGGTATTCAGATCTAAACAGGATCCTGTCAAACTCGTTAAGCTGATGTGTGTATGAGGCTGACTTTTGGAATGTTTTTGTGGTTTGGGATCTAGCATCAAAACAAACAGTAAGCTCCAACACCTCCCTAGTCTCCCATGTTTGCACTTAAATAAGCAACTGCTTTCTGTAGTAGAGATATGCCTACTATGTATACATGTGGTTTCCTTCATTTCAGGGCATCAGACCTGTCTCTGTTTGGAGAACCCTTTCCTACTGCCCCTCACTTTCTTAGTAGGTGATAACAAGGAGACATAAGCATCAGTTTTTCTGTCAGAAATGTGTGATATGATAACGCTGTGTATTTATAGCAGGTTTTCATGGGTTTTTTAACTATCCAGTAGAAAGAGCTTGGGCAAGTGGATTCATGACGCTGTTTACCAGGACTAACATGTGAACAGGAAGAAAAGAAATTCTGAGCACTTCCAGGGTTTCTCTTGTCTTGTGAATTAATTGAGGTGTTGTTACAAGTGGCAGTGGAATCCAAAGGGAAATGGCTGATGAAAACCTTTGTTTTCCATAAAATATAAATACTACACCTCAGACAGGTATGTGGAGAATGTATAAGGAAAGAAATTTAAAAACAGCTAATGACTTTAGGTGGCACCTTATTTTCAGCAAACACTATGTATCTCTCTTGCAAATATGAAAATATTTCCTCCTAAAATAGGAAACTAAAATCCTCACTTCTGAAGATTTTAATTAGCCTCTAATATTGTAACAGAGCTCAGAAATGATGACCTGTGTTGTACTGTCTTGTGCTTTATTTCTAGGATGACTCCAATCTTTTTGAGACTTATGATGTTGAACTTATAAAAAAGAATGGGCAGAGCCTGGGGATAACAATTGTTGGATATGCTGGCACAAGTGATATGGGTGAGTTCTACAGGATTTGATAAAGTCTAGGTCAGAGGTTTCTCATATATCCTTTATACTATGGGGAGAATGGGGCTGTTTAGTCTGGAGAAGAGAAGGCTGAAAGGGGATCTTATCAATGTCTATAAATATCTGAGGGATGGGTGTCAAGATGAAGGTGCCAGGCTCTTTTTGGTGGTGTCCAATAATAGGACAAGGAGCAATGGATACAAGTTAGAACACAGGTGGTTTCACCTCAACATGAGGAGACACTTCTTTATGGTGAGGGTGACAGAGCACTGAACAGGCTGACCAGAGAGGTTGTGGAGTCTATTCTGGAGACTTTCAAAACCTTCCTGGCTTGTGTGTGACCTGCCCTATGTGATGCTGCTCTGGTGGTGGTGGGGGTGGTGGTGGTGGGGGTTGAACTTAATGATTTCTGGAGGTACCTTCCAACCCCTAAGACTCTGTGATTCTCTGAAAAAATGTAGCCATCAAAATCTCTGAAGAAAGTATTTGGAGAACTTGCTGCAAAGTGAAATTCAGCCACAAAAAAAAATCAAGAGTTTTATTTAGCTCTTGATTTGTGAATTTTACCTACTTGCATTGTTACTGTGAAAGAGAAGTTGTAACAGGCAGTTCCTGTGTATGCAGGCATTTCTGTCCACACATTTACCCCTGTGGCATATAGCGTAGTTCAGACAGCATGTTTTAACAAGAATTTAAAAATCACAGTATGGGATGTCCCCAGAGTCTGCTTTACCTTTTGAACGACACTTTCAATATGTACAAAACAGCTCGACACACAACTTTGCTGTGCTTGATGTGTATGCCACCTTCATAAGATGAGGTCTTTGAGTGGACAAACAGGTTAGAGTACCTGTGCTAGGAAATGGGAATGTGGAATAAACTGTGTTGTTTTGTTTTGGGTTTTTTTTTCCCCTGAATCCTTTTTAAATTAATACTGTTTACTCAGCTTTCAAATATTCATTCCACAAATGATAACATCTTTAAAGTTGGCTCAACTGACTATGCAGTTTTACACAAAAGGATAGTGCTTTTTATCCCTCCTCTTCCTCATGTGACTGAAGAAGATGGTGTGGGAAGGTGAGGGAGATGGAGTTGCTCTCTAGTCCTCTTCATTCCCAGAGGGTCCTCTCATGCTGGTGATCAGGAATCCAAGCTAGTGTGCCATGAACACTGGGAGAAGGTTAGGGAGTATGTATCACACAATGGGAAAATGCAAAATTTATTTTCTGAGCATGGACAAACTGTGTTTGTCAGGTGTCTGAGGAAGCCTAGTACTCAGGAAATGAAGGATCGAGTCAAGATTCACTAGAGTTACAGAACATCTCATATCTTGCAGGCGTTAGTGGAAGGGAAGGGTTACTGTTTCAGCTTATGACTGGATTTTTTTTAATGGGCTTTTCATTCTGTTTTGGTTTTATTTCCTTGTTCCAACTAGAAATTTGAATTAATAACTGAACATCAAGCATGACAAAGGACAGCTTTTCTGATTTCCATGTTTCTCTTTTTAAAAAACATTTTCTTAAAGAAAAATCCTTTTTCATTAAGATTTAAAGTACTAAATTCTTTAACTGTAAGGTGATTGAAGTCCTGATCAAAGTACTTAAGCACATACTTTACTTTTAGCTTAGGTAGTCCTATTGAAATCAAATGCAGCATGGATTTAAGTGATTGTGGTTTAAAGCCTGGGTGAGCACGAGGAGCATTGAGGAGGTGGTGGCCTTTTGTGAGACATATTAAGGGAAACATATTGAGGTCGGTGTGGAGGTGGTGGTGTTAGTGCTAGTTTTTTCTGCTGGAGATCCTCTGTGTCAAGCTGTGAGAGTGGCAACTTGAAATATTACTGGTTTACAGAATCACAGCTTTGTGACCATTAGTAGTGTGTGTGTGTGAGAAACAACCCGTAACTGAAAATCTTACTAAGAAAAGAAACAAATTAGGTTAATGCAGTGACTTGTTTCTCTTCCTTCCCTCCCCCTGCCAACAGAACCTTCAGGAATTTTTGTGAAAAATGTCATACCTGGTAGTGCTGCTGACTACAATGGCCAAATCCATGTTTATGACAGAATTGTTGCTGTAAGTAAAATAGTCTACTTATATATTGTTGTAGAAGAAAGACTTCATTACACATCTCAGTTAAAAGAGCAGCATACGAAAGACTTCTTAAAACTTATTAAACTTCCTCTTCTTTGCAGAGGAAATAATTCGTTGATTCCTGTTTGTTTAGGTAGGTTTGTAACAGGAATATGCTTTGGCTTGCTGTGGTTAAAAAGATGATCGTTATATTCAAAGAAGCAGTAAATAGAAGTTAACTATGAAAGAGGGAAGCATTTGGATTGTTCCAGAGTGGAGAGCCTTGACCTTTGGTCTGAAGTAAAGATGAGGAGCATCAGCTTCTGTTTGAACTGAATGGGATTTGAGCATGGTTAAGATTTTGCAAGATGTGGCATGGTGCTTATGGTCCTTCTGCCTAGCATGGTGTAGATACAACAAAATTGTTAATAGTCACAAATGAGGTTGAAAAGCCTAAGCTTTACGTGTAGAAAATTAAATCCCATTGCTTAACAGTGAATTGAATAATGGCCAAATTTGCATTCAAGCAGGAATGAATTACAGAGTCTTTTTGTTTTAAGAGGTAATATTTATAGAGATAAGATTTTAAAGTACTTCTCATATGTGTGCTCTGCCAGACCTTCAAGAGTCAGCTTCTCCTTTTGTGAGGGCCAAAATTCATAGAACCCTGTGCTTTCTCCTGCAAAGCTGCACTTAAAGCCCCTGTTGATGCATGATCTAACAGTGAGGGGAATGGAGTATATTGAGTGTAAATTAGAGCACCTGAGAATTAACGTAAAGATTGGGCTTTTCAGAGTGGATTATGTGAACAGTTATCTGTATGGGCTTGTGGTGCATGTGAGAAATCCAGGAGATGACTAACAGTGCTAATGAACTGAGTTCTAGGTTGCCTACTTTTGCTGGGAAGCTTCATCCACAATAGCCCTCAAGCAAAACTACTGTAGGGGGAACTCAGTGCATATTTATATCAGAGAAGTAAAATCTGTTTTGTTGTTGTTCCATGAAGACAGAAGAAATTACTGTTGTGTTTCCTTTTTAAAAATACATTTTGAAAATGTTGTCTAATTAGTGAGATGTGACTGATTTAATGAGATTGTTTTGCAAACACTACTGTCTTAGGTGACTGACCCTGTAATTTCTGCACAAAATCATGTGGATGTTGCTTACAGTGTGTGATACAGCCTGAGAGTGTAATGTGGTTGCTGTTATATGATGTGATTTTCTTGGTTTAGGTTGATGGAGTTAATATACAGGATTATACCAACCAAGAAGTGGTAGAGGCATTGCGTAATACAGGACAGATTGTACGCCTTACCTTGCTTAGAAGGAAATCATCTTCCACTGCTTCTTTAGAAATACCTTCAGATAGAGGTAAGAGTTTTTTAACATTTTGGGTTTTTAAATTTCTTTCAGCAACTAATTTTATTTTTCTCTCTGTTTACAGTAATGTAACAATTAGGTCTAGACACCACATAACCCTGCATTCTGTAAAGACACGCTGTAGAAAATGAGATATTTGAGGAGAAATGGAAAGAAACAGAAATGAGGGATTCAGGAAAAACGAGTGCAAAACTCACGTGTAACAAACAAACAACAACAAAAAAAAAAGAGTAGTTACTGATCTTCCTACTTCATATAATTTGTAGCATTTGATTTTAATTCTTTTTCCCGTCTCTTTTCACAGTGCAACCAACTGTTCCAACCTTTGCATTCCCTGGAGTTGTAGAGCCTGAAACTAGTGTGGACACTAAGAATAAGGAAAACCAAGAACAGAAGGATAATCTTCAAAATGACAGGAAGCAGACTCTACATAACACAGGTGGATAGGATATCTTGCAATGTCTCTTTGGAGCCTTTATAATTATAGAATCATAGAATGCTAAGGTTGGAAGGGACCTCAAGGATCATCTAGTTCCAACTCCCTACCATAGGCAGGGACCCCTCCCGCTAGTACAGCTCACTCAAGGCCTTGTCCAACTTGGCCTTGAACACTCCAGGGAGGGAACAGCCACAACTTCCCTGGGCAACCTGTGCCAGTGCCTCACCACCCTCACTGAAAAGAACTTCCTCCTAACATCGAGTCTAAATCTCCCCTCTGCCAGTTTAAACCCACTGCCCCTTGTCCTGTCGTTGCAAGACCTTGTAAATAGTCCCTCCCCAGCCTTCCTGTAGACCCCCTTCAGGTACTGGAAGGCTACTATCAGGTCTACTTGAAGCCTTCTCTTTTCCAGGCTGCAGAGCCCCAGCTCTCTCAGCCTGTCCTCATAGCAGAGCTGCT
>VWZE01001276.1:342775-358816 GCA_013396675.1 Eubucco bourcierii | reverse complement strand
CTGCAGGCTCAGGTTGAGCTTTTCATCACCCCAAATGCCCAGGTCCTGTTCCTCAGGGCTGCTCTCAGCCATTCTCCACCCAGCCTGGAGTTGTGCTTGGGCTTGCGCCTACCCAGGTGCAGGATCTTACCCTTGACCTTGTTGAATTTCATGAGGTTGGCCTGGGCCCACCTCTCCAGCCTGTCCAGGTCCCTCTGGATGGATCCCTGCCCTCTTGTGCCCTTTTAGCAAGGCTAAAGTCAACTGTGCCACATAGCTTGGTGTCATCTGCAAGCTTTCTGAGGGTGCACTGGTTCCTCTGTCCATGTCACTAAGATGTTAAACAGCACTGGTGCCAGCACTGACCTCTGAGGGACACCACTTGTCACTGGTCTCCAGGTGGACATTGTGCCCTTCATTACAGTGACTCCATCCTGCTCTCCAGGCCCTCTGCTCCCTCTCCTCTCAGCATGACAAGTGTTATTCCCAGCCTGCAGGCAAGCTGCAAATAGCAAAACGCAGCAGCCTGCCTTAACATTAGCAACAACGTTTAAATCACACTCTGGAGGCTAATTGGCTGGAATTCAAAGGTGACACAGAGAGAGTTGCCCTTGAAGAAAGCATCAGATGTGGAAGTGTTGTTCCAACCTGCCCAGGCTCTCCTGCTCTCTATCCCTAGCCTGAGAGGGCAGAGCCACTGCAGCACCACAGCAGGGCTCTGGGCACTCAGCATGCCAAGGCTGCCAAGGCTGAAGGTCCTTCCCAGCCAGCCCAGTGTGCTTCTTTTCAAGCTGTGTGTCAGCAGGTGTCCAGCTGGGCTGAGCTGCAGGTTCCTCACTGGAGGGTGGCATTGGGATCCCTCCCCAAGCCCAGGGTGCAGCAATCAGTGTTACAAGTTGTGTTTGACATCTTCCTCAGCTCCTCACCTCCCAGGGTCATGATGTGCTCTGAGGCTCCATTCTTTCCACAAAGATGAAAGCTTGCTCCCAGCTCCTCTGTTGAAAAGCAGACTTCAAACATGANCTCTCCATTTTTCTTCTGTAAGGGTCCCACATTCTCCCTAGTCCTCCTTTTCTCACTAATATACCTGCAGAAATTCTTCTTGTTCCCTTAATGTCCCTGGCCAGATTCAATTCCAGCTGTACCTTAGCTTTCCTTACCTGATCTCTGGCTGCACAAACAGTATCTTTGTACTCATCCCATGCCCCCTGTCCTTGCTTCCACTCTCTATAAGCTTTCTTCTTGCATTTAGGTGTATCCAGGAGCTCTCTATTCATCCATGCAGGCCTCCTGGCATTCTTACCTGCCTTCCTCTTTTCTGGGATGCATTGTTCCTGAGTCGGGAGGAGGTGATCCTTGAACAATGACCAGTTTTCCTGGGCCCCCCCTTCCTTCCAGGATTATTTCCCATGGCACTCTGCCAAGGAGATCCCTGAAGAAGCTGAAGTTTGCTCTTCTGAAGTCCAGAGCTGTGATTTTGCTATTCACCCTCCTTGATGCCTTAAGGATCCTAAACTCTACCATTTCATTGTCACTGCAGCCAAGGCTCACTTCACTCACCAGCCCTTCCTTGTTGGTGAGGACTGGGTCCAGCATAGCACCTTTTCTTGTGGGTTCCTCTCCCACTTGCAGGAGGAATCAATTTTCAATACTGATGGACTCTCGTGTTTTACTCCATCTTTAGCTTTTGTAATGTAATACTTTTTATTCAGGTTCCTCAGAAGTAAAATTCTCTCTGCTGGCTCTGAGACTCTTCCATCACACCTTATCCCCAAAATGTAGCACTTTCCACAGTTTTGCTGAGAGTGCATTCTGTCTCATAATGGAAATCACTGAAGATACTGTATTGTTTAAGGCCCTGTAGCTATTGACTGTCTCATAACTGGCTGTCAAGCCATTAGTTAATGTTGGCTTTGATCCCAGCGATCCATCTAGTTTTCTGCCTATTTAGGAGCCATCAAGCCCATACTTCAGTTTCTGAATGAGAGTGCTGATGCAAATGGTGTAGAAGAGTTTGATGAAGTTGAGGTGTATGACACTCTTCATCCACATGTCTATCTTGGCAATCAGATTGGTCAGTTATTTGGAAAATCTGGATTAAGTGTTCCTGATTTGCCTTCTTACCACTTTCATCTTTGGAAATAGAGTTCAAGAGGAAGTATTTCATGATGTCTTCAGGGTTGAGAGAGTTCAAATTAGGCAGGTGTTTTTAGCAGGAAAAACAGTTGGACACAGGGGCAGTTCACAAAGCTGGCATGGCTTGCTTTGGGTTTTAGCTGACTTCTGAGTCAAGGTTGGAGATCTTTCCAGAAGGCATCCTTCAATTTTCCTGCAGATTTCTGGGCTCTTCTACAGGAACTTCTGGGTGAATTTCTACAGCTTCTGTTAAAGTCAGCATAAATTATCCTTATGCCTTGTAGTTTCTAAGATATGTAGATGTAATAGAGGATTCTAAATTATGACTGTCAATGAATAACAATTTTTCTGTGATTGTGGAAGATCTGTCAGCATTAAAGACAACCTGGAAACGAGAGAAATGTAGCAGTTCCTATGTTCCATTCTGGTTTACTTTTCTGTCCAAACCTTGTAACCAGACATCCTTTGTTGTGACTTTTGCATGTTCCCAGAAATAGGGAGCCAAAACAGAGGTGATTGAGTAGCTGAGATGTGAGGTTATCAAAGCATTGTTTTAGCTGCATGAGCAGAAAAGCTTGTACTGATTTATAGTTACAGTGGATGAATAACTTAAGGATTTAGCAGTGGGATGTAGTTAGGGGCAAAAGAGCCAGGAGGGCTTGCACTTGCTATGGCAGAGACTAGAAAAGAGCAGCACATGCTGTCCTGTGTCACTTGGCCAGCCCTTTTTTACTGTAGGACTTTCTATGCATGAAACATTATCTTTTTCTACTGAAGTGAACAGTATTTCTGTAGTCAGTTCCTGACTGCTTGTTGTTGGGTTATCTTGTGTCACAGGCCGCAGATGTCTGCCCTGATGCAAAGAGAACTTTGTGAGGACTTTGTTACCTAATACCTAGTGCCGTACAAATATATGCTATCGATGCCAACATCACCTTATACCTGGAACTAGAATTGCTTTTACTGCCTTGGAATTACCAAACTCTGCTAGTTTAAAGGTGTGTTATCTAGACATGCCTTAGTGATCCCTGTTCTGCTGAAAATCAAACTATTTTTGAGCTCTTTTTATAGTTTGGGAGTCTGCTGCTTTGTGGTTCTGCTGCGTCCCTGTAAATACTCCACAGCCCATAGTTTCAGAAGAAGTGTGTAACCAAGCTCATGTGTGAGTGGCTCCCCTTCAGTTGCATTGTGTGATTCTCATAATCCCCTTCCTTGGAGCTCTTCGGAGCATGGTGCAGATACTGTTTGTTTGCGGTTGGACGTTGCCTGTGATACCATCTAGCCCTGCTGATCCTCCATAGACCAGCAGGATAATGCTAGGGGCATGGCTTGGAAAGCGAGTAACAAACTCAGCAACATGGCATGCAGTGGTAAGCAAATATCACTGTGTGATCAAACTGAACTTTTTCACAGTGAGAAAACAACTTTACATTGCAAGGTTCTGCAAAAGCTCTGTGTGTGTGTATATCTCTGTTAAAAAGTCTAAATACCTGCAAATTTTACTCCTGCTGAAATACAAGGTCTAAGATTTCACCCTGGCATAGAATTTAATGGCCAACTTTACATTCCAAAGATAGGTGCTTATTTTGGACATGGTGATTGGCACTTCATTATAGTGGTGGTAAAGTAAATAGTGTTAATTTAAGGCTCTGACTAAACTCTGGAAATGCTTTTGGAAGCTTAATGTAAAAGGTATGTTTTATAAAATATGTATTACTTCCCTTTAAGCCCAGTTGTGTGAAATTCTTATGAAATTGTGTTTCCTGGAGAGGTATTAAATAATAATTCTGACCAGGCAAAACTGTGCTTAAGTAGTTCTGTTACAAAGGCAACATGGTTTGGGATGCAGTGTGTACAAGGCCTGAAACTGTCTGTTAGCAGACTAGAGGCAATTAACTTCACAGCTGCATCTGCAAGACTGCAGACTGGGCAGAACTGCTTTCTTTTGCCTTGCAGCAGTACTCAAAACCCAAAAGATATGATGATACCAGTCAGACACTTAAAGATGACTGGGAAAAAATATCCATTGGTAGAGCAGATAGATGCAGTGCATTAATGGACTACGCTAGAGTACAGTACACATCCTTCTAGAGTGAATTTGTGAAAGCATGAGGAAATTGCAAGAGGAAAAGGTCCTAGTTTTGAAGATGCTGGGAATTTTGACCCAGAAAGATTATTTTTCCAATACAGTTGTGATTTATTCTTGTCACTTGCTAATTTGAAATATGAAACTGTCAGAAGGCCAGACTACACTGGAAACCTTTGCTAATGAAAGCTGTCCCTGGGAAGTGTTTTCACTTCTGGGGCCTTGCACATTATAGAAGATGTGGTATGTATCCCAGGTCATGAGAAATCCAGCTGGATAAGAGACTAGAAGGCAACTTCCTATTAGCTGCCATGTGGAAAAAGCTGGTTGGGTAGGGGAGGTGGGGAAAGGAGCATTTAAAGTGGATTGAGTGATATCATTGGAATTGAATATATTTAATCCAAATCCCTCCAGCTAACATTTCCACAGTTCTGGGGAAGTTAGCACCAAAGACTTCAAAGCACGTTTGAAAGAAAGAAAGGGGGAAACTTCAAATGGGGACATGCCTGCTCTGAACAACTCATCGATTTTGGTAATGTGTTTTGGAAGTGACAAAAAAAAATCTGTATTCAACCAACTGAACACAGCTTACAGTTACTGAACTGAACTTGGAATATGACCCTGAGATTCATTACTCCTGGTGAACCTTGAAATCTGTATTTGGCTGCACAAGGGACTGTAGCTGCTTAGGTCCTGTGTGTTCACGCTATAACTTTGTAACAGCAGAAAAGGAGACTAAAGGATTTTTGTCCCTATATATATCAACTAATAGTGGGAGTAGAACAATGTGCTGGTGTTCTGATTTTGCTACAGTTGGAAGGTACAGACAGTGATCAGCCTCACAAGGCTGATCACAAAACTCACAAAGGCAACTTCTCAGACACTTCAGTGGAATTTCAGTGGAGGGAAAAAAAAGCCTTAACACAGAGCTGATAATTTTAGGACATTTTGTCTTCCCTATTTTCAGGAGCTGTTGTTTTTCAGAGAGAACTGTGGGTTGTACTCAAAAGTTTTTATTCTTGATGGAGTTTCTTTTTGGTGACAGAAAATAGTTACCTGAATTAGTGGAATCCTTGACTATCTGCATCTCCTTGAGCCCGTGGCTTAAAGGTGCTTTGAATGTTTTCCAAGTGAAATCTAAGTTGTTAGTCTTTGAGGGGTGTGATTTCTCAGTGCAGATCAGACAGAATTTGCCTATCTGGCATGACAGAAAGCGAGTGGAAGAGATACAATAATTGGTTATGTGGCCATGTCAGTTATCTTAAGTCTTTGCATTTGATGAGCGGAAAACTTCAAATTTATGAAATGATGTAATGAGGATTGTCTTTAAAAGCTCATGTTTCATCTTTGCAGTCTACAAAGGTGTTGAAGGCAGAGGCAGCTTGACATCCCCTTTTGTGTTGGCTTTCGCTAGTTGGTAGGGTCTCAGCTTCTCTTGGTGTCATCAAAATTCCTCCCCCTTCGAGATATTTGACTCGCTGGTTTGTGTGCGAAATGTGAGGTTGTGATTTACATTCTAAATTTCAGCAATACTAGTGGTCTGTGCCTTGTCCAGACATCTGACAAACTATTACAGTCACTTGAGGTGGGGGCAAAAAAACAGTTTTGGGAAATTCGGCCCTCAGTTGCCTCTGCTATAGCTGCTAGATGGAATTTGCTTTAGAGCTTGATTCTTCCCAGTTAAACATTGCTTCGCCTTGGAACTTTATATGTGCACTGAGCTTCTGGATGAGGTCAAATGCAGGGCAGCCAGTCATTTTATGCTGTCTAGCTCTGTCAAATTGTCTTACATGAATGTAATACTGCCTTGGTTGCATAAGTAAGAAAGCTGAAAAGATATAAATGTCAAGATAGCCGAGTTCCCACGGAAGACTGGTTTAGAACTGGAGTTTATATTAAAGCTCATGTTACTTACTGGCCTAATTAAACTAGACAAACCTTTATACCTGCCAAATGTATAAATAAAGTCTGTAACTGCATTGTGCTGACACAGCCCCTCGATAACAGCAATATCTTGTCAGGTGTTTTACTTCTTAAGGGGGTTCATTCTGGTGGGAGATGATGCTTCCCTGGAGTGGCAAGCGTTTTTATAGCAACAAATTATGAAGTCGTGTGAAATTTGTTTTGCAGCCTGAAAGAATGATTTATTTACAGTACTCTATGGTGCAGAACTCGCATCTCATCAGTGCAGACATCACCTCTTCTGCTTCTCAGCTGAATAAATCACGCGTTAGCAGTGGCTGACATTTTGCATTGTTTTCTAAGAAAGACATTTTTGATTTGCACTGTTTGATAGACCCAACTTAGTGTGCTTTCGTTTTTGGGGGCTATTACCTCTAATCTTTTATTTACACTCAGGTTTTATTGAAGTATTCAGAAGTAAATGCACTTCTGAATGTACAATATGCTTGTAAATTTAATATTCACTTTTATTTTTAGGAAGAGTTCTACTCCCTCCAGCGCATGAGCTGAAATCCAAGTGGCAAAACCTGCTGGGACCTGAATATGAAGTTATGGTATGTTATCTTTCAATAAACTACAGTCATGTGTGTTATTTCTTTAAATTACAGATCTGTGAACTTAGTATTACAATCTGTTTATAGAACAGTTTAGTGTTTGAAACAGTAACATCAGATTTTGTTTCCCTTAACACCAAGACTGAAATATAGGAGTGTTATGATGACTTGTTGGGGTCTTCTTTTAATATGTTTATGTAGATGCTATTGTTATACAGATAGAAGACAGGAAGAGTAACTTAAGCAAATCTACTGACCTTTTAAATCTGCATCATAGCAGCCACTTAAAATATGTGGTATTTTTATGATTTCATTTATGATCTATTTATTGTGCGCTGGGAAAAAAAAAAAGGCTCAGCAAAGAGCTCCTGCCTATCCCAAAGTGTCTTAAAATTTTATTAGAAGAATGAAAGAATGATTATCAAACTGGCTGGGAAAACAGGAAGTAACTCACAGTAGTGCAACTTTTTGGTGCCAGTGTCTATTAGATATTTCTTCACTTCATATTAAATAATTGCCAAGCAAAAGATTGTTTTGATGAATTGTCCTAAGGAGCTGACTGGACTTGTAATTCACTACTGCTTTTCAGTGCTGTCTTAGCCAGCGAGTACAGATAAAAGGCTCCAGACAGTGCTCTTCCTGAAGACTTAAAAAATTCTCACCACCACCACGAAAATGCCCTGTTTGTCTTTGACATGCTTGTCCAGTTGATTTAGAGACACTTATTTTTACTACTTGGAGTAGCCATCGCTCCAGTCACTCGCTGGAAGATTTAAAGTAGCTTTAAGAATTGCCTTGAGAAACTTGCTTCTCTTCTTTCCATTAGCAGTCCTTTAAGATCTGAAGTTCGTGTAAGATTATGTACATGATGCAATAAATCTGTTTGGCTGCCCACTTCTGTTGCTTGGTATTCCCATCCTTACATTTCAAGAGTCTGATATTACTTCCCTTAGCACTATCACACTTCCCACAGAGGACAAGAACCTGCTTAGTTTGTGAAACCATTCCTTTCTTAATCATTTAGCTGCTGTCAGTAAAATGCCAGGAGTGAAAATGTTAACGATTGGTCCTTGTAAATAATAGAAGAAAACTACTGTAGCATCCCATTTTGAAAGTAATTCTTGGGTTATTTCAGTTCTTGTTGTCTGTACCTGCCTATAGTCCTGTCTGGCTGCCTTCAGTATCATGGAATCACCAAGACTGGAAGAGACCTGTAAGGTCCAACCATAGCCCAATTCCCATGACTGATAAACCTTGTCCTGAAGCACCACATCTACAGCTTCTTGAACACCTCCAGGAATGGCAGCACCACCACCTCCCTGGGCAGCCTGTTCCAACACCTCACCACTCTCTCAGTAAAGAAGTTTTCCCTAAGGCCTAACCTAAACCTCCTCTGGCACGATTTAAACCCATTTCCTCTTGTCCTTGTGAGAAGAAACCAACACCAACCTCCCTACAGCTTCCTTTCAGGTAGTTGTAGAGAGCAGTAAGATCTCCCCTTACCCATCTCTTCTTCAGGCTCAACCCTGGTTCTCTCAGCAGCATATGACCTCCAAACCCCTCACCAGCCTCACTACTCTTCTCTGGACACACTCCAGCATCTTGATGTCTGATTTCAGCCTGAAAGCGCAGTCCCTGTTTCATACTGTCCTCACTCCTACATTCAGCTCCTTGAAAGTCATCCTGAGGGTGTCTGTGCATTTGGGTATTCTCTCAGAATTATTTCTTTCCAGAGGCAATAAGTGTTGGATGAGAGGGTTTGGTGTCACTTACTGCTTCTGTATTGCTGATCCTTTGTGGTACCAGTGGAAGGAGCTGAGGTCCTGCTGAAATATAAAAAGACCCTGAAAATCTGCATGGGGAGGGTGGTATCTGTGTGGTGTTTGTTGCCAGGTACCTGAGCGTGGGCAGTTGAGCTGAGGAGTCATTAGTCACAGATTCATTTAGTCACAACTGAATGGACATGAAATGGATTCTCTGTTGGGAAAAACACCCTAGGCACTGGAAAACAAGATGCTGGAAGCCCTGTTTAAAATTAAGCCAAAAGCAAAAGCTGAGGCTTGGTGTTGTTTTGTAGATACTTTGTTAAACTAGAAATTTCCAAAAGAGCCTCAAGTTACCTGATTTTTTTGAATTTTTTTTCCTCTAAGGATAGATATGCTCCAAAATTAAAAAGGGAAGGAATCCACCCAAACACATCCAACTCAAGTACCCCAAACCACAGTCTGTACATTGCCAAAGATGTAATTTCAATACGTTTCAAATTGGAGTAAATAACCGTCCAAGGTTTACTTTAAAGATAAATAAATTGTGTTAAGGTATAACATGACAAAAAATTAATTATTGTAAACATGGTTATTTTATTATTATTAGAAAAATGAAAGGTATACTGAAAGGATTTTTTTGTCACTGTTGTTAACTAATTCACATTTGACAATTAAACTCATGCATTTTAAACCATGTTAGAAACGTGGTGCAGAAGATGGTGGTTTAGTCTGGATGTCAGATGACTGAAGTGCTAACTTCAACTATCATCCTTTTCAAATTCTGACTAGCAAGTCTCTTTGGGCATTTGTGTCAAATATAATAGCATTTTGTGTTTATACAGGATTACTGAACTTGACTGAAATTGGCACTTGGGCTTTGGGAATAGGAATATTGTAGTCTGCTAATAGAATGTAATCACTGCGTTCCTCTGTCTGGGAGATTTTTCTAACATTTGTTTAAAATTACTTTGCATCCATGTGACTTTGCTTAAGTACAGTTTCTTTTGCTTATCTCTTTTTAAAAAAAATCATTATTTTTGCCAGAATTCATCATTCTGGTAAAGTCTTTATTGTCATGCTATTGACAAATGTTGTGATGTACAGTTTTTTTTTTCTTTCTTTCTTTCTTTGTTTTTTTAGGTTGTGAGTGTGGATATGCCCATTACAGATGATTCAGAGCTCCAGAAGTACTCAAAGGTATGACTTAGACCACAGTTTCCTTCATGGTATACGTTAGCAGGGTGATCCCAGGAAGGAAGGACACAATTCTAGAGATTTATGTGTTCCTGAAATTTAGAGGGTTTGAGGCTCTAACTTTTCCTGAAAAAGGCTGCCAATATTCTGGAGTGGTCCAATACCTCTTTGTTAGTGTATGGTCATATGAACCTTTTAACATGCACACCCACACACACCTTGGAATGAAAGAAAACCAACAATCCCAAAATTCAAACTACAGATATAAGCCTCGCATTTTGAGGTATTTAAATGCACTGAAATTCATAGAATCATAGAATGGTAAGGTTGGAAGGGACCTCAAGGATCATCCAGTTCCAACCCAGTGCCATAGGCAGGGGCATCTCCCACTAGTACAGCTCACTCAAGGCCTCATCCAACCTGGCCGTGAACACCTCCAGGGAGGGAGCAGCCACAACCTCCCTGGGCAACCTGTGCCAGTGCCTCACCACCCTCACTGGAAAGAACTTCCTCCTGACATCTAATCTAAATCTCCCCTCTGCCAGTTTAAACCCATTGCCCCTTGTCCTGTCATTGCAAGACCTTGTAAATAATCCCTCCTCTGCACCTGCTCCAACAGTTCCATGTCCTTCCTGTGCTGAGGGTTCCAGAACTGCACACAGTACTCCAGGTGGGGTCTGACGAGAGCAGAGTAAAGTGGCAGAATCCCCTCCCTTGCCCTGCTGGTCACGCTGCTCTTGATGCAGCCCAGGACTCAGTTGCTGTCTGGGCTGCATGTGCACACTGCAGGCTCATGTTGAGCTTTTCATCAACCCAGACTCCAAGGCCCTTTTCCTCAGGGCTGCTCTCCAGCCATTCACCACCCAGCCTGTATTTGTGCTTGGGATTGTGCCTACCCAGGTGCACGACTTTACACTTGGCCTTGTTGAATTTCATGAGGTTGGCCTGGGCCCACCTCTTCAGCCTGTCCAGGTCCCTCTGGATGGCATCCCTGCCCTCTAGCAAGTCAAGTGTACCACACAGCTTGGTGTCATCTGCAAACTTGCTGTTTTCAGAAGCCAGTACAATATGGAGCAAAGGCTGAACATCGTGGTCCTCTTGCAGGAGAAGCTTGCTGTAGTGATCCTGGTTCAGGGAAAGGGAGATCCATTTAATCAAAATGGTCAGAACTGAAATTAATTTCAGTTTTCTGTGATTTCCAAGATACGTATGTTGATGCTGTGTAGAGGTGATGCTCTTATGTACTCGTGGGGATGTCTTATTTGAGCAAGTCAATAAAATGAAACATGGGTCTGAGGGAATGTTGAGGGTTAATGGATTGCTCCTTTTACTTGAACATCCAGAATTAAGGTGGAACCAAGATAGTTGGTGTTTTAACCTAAGTAGTAAAAAACCAGAAAATGACAAAACCGAAGGAGCAGATACTGCTGATGGTCTCTTCTCCCCAAGTTGCCATGACTTTGCTGTCTTGATTGGATAGTGTATCAGTTTCATACTGTAGACCTAGGACACTACTGGCTGGAGGCTCCCTAGAGAAAAATTCCTCTGGGAAGAGGCTACCAGAAAATCAGTGATTTCACCTTGCAGAAACAAGGATGCCAGTATTCTTAGCTATTTGCAGAGAACACTTCATGGATATTTTTCTTGCCTCCGAAGTAGTGCAGCTAAATAAAACAGATCTTGTGATTATGAAATTTCTTTTAGTTTTGTGGAAAACTCAGCTTTTGGGTAGGCTAGACTTTTTTCCCACTATAGTAACTGTATTTAAAATACAGTTCAAATTGCCTTTTCCCCCAGAGAGCAGGCTGGCTGATTTTATTTGTGCAGGCAGTTTGTATGGAGAAATGTGGAGACTATAACACAGATGACTGCAGTATGGAGACTTAATCACCTTACTTGTGCTTAGTTTAACTTGGTGAGCTACTGAATCATCACTGTATTTGTATTGTGGTAGATAAAGACACACATGCTCAGCTGTGCTTATCTTTTGGCAGCTCTTACCTATCCACACTTTGAGATTAGGAGTTGAGCTTGACACGTTTGATGGACATCATTATATATCATCGATTGCTTCAGATGGTCCAGCTGCAACACTTGGTCTTCTGCAGGTGGAGGATGAACTTCTGGAGGTAAAAAAAACAGCAAACCACACCAAAACAAACAAACAAAAAAGACAAAAGGAGTCGCAGAGTCATACAATGACTTAGGTTGGAAGGGACCTTAGAGATTGTCTATTCCAACCTCCCTGCCATGGGCAGGGACACCTCTCAACTACACTTGGTTGCCCAAGGCCTCATCCATCCCGGCCTTGAGCACCTCTGGGGAGCAGGCATCCACAACTTACCTGGGCAACCCACTTCAGTCTCACCACCTTCATGCTGAAGAACTTCATGCTAAGATTCAGACTAAACCTACTCTCCCTCAGCTTAAAACCATTCCCCCTTGTCCTATCTCTAGACATCCTTGTGAAAAGTCACTGTTCAGCCTTCCTGGAGGTTGCCTTCAAGTACTGGAAGTCAGCTATAGAAGGTCCCCTGGAGCCTTCTCTTCTCTAGACTGAACTACCCCAGCTCCCTCAGCCTATCCTTATAGCAGAGGTGCTCCAGTACTTGGATCATCTTCATGACTCTCCTCTGGACTTGCTCCAAGTAGTTATACATGTTGTTTGCTTAGCCTTCTTAAAAATGCTTCAGTTAAATTCCAGTTAGGTTGCTCTGTGTGCAGTGGTTGTATTCAAGAGTCAGTTGTGGAAGCAGTTGGGAGTCCTGCTTTGGAAACCACACTCATTTTTCTTCACTGTTTCATTTCTCTTCTATGGACAGAATGTCAAAGTCCTGTGACCTCTTAGTGACTTCATGATTGGAATGTTTTAACAAGATATTTTAACAGAGATATATGTTTAGATAAATGTTTAGATAGATGTTTAACAGAGATAAATGTTTTAACAGATAATATTTGTGTTGAAAGCATTTGAATCTCTAGTCCTTTAGCTCAGTCTTCTGAGCAACTTGACATTAGCCTTTTTGGTGGCTAATCTTTCTTAATATTTGTCACTCCTAAAGAAATTTACAACAATCTGAGGAATAGTGGTTCCTGTTATGCATTATAACTTGCTTGCTGAGTGTTGAAAGACATTTGTGTGTATGAGCTAGTACATCAGTTTGTTTAAATATGTATAAAGAGGTATTTGGGCAACTTTGATGTTATCAGAAGCAGACCAGACTTGCTCAGGAGAAATATTTGATAGTATTAATAAAACACTGATTTTGTGTGAGTATGTATATGTCTGTCTACCAGTATCTGAGCCTGCAAGTGAAAACACATTGACTTCCTACTAAATACCTAATCTTTGTGGAATATTTTTAATTAGAACATTTTTTTAATAGTGAATGCAAAGAACATTTAATTGACATTAATGGGAACAGAATTAGGCCTTCTAAAAGATTCATTTGTTAGACATACAACTCTCTTGCTTTTACTTATTGTTCACCCTTTAACATCAAAAATTCATACCAATATCACTAAGACCTAAACCATTTTCTTCAGTTATTGCTTAATGGAGGGAAACTTCATTCCTAAAGGAAGGAATTAATGGGATGCTGGAAGTGTTGTTTAAATTCCTTGGCCACTAAACAAAAAATGATACAAAAAGCAATAATGCAGCGCTCTAGAGTAACTTGGGAAACTTTAATTGTATATTTTTAACAGATTTACTTATTACTGTGTGCTTAATTAAGTTCACAGATATGTCCAGGCCTAGTGAGCGTAATTTTTTTTTTTTCTTACTCTGTAGCTGGGAAAAAAACCCAACAATATAAAAATGTGCTCTGGGGCTAAAACTATATATGCCAGGTTCAGCCCAGAGTATATTTTTGCAGCCAAGTTATAAATCCCCTTAAGTAGGGGTTTGCAATGGAAAAAGTGACAGCTCCATTCCCCTACAAGCAGCTCTACCTGAGCCTGATACAGTTGGGATTAAAATGTGATCAGCAAGGAATTTTTTTTAATATATAGTGAGGTTGAATGTTGATTATTTTTAATGATGTGTTTGAGTTGTGATAGAAAGCATGGTATGTTCTTTTTTTTTTTTCCCCCACCTTAATTTTAGCTAATTTCATTGTGCTCTGTTTTTAGGAATAAATTACTTCCTTGTGTCCTTCTAGTTTTGTTATAAAATTTAACTTGCTCCTACTTGATGGCACAGCTGAACTAGAATGGTGTGGTGAATGAATGGGGTGTAGGGCACCTTGTGTGTTTTAGAGGCTGATTTCTGGCAGCTGCAAAAGAAGAAACAGGAGTCCCCAAGTCTGCCTGGGAGCGTGTGGTAGCTCTTCTCCATCAATCACAGCATGCTGAGAAGTGCTGGTAACTCTCCACCACACTGCCACTCTCAATGCATTAAAAAATCCTTACGCGTAGATACTTCTGCTTAAATAATTAACTAATGGATGAGCCTGATAGCTCAGCAGTTGCTGTAATTCTTACAGAAAAAATATCCATAGCAGGTTTGTCTTACTATGTTGGAGGCCAGTTAGACCACTCTGAATTATTCTTGTTGGCTGGGTTATAGTGTGGGAGGAACTCTGTGTTTCCCAGCAGTATTAGCTGTATTTGTGCCCTAACAAGTACAAAGGAAAAAGCAGAGGTGATCAGGAAGAAAATGGTGGCTAAAGTGAGACTGATCTGTAGTTGTGTCCAAGACTGAGCACCTCTGAAAAACAAGGAGATCACAGAATCATAGAATGTTTTGGGTTGGAAGGGATCTCCAAAGGTCATCCAGTCCAACACCCCCCCACCCTACCCAGTCAGCAGGGACATTCTCCATTAGATCAGGTTGCCCAGAGCCCTGTTGTGCCTGACCCTCAATATCTCCAGGGGGCCTCAATTACCTCCCTGGACAACCTGTTGCAGTGTTCTACAGTCATAGTAAAGAACTTCCTCCTAACATCCAGCCTAAATCTACTCTTCTCTAATTTCAAACCGTTGCCCCTTGTCGTATCACTGCAGGCCTTTGGAAACAGTTCCTCTCCAACCTTCTTGTAGGTCCTCTTCAGGTGCTGGAAGGCTGCTATGGTATTAGGTCTCCTTAGAGCCCTCTTCTCCAGGCTGAACAACCCCAGCTCCCTCAGCCTGGCCTCATAGCAGAGGTGCTCCAGCCCCTGATCATTTTTGCAGCCCTCCTCTGCACCCACTCTATTAGCTCCACATCCTTCTTGTGTTGAGCACTCCAGAGCTGGATGCAGTGGTCCATGTGAGGTCTTACCACAGCAGAGTAAAGTGAGATGTCTTGAGGCTCTACCTCAAGTACCTGTGGGCAGAGGTGTGTCTGTGTATGTTGTATATTTACATGCTGTATTTTCTAGAATCAGATGTGGATACATCAACAGGAGCATTGCAGCTTGGGTATGAAGTAGGGAATCTTCACTTATCCTTACTTACTGTGCTTTGATTCTTGTTGTATTTGATGATCTTGAAGGTCTGTTCTGCTTGGATGTATTCCTGTGTGACCTACTCTAGGTGATCCTGCTCTGTCAGGGGAGTTGGACTTGATGATCTTTTGAGGTCATGTCCAACCCCTAACACTGTGTGATTATGTGAAAACACTTCTGTGATTCTTTGCACACAGAGAAAAAAAAAAAACAAAATCTGGTTTATCACCTTTTAATTCTCTTTGTGTGCCTATGCCTTTCCTCTTGTGTGTAGGTAAATGGGGTTGAGCTCTGTGGAAAATCACGCCGGGAGGCGATCACTTTTCTAAAGGAAGTGCCACCCCCGTTTACGCTGGTTTGCTGCCGACGACTTTTTGATGATGGCACCGAGTCTCTTGTGGATGAACCCACCATGGGAGCTTCTCCCCAGAAACAAAAGGTAGGCTTTTCATGCCATTCAGTTGTGTGAGAGAACAACAGAACTGAAAACCAGTGACAAGTGGTGTCCCTCAGGGGTCAGTGCTGGCACCAGTGCTGTTTAACATCTTTGTCAGTGACATGGACAGAGGAATGGAGTGCACCCTCAGCAAGTTTGCAGATGACACCAAGCTGTGTGGTACACTTGACTTGCTAGAGGGCAGGGATGCCATCCAGAGGGACCTGGACAGGCTGAAGAGGTGGGCCCAGGCCAATCTCATGAGATTCAACAAGGCCAAGTGTAAAGTCGTGCACCTGGGTAGGCACAATCCCAAGCACATCTCCAGGCTGGGTGGTGAATGGCTGGAGAGCAGCCCTGAGGAAAAGGGCCTTGGAGTCTGGGTTGATGAAAAGCTCAACATGAGCCTGCAGTGTGCACATGCAGCCCAAACAGCCAACCGAGTCCTAGGCTGCATCAAGAGCAGTGTGGGCAGTAGGGCAAGGGAGGGGATTCTGCC
>VWZE01001276.1:277309-342493 GCA_013396675.1 Eubucco bourcierii | reverse complement strand
CAAGGCCAGGTTGGATGAGGCCTTGAGTGAGCTGTCCTAGTGGGAGGTGTCCCTGCCTATGGCAGGGGGTTGGAACTAGATGATCTTTGAGGTCCCTTCCAACCTTATCATTCTATGATTCTATGATAATACCATTTCTGAGAAAATGCACATATTTCTGATATGGTGATTTAAGTTTATAAGGACAGCATTTCTCTTTTCCTTTTGGATCCAGATCACTTTTCAGTCTTAAATTAACTTTTCCTGAAGCATACAGTTAAATGGAGCAATTTTGTATTAAATTGTCAAATAAAGCTAAGGGACTTTTTTCAAGGGCTCGTTGTGATAGGACAAGAAGGAATGGATTGAAGCTTGAGGAAGGGATATTTAGACTGGACATTAGTAAGAAATTCTTTACAGTGAGGGTGGTGAGACACTGGAGCAAGTTGCCCAGTGGTCATGGATGCCCCCTCTCTGGAGGTGTTCAGGGCCAGGTTGGATTGTGGCCTCAAGCAGTCTGGTCTAGTGAAAGGTATCCCTGCCTATGGCAGGGGGGTTGGAACTAGATGATCTTTAAGGTCCCTTCCAACCTACCCAATTCTTTGAATCCCTTTCGGCTTGTAAAGGACTACTGCTTCTTGGTGAAAGATAGCTTGCAACACTGGTGCTTTTATTGTGGTTTGTACAGGCTGGTCATGAGAACCTTCATTGTACTATAAATACAAGATAGGTAAATCACCAAGCTAGCATGCTGACTGTGAACATCCCATTCGTCATTCTTACACTTAATAGGTGAGTGAGAGCTCTGAATTATAGTAAATCACATCCTTGCCACCATTAGCTGATTACTTCCATGTTCTGAGTAGGTTTTTATAGAACTGAAAATAAATGAAATTTAATGTTTCTTTCCATTGCAGAAGCTTTAAAGTCTCAGACTAAAACTTGACACTTGTAATGGTTGTTTCTATTTATACAAAGTATTTACACCTTGACTTCTCATCTTTTCTGATCTAATTTCCTCTAAGGTGGAGATTTTAGGCAAGAAATACGAATGTTTCATGGATGCGGTGTACAGTATTACGACTTTTTGTAAAAGGCCCTTTCTGTAGCAGTAACACTTGTTCCACTGTGGATTTTGATGTTGCGTGATGAACATTTTCCACACATCCTGTCATTTGCACATCATTGCCATAAGATGATAGCAAGTGAGCAGAGGGTGTCTTCTGCTTAGAGCAATCTCACAATATTTCTGCTTTCTTTTGTCAAAAGTATCAAGGAAGAGCGTGTGGAAGAAGTTTCTTCCTTTTGCCTCATGGCAGTGCTCTGGAGGTGTAAAAAGCATATTTTTCTGAAGAAATAAAGTTAAATCAGTGTGAAGTTAATGGTACAAGATTTTAACATTTTTTGGGGGGACTTCATACTTTGATGTTTTATAAAGATAATATAGAGAAAATAGCAGTAATGGCAGAGCACACATTTTAGGTTAGACAAGACAATATGCCTTTCTGAAAGCTAGGTAACTCTTCCTCATTCTTTACTATGTTAGCAGAAAAATTGAGAAACTGCTTTTTAAAATGAAAAGCTTTTTACAGCTATAATCTAAGAATCATTTATTTGCATATTTAATGCCACGTATATCAGATGTGCCTGGTCTGTTAGCTGTCTGCGATTAAATCTTTTATGCTAAGATATTTATTTTTCCTTTATGCATCTAATGGGACAGCTGAAGTTCATCAAAATGTAACAGGTTAGTAATATTATAACTGTTAATGTGAGTAATACATGAGTATTTGTATGCCGTGTTGAGCTCCAGTGCTTGAAACATGTAGGCATAATCCCAAGGGAGTATCAAGGCAGCAAGCTTGATGTGTACTCTTCATTGAGGTTGTGTTTTAGGGCATATGTGAGCCATTAGTAACCAAAATATTGAAGGAACAGAGTTTCTAAAGAACTGGAAGAATAGCATTTGAACTACAGCTTTTCTCTTTCAGGTGAAAACAGAGGAAGACACTAATCCAGAGGAGGAAGAAGGGGAATTAGCACTATGGTCTCCTGATGTGAAGGTTATTGAACTGCAGAAAGACAAAAGTGGTTTAGGATTCAGCATTTTAGACTATCAGGTATATTTTTCGGTATAACTAAAAGCTAAAAGGTGTTTTCATCATTTGTCTTGTATAGAGCCTTAAAGTTTTGTGATGTCGATACGTGGGTAATCAGATTGACACTTGGACCTGGAAACTCTGTAGGGAAAAGTAATGTGATAACATGCAAAATCTTTAATCAAACTCCCCCTCATCACTGAGTTTAAGGGATAAATGTTGGGGAGAGACTGAGTTTTGTTTTCTTTTGTTTTAACTTAACTTTTCAACTGTGAGTGTGGCAAGCAAACTTTCTTAGTTGGTGCATAGGAAATGACGTTACACTAAATTTAACGAGCATTTTGCTTTTTCTCCCCTCACTGCCTGAAGTTGCCTTTGTTTTATAAATGAAGCATAGAGACCTGATGGTTTAAGGTCTTGGATCCCACTCAGGTCATGGAAAGTTTCACTCAAGATTTGAGTCAAACCGTGAAAAGTAGAGTTTGCAGAGGCAGTTTTGCTGGGACTGTGAATCAGTCTTGCACACTCAAGTTTCTGTAAACACACATTTATTTAATGTAACAGGATAAGAATGGCAGTTGAAGAACTTAATAAGTTTTTAGTTACACTTCTCTACTTAAACTATTAAATCAGAGTGTGCCAGAGATATTAGTAGAGTTTTTGGTATGACAGGGAAAAGTTGAATTTCAGAAGTCATTCATAGCATCAAACTTGATTTCTCCAAGAAGAAGCAGTTTGAGGCAGGTTAAACTGTTAAAATTCTTAGAAATCAACAGGCAGGTCTTTAATTAGTGGAAACTTTGCTAAAATTAATGAATCCTTCTTTAAAAAATACTATCCTTAATTAAAATATATAGACACTTTCAAAATCTGTTGTCAGAAGGAAATGCTCTTCGTGTTTCTAGCTCACATGATGTTCTTTTTAAACCTCCAGCCGTCGTATTTAAAAGGAAATAAAATAGCTGGATCACTCTTCATAATAATATACATATCACATCTGAGCACTGCCTAAACGTTGTCATTTAATAAAATGTGTTCAACTGTTGTGCATAAATGTCAAGTGATATAAAATTCACTTTTTGGATACAGTAATGCATGAATTGGGAATGAATTAGAATAAAAAAAAAATACTTGCAGTATTATGCAAACCCATTAATTCTATATTTCACCAGTGTGATTTAAGATTACTGAAAATAGATCCCGTTAGTCATTTTCGCTGACACATGTTGTGTAGCAGTGCCAGCTTTACTGTAGAGTTGCTAGGAGTCTTTGCAGAGCAGTAATACACAGATTTGCTTTTAAGTTCTCATATAATCAGAATTAATGAAGGCTTTAATAACAGGCTTTTTATTTACTTATTTGCAGATGCAAATAGATGAGCAGTGTTGTGGTACTTTCAGCTAAATTTAAATACATTCTAATCAATTCTAAATGAGTGGTAAACCACTTAATCTCAGATCTTTATAATTTCAAGATATTTATGTAGAAAGTATGCTCTTTTGTTTGGGATTTGCCTCTTAGATCTTTTACACTTTTCATCATCTCCAGATTAATTTTCTAGAGAGATATCTATGAGCGTGTGTGTGTTTATGTAAATACATAAGGCTCTGGGGTGCAGGGCAAAGAAAATAAATAATTGTCCATGCTAGGTTGGAGGCAGGAAGTAGGGAAAAAAAAAAATCTATGTGGTTCTTGGGAGACTCTGCAGAATTCCTAAAACAGATATATTGAGAAGCATACAATTACCACAAAGTATTTAACTGTATCTGGAGATACAGGACCTGTATCTAACTCAGGACCTGGAGATGTAACTCTGCTTTCTGTATTTTTATTTTTTTTTTTTTTACAATTAAAAAAAAAAATCTTTAAAGAAACAAAGAAACAAACCCAACAAAACAAAACCAGAAGGTTTTTTTAGAATTATTTCAGTTGGAAAAGGCCTCTAAGATCAAGTCCAACTGTCAGCCCTACACTGCCATGGCCGTTTAACAATGTGGGTTTACTCATTTCTTGAGCACCTCCAGGGACAAGGACTCCACCGCCTCGCTGAGCAGCCTGTTCCAGTGCCTGACCACTCTTTCAGTCAAGAAATTGTTCCTAATATCCAACCTAAACCTCCCCTGGTGGCACAGACTCTGTTTTGCAAGAAAAGATTCAAACCTTATGATGGCAAATGACAGTACTTACACTGTGTACGTTCTTTTTGCTCTTGTTGAGTAATTATATAATTTAGTTTTAGATGTTTGTTTTTCATTTTAAATGAAGGTGTGTATTCATGTGGCCTGGCTTCCTGGATCAGTGTGTGAATGAGAGACCAACATTTCTAGGCTCCTGTTAGTGTTGAGGGAGAGAGGGTGAGGGGAAAAAAAACTTCTTGAGAGGTGATTCTGAGCAGGTGGTCTGTTCATAGTGCTCATAACTGCACACATAAGGACCGACTCTCTCTAAGAAGGGCGTTATTCCATCTTACTTCCTCCCTACATCAAGGTATGCTAGCATCTTTGGAACGCTACCACAGTACCAGTGGATACCATCCCATTTCAGTCACTTCTTGTGAGAGACTGGAGTCTGTTATCTGCAGTCCTTCAGAACCCCTGAAATCCTGCTTGTGTAGACGTGTTGCTTTATGACAGTGAGTGATGCCAGATGCACTGCAGAAGTGGAAGAATGCTAAGCAATTAGAGACCAGGCTGCTTATGGGGCCTGTGGAAGTTTCTTCCTTCTGCTTTTCACAGAAACATTCCAGTTGGAAAAGACCCTTGGAATCACCAAGTCCAACTGATTCCCTACTTGATAAAGTTCACCCTAATCCATACCCCTATGTGCCACATCCAAACGTGTTTGGTATTTGTTTTGAGGCACGAGGCTTTTTACCTTTCCATTATCTTTTTGGTTATAGAATCAGATGTATCAAATGCTCTCGTGACACGTAATTTATGGTCTTTGTCACTTTGTTTTCTCAAAACTGACTACACGTTTGGCATAAAGGGTTTTGTGCCTCAGTTGTCTGCAGTGCTGTGCTTCCCAAGTTGCACTCTGAATGACAGTGTTGCTTAAAAAACTCTTTGAGAGGAAGAATAGGAACCTGACTGCACAGAAACCTGAATGTTCAGATTGAGAAATTATTACTCTCATATATTAATTTTTAATGGGCTGTCTTTCTAATAATGTTTCATCAATCAAATAAATGATAAGCATATCCCAAGTGACTTGCAGGATATTCCCAGAAATGTGCAAGCATAATTCCAATGCCTATATATTTTAATGAACTAATTACAAATTAATTATACCAATTATGCATAATCAATAGTGTTTCTACTTCATCCTGTGTTTTCTTTTGTCTGTCTTTAGGGATTTAAGAGCTTAAAACAGAGCTGCCGCCTTTTTTTTTTTTTAATATGATCCTCCTGCAAGATATGCACACACATTCCTAAAACTTTGGGAGTAAAGAGGGAAAATCTATTTCTCTAATGGCATCCCAAAGTTTTAGGAACAGGTGTAGAGCAAAGAGGAAAAGCTACTCCACCAGGACTGTATTTATATAGGATACCATTCAGATTCCCATGATCATTATATATAAAAAAAAAAAACCAACATTTTTTTTTTCTTTCTTCCCCCTTTAATGAATATCTTAATTTGTAATAAATATGTGGTAGGAAATCTCAGATCTATGAGACTGCTGCTCTGCTAGCAAGGTCAATACTTGGTGAGAGGGGAGGTGGATGAGGAGACTGATCTTGTGTATTCTTTAAATGATCTGTTTCACTGGATATTTTTTCACCTCCCAGTGTGATGGCTTATTTAAATAAGAAACATTGGAGAGGTCTTAACATGAAATCTTCTGTGTATTTTTCTATTGTTACCAGTGTGTTGGGATCTTGTCAAAGCTCTTAGGCTGGGCATTGCTTTTTCCTGATAAAGCTTAGATGAAAAGCCTGTGGAGTGAGAAGCACAGGAGCCATACTGACGGGCCCTGCGTGCGCTGTGCTTCCTTCAGCTGATAACACATCAGGCTCAGAGCAGACCTGAGGAGCAGCCTTTCATTTCTCGTGATTCTGTCCTGAAAAGGGAGCCTGCCCCCCTTTTTGGTCATTAAAAAGGTGTACTGTTCAGTCTTCTGGCCAACTTCTCCATGAAGCAATATACTCTACCTCCCTTAATTTCCTTGTAATTTCTCTTGGAGGATTTGCTCTCTGTTTCACCTCTTAACTAACTTTTATGTAGTGTTGCTGGCACAGTTAGCGGCAAGAATGTTTTGATGGTAAATGAGGGACCCAGTACCCTGTTTGTAGAGTGCTTTGGGATCCTCTGTGATGCAAGGGACTCTGCTGACCCTATTTATTGTTCTTCATCAATAGACATTAAAGTATCCAGCTTAACATTAACTTTGTCTAGCCTAAAGCTGATAAACCTAGTAAGAGCTAAACCATTCTTACTGACACCAATCTGTTCTCTTAGCAAGACATGGAAATGGAAGAGGACATGGCATGTCATCAGGTTAAAACAGGAGAAATGCTGGTGATCCCAGGCTGTTAGACCAAGAGGAAGTAAAAATCCTGCAAGATTAAGAGCTCTACAGGAAAAAAAAAAAACAAAAAACAAAAACAACAAAAAAAAAAAACCAACCCACAAAAATGCTCCCAGTAGTATAAAAGGTACAAAAGTGGCCCTGAAAACCACTTTTACTAAAGACCTGATGCTTGCAGGCCAACAGATACTGTCAGTAATGCTTTACAGAAATATTGGAAAAACCACAGGTAGCTGAACTGCAGATTTCTTGAGGCAGTATTGACCAGAAGGTAACTTGAATGGCCTGATGAGCTTTTATCAAATTAAACAAAAACCTGAATGTACTTTCTGTGGAGCTTAATTTACTGTGCTTTGAAGTCGGGGTATTTTAAAGCAGCTGCTTTGAAGTGGGTGAAACTGGAGAGGGTGAGGGTTGGAGCAGAGAGACTTGACATGTTACATAGCTCTTAGGAATGCCTGTGAGATGCTGTTTTTCTCTCCGCCTGTGAAAGGGAAGTCTTCAGTACCTACCTGCTTTTGCAAAGTACCCATCTGCCCTATAGACCTGCTGCAGGAGCACATGGGCTTACCTGGTCCAGGTGATCCTTGCCACTGTGGGTGTAAATACCTATTCATGGAAGCACTAACAGGCATTTTTCTTTTTTTTTTTTTTTTTTTTTTTTTTTTTAAATAAGCTTTACATTACCCAGACATAAAACAGCATGAATTATGCCTGGGTCAGTGCTGAAGGGGTTCTTGCTGCAATCAAGCAATAGGGGCTCCACAAGCATCTTATCCCTGGCCTTATCTTTATTATCATTAGCAGTTTGTTCTTGCTGTGGAACTGAAGTCTTTCTTTGCTGTGCATACAGCAGGTTATGTTTTGTCCTCCTCCCAAGGGAGCATGGGAAACAATTGTTTTCTTTTTTATAAGAGAATCACGGCATAGTCAGTCACGGCAGGAAGTGAAGCAATTTAAGTGTCTCCAAGTATCTTTCCTCTTTATGCCCCAAACAAACAGGCTCCAGATGTAGACTTACAAAAAAGCAAATTGACTTCTTATTTGTAGAAGGTGGTATTCAACTAGGTTGCATTTTTTTCTTTTCTTGGATTGTTCAGCAGTGAGATGTGGGCTGGAATGCTTTGAGTGTTGCTGCCTAAACGTTTGCCCTCTTGTGATAATTCGAGCTTTGTCTGTCCTGTGATAAGTTTGTTATGAACAAAGAAGGATATTCACGTCCTTGTTAAGCACATTTTCACCTGATCATGCGATGGAAACCTGCAGCTTACTGGCAAAAGCTGCACAGCTGTTTTAAAAGGCAGTTTTACAATGACTATCAGCTTGGTACTGGGATAACTGATAAAGGCAGCTTTTCTCTCATCTCTACAACCCATCCACATTCATTAACATCAAAGTTCCGTAAGCCTCAGTACCAGCTGTGTTGGTACTCATCTCACAGAGGATTTGACTCTCTTCCCCTATGGGAAAGTTCTGCATCCTTTAAATCATATTAAACTACTTCATTTGTAATATAATTCTTAATAGTGTGCCATGAATTGAATTCAATGTTGCTTTTTGAAAAATTGTCTTAGATTTCAGCTCAAATGCTACTTTTCAGGACTGAAGAGCTGCTGAATGCAACTGAACACATTCCTGGTGAAGTTTCTAGGGGGCCCATGATTGGTGGTTTCCGAAACCTCCGTACAGCAATACTAAAAGCGTTGGGAGACCAGAAACCACTTTAATAAGAAATCAAAGAGACTCTGTATCTCAACATGAGATACAGACAGATACATAGGCTTGCTGAGGTAGATAGAGAAGCTGGAGAACTTGGATGCAGGAAGTCACGTTAGGGTTTGGATATACTCTGATGCTGGGCTTAAGTGAGAACTTAAGAAGGAATCTCTTGCACGGAGTGGCATATCATAGGGATGGCCCTCCTGTGTTTTGTGAGCTGCTCTGGACCATACCTGAGTTTGCAGGGAAACTGGAGCAGTCCTGAGAACATCTGTTTTGCTTTGCTTTGTCGCATAGCCTTGAAATAAATGCTAAGCAGTATTATTATTAACCTTTAGAAACGTTTTCCCTATTCTTCCAAATTCTCCAATCTGCTTGTTCCTTTTCATTTCCTGCTAGAAAGAATAGCTTTTAATAAAAACAAAAAACCCCAAACCAAAGAAATTTGTTATTATTCCACAGATGTCTTCTGCCTGCAAGAAAAGGCGAGAATTTAAAGGGACAAAACTGTAGCTAGATGTTCTGTTAAACACTTGGCAAATCCAAACACTGGCAAGATAATATAGATGAGACTAGAGGAAGCCATGCAACTGAGTACTGCTTATCTAAAAAGCCCTGCTCAGTCTTTTAGTGAGCATGTGGAGATGGTGAGGCAATTGGTGTGCAAAAGCTCAACCCAGATAGCTCTGAATCTGTTCTGAACTGATGAGATTTGAGGTGCTGATGGACAAGCATGAAGAATTCTGAATACTCATGGAAGTGATGAGATATTCTGTTTTCTTAACACCTCACCCTTCTGGAGGATGCTGCTCCTCAACCCAAATAGTACTGTAGCTACAGTTGTTCTGTCTATTCTCACTGCATTTCACAGTGGCCTTAAAATTCTCAACAACCTTTTTGCCTACCCATCTGTCTTCTCCATATCCATACTGCTGCAAGTTACCTTTGATCCAAGTCAAGTCACTGTTTGCAGATCCTTATTGCACAAACTGGCCTGTTTATGTCCCCACTTTTCTTCTGCAGCTCTTTCTGCAGCAAATATTCCATAATCTCTGTGTATGTTGGTTGTTATGCAAACTCTCTACACAGAGAGCTCTGGTTTGTTTGAAAACATGTACTGCACTTCCACAGCTTGTTAGCAGTGTTTAGATCAGCACACCTAAAAGGTGGAAGTGCTCACTGGACTGTTTTGGTGGATTTATAGTTCAGGGGTTATTTGATTTTTTGAAAGCTGATCAAACCCAGAATGTGAACCCAGACTACTAAGTGCAGGTTATGGAGGTGATATCTTGTATAATTTTCCCTATAACTCTTTAGTATTTTTTTTTCTTTATTCCCACACACTTTACTCCTTTATCTCATCACACAGTGGCTTTCCTCCACTTCCTTATGAGTTCAGGGTGGTGGGTTTTTTTTCTTATCTCTGTTGCTTTTCCCTGTAGTCTGCATTCAGTGTGTTTTTTCTGGAGCTGGAAAGTCTGAAAGTAGAAGATATTAAGAGAGTGTAATGAATGTAATCCCTGTGTCTTCAGCTCTGTTGAGAGTAAATATGAAAGGCGGTTGAAACCTTAGGTTGATTGAGAAGTTTGATAAATTAAAATATAGTGACATGCACCTGAGTCCATTGCACACAGTGACACTTTCAAAACCACCATTCAGTGCCTAGTGCCTGTCTTTGATCCTTTTATTTGAGAATAACAGTAGTGTAAGATCTTTCTCTTTTTTCCTTTTTTTTTTTTTCCTTTTGATCATCCCTGGAGGCACTTTGGTCCCAACTATCTGCTGTGTATCCCTCTTCAGCAGCAGATGAGCGCTGACTGCCTGGTGCTTGCCAGCCCTGCCAGACCTACATGGGTTTGAGTAATTGCTGGCCACCATGTTCATTCTTGCTGTAGGAGACTGATATGATTTCAGATCACAGATGATGAAAGCCCAGTGTGGGAAACCCATTCTGCCACCTACGCTTATTTTGCTGTTCTCTCACCTCCTTTGGGTGTGGCTCAGGATGTTTTGTTATGGTTGTTTTTTTTGTTTTGTTTTGTTTTTGGTTTTTTTTGTGTTTTTTTTTTTTGTTTGTTTTTTGTTTTTGTTGTTGTTGTTTGGGGTTTTTTTGTGGGTTGTTTGTTTTGGATTTTTTTTTTTTAAATTTCTCTGTGAATTCCTGTTTCCTTGGTGACATTTCCCACCACAGAGGTTTTGATTAATCCTGGCTGCACACTAGAGCTTCTGAAATTCATTGCTTTATTCCCTCACTGCAGATCAATAAATACTTATGTTTTATTTCCAGTGCATTGGCTTCCATCACAGAAAAGTTCAGCTTCCTTCTTGAATGCTGTTCTGTATTTAATTTTGTATGACTTCAGCACAACTACCTGTAGTTTATTTCTTTGGTACAGCCAGAGCCTGTGTGTTGAGTTTGTCCTGCTGACCACCACCTAACAGCAGTGGAAGAGGCGGAAACAAATCTTGGCATTTCAGCCTGATTCCCCGTGCAGTGGATCTGACAAAAACTAGTGGAGCAGTCTCTCAGGGATGTTTTTTCAAGCTTTAGAGTACCTTTTGGCAGTTCCTGCGGCCAACTCCTGTAAACACGGTGGAGTGATTGAACAGAAGGTTTAGACCTTGAGCCCCCATCCTAAATTGAGGCCTCCTTAAGGAGGAAATTTGACCTCGCTCACAGCTGGCTCTTCTCTTCCCTTTCTGTTGGGAAGTATTTTAGTGCCTTTGGAAAGGCTGCCGGGTCACTTTTTATCACCGGGTTGGCATTGTTGGTGTGTATGTGGAGGGTGGCTCTGCAGAGGGAACGAGTGGCATTTCACAAACTGAAATCATGTATGAGTGTTTTGAGTAATTTCACAATGCTGAGCACACAGGTAAAGTACTTCATGTGCAGTTCTGCCTTTATACTACATAATAGCAAGACAAACATAAAATGCATTTGGCCTTTTTTGTTGTTGACTAGTGTATGTTCCTTGTACAGTATGCTCCAGTGCTGTGCTTAGGAGTCTTTCAGTCTGATACCTTCACTTGCAAACTGAAGAGTTTTAAGTCTGGATTATGTATGTTAGACCTGGAAGAGGTCCCATGCAAAATGTAATGAAGCTGGGTTGCTCTGACCTCTGAGCTCTAACATGTGTTTGTTTTGGCTCTCTTGCAAAAACCTGCAGCATACAAATTGGCACTTGTAAAATTGTTCAGATAAATCAAAATTGGTGGGGGAAAAAAGTTTCAAACTGTTTCTTTTGGGATCCTTTGCCACACTATTTTTGATGTGTGTTTTCAGAGGAGTGTTTTTGTGGCAGCAGGCAGTTTGTTGCTTGAAGAAAGCTGAAATATTCTAGGAAGTCAGGCTGGCTGAATTTGGATCTTAAGTGATGCCAAAACTAATATAGCCTGTAACTAAGTGAGAGTGACTTTGCACAGTCAATGTCAGTCACCCGCAGCTTTGTCTTGCATTTTCATATGAGCCTTTAAAAAAGGCAAACACAAACAAAACCCCAGAAAACGTGGTAGCTGCTTATATCCAATGGAGTTATTGCTACAGTCTACTGCAAGAAGAGGCTGCTCCTCATCCTCCGCACACAGCCGGGGATGGACAGATGGGGATGGACTTGTCAGAGCATGAAACGCCTGGGGTGGTGCGGGAGCTGGGCTGGCCTGGAGTGCCCTCTCTTGGCTGCTGCAGAAACCTCACGTTTTGGAAAGGACAGGGAAAGAGGCAGTCGGTTGTCACCGTTTTAATTTTCCAGCGTGATGGACAGAGGAAAGCGGTATCGATTTGCCTCCTAAGGACCTCTGATAGCATGAGTCGTCGGTGCCCATGGCAAGTCTGAATGCCCCACTCGAAAGCCACACTGAAGTTGCGCACTTCAGCAGCATTGCACGTAGGACTATGTTAACCTGGTGCTCCTGGGACTCTTAACATTTTAGCAGAGCTCAGGTTTTTAAGAGACTTCATACTGCTCTGAATCCAGGGATCCCAGAGGCAGCAACTACAGTGGCCCCTTCTTGACTCTGCACTGCTAAATGAATCCAGAACAAATGAGGTTCTGAAAATAAGAAGAAAAATTTGACACCTGGACTTCAGGAAACGTTTGTGGATTTTTGATGAGGAGCAGTAGGGGGGAAGGGAAAACCTATGGTTTAAGATAGTTAAATATATGGTGTGCTAAGTATGAATAAATTGTGACTATTTTAAACAAGTTCATATATTCTATGGCTGGCTTAAGCACAAAGGAAAAGACAATATCTACAACATTTGAGTTCCTCAAAAGGTTACCTGGAGGCCAGCACACTGGACTGTTGGTGGTGCACGGCAGTGGTCAACTTTTAACCATTTATACAAGAGGCAAGCTTCTTACACATAAAAAGTTTCTGTCAGTGCTTGTGAGTTAAGAGGTTTTGTCTCCTGACAGCCTTAGTTTGCAGTCTGATTCCTTTCCTTGTTCACAAATTAATCATTAGTGTAAAGGAGTCTTGCAGTAAACTGAAGTTAAAAGTTTTTCTTTAAATGTACCAAGCCCAGTTCATGCCGGTTTTAAGCTCTCCAAATTATGTGGAGTTGTACTGTGCACACTCCTTCTGCTTTAATGCAAAGTTGTATCATAAGTTCTTGAACTACTGAAGGTGGGTCACTTCTGTATTCCAGCTGAGTACCCATCACAGTAACATATTAGCTCTGAGACTGGGGAGGGAGTTTCTTCCTAGCACGTTAACTCCATCCAAGAAAATGAACCTTTCACTTTAAAGCAGAGACTCAAATCCAGTCCTGGCTGCTAGTGACTAAAAATCACTATTATCTGACTTAATGTGAGCCAAGTAAAATGAATTAAGAGCCTTAGGCTAGGTGTGCAGTAGCAGTTAGCACTCTTTAGTAACCTCAAATGGCTCTAGCTGCTCTGTTTAAGTGGAGGTGGCCCTGAAGTCCATCAGGGCACTGCAGGAGCAAAGTTGCCTTTTGCAGTTAGCATAGAAGGTAGGAGTCTGGTTTTCTGCCTGCTGCTAGCACTGCTTTCTTTTAAAGACAAGGTGACAACCCCCGCAGTTCAGTTGCACTGGCTGTGTGCAAGATGTGGATGTGAGCTCAGCCTTTGCTGCCGCCTTCTAACAGGTGTTGTTCTTTAGTGTGCCTTCAGGTTTGAGTGTAAATCATAAGGCACAGTTTCAAAAAACAACCTTTTGTTTTGGTAAAAAATGCACAATGCAGCCCACAGTTGCAATCACTCTCATGTTAAATCACAGAGAACATGCATGTGTTCATGATTATAGCCTGACATCCAGTAGGTCTGTGTCTTCACGTGCTGCTTTTGTTGCCTTCCTCGTGGCAATTGCGTTGCCATTCTTGGTCACTGCTAACGAACGCTTGGGGTCTTACAGCGCTTCTCGCCTTGCTGGCTTAGCCCTGTCACTGTCTGGTTTGTGTTGCTCTTCTCTTCCTGTACAACAGCTCCCTCTGCTTGAAAACAGCAGTGTGATTATAAGCCCTGTTTTGGTTTTGCCTGATCAACATTTTCTAATATGGGCCCCTTTTTTATGGTTTCTGCTGCTGCTCTTCTTCAAGCAATTCCATTACATGGTGTACACTTGGACGCATTGCAGAGCCGTGAAGATAACCATGCTGTTCTCAAAACTTAGCTGCCTGTGCTTGCAGGAACTCTACCTTCATTTTTAGCATAAGAATTAAAGCTGGTCAGAACTCTTTTTTCCACCTAAATTCTCTCTTACCACTATGTGAAGATTTATTAAAGCCAAAATTTTATTTCAGTGAAAATTTGAGTTGAAACAGGACTGGTACCTGTCAGAAATGTGGTAGCTGGGCTACTGACCTTGAATATCTGCATAGAAGAAGATAATGGTGAGATTCCCTTGTCCTACTTAAGTGGTTCTCATCTGGAAAGCAGGTTTGGGCCAGTCAGAGCAAAGGTTTGAGTCTCATTCTCCCACGTTCTCCGACAGCATCATAATTATGGGGTCAGTCATTCCCTCGCAAATTTTTGTCAGCTTATTTGCATCTGTAAGGATGAGTGCTGGTTTTGTTTTGTTCATTTTTTATCAATATAGCTAAGCCAGCAAAAGTCATATTCTAAAAGCTGTTGTGTCAGCAAAGGTGTAGTTCTGCTGAGAGAGCTTTCAACCATTTAGGGAACCAGCATAAACCTTGCTTGCCATGGCAAGATGAGTTCACGATAGGAAAACTTGCTAGTTTAGTTCTATTAGCAAAACCTTCCTAATGTCAGCAGTGCCTAACTTGCTTGAAAATAGCTGTCTTAACACAATCCTGCTTTTGCAGAGGACTCCAAAAGGGTCTTTTTATTTTGCATCAGAGTAAACCTCCAAATTAAAACCATCTCAAAAGCCTGTGTCAGATGGAGTGTTTGTTCTGTGATCAGCTGGCATCAGGATAGTTCCTCACATGGCATTGTCGGCAAGGCAGGCAAAACCGAATCTCTGCACAAAGAACTGCACCAGCTTTACATTTTCAAAACGCAAAATCTTTTTATAGTTATTTATTTATTTGCCTTTTTTTTTTTTTTTCCTTCTTTTGGCCTTCCTGCACTTGGGTTTGTTTTGTTTCTCAAAATTTCCAAAGCATATGCCGAACATGGATGGCTTGAAACAAATGCAATCCTTTCCCCTCGGCATTGTGTGAGGCAGGTTTGAGCATAAACAGTCGGACAGCCCAAGCAAGTTGGCAGGGGTTCAGCAGGCACAACACCAGTGCACAGCAGAGGGAGGTTGCTGGGCTTGATTATCAAGACATGATACTCACAAGGAAGCCTCTTCTGTAATCGTGCAGATCCCCAGTGTTTGGGAAGATTAAAAAATGGCAGGATTAAGCAGTGGAACAGGAGAGAAGTATTAGTAATATATTTACTTGAATTCATGGCTCTTCCTGCTGCACTCAAATTTCACTTCTCTAATTTCAGCCTTTTACAGATCCATTTGCTTATATGTGTGCACATACCTTAAAAAAAAAAGAAATGTGTTCCCCTGGCAAGCCGTCTATTGGTATATAAAAATAAAGAGTTAAAAAAGCATTTCTGTTTTCAAATTAACACTGAGGTGCTGGATTCATGGTGGTCTTTGTGATTTCAATTTTGCCCTTTTGGTTGGTGGTTTTTTTTGTTTTTTTTTTTAATCCGTCCCGTGCCCTGAATAAGATGCAAGTCCTGAGGGAAAAATAACGCATGATTATGCATTTGAAGACCTAGTGCATACAAGGAGCCTTTCTGAACTTTACGAGCCCTTAGCAAAGGGGAGGAAGGCTAATTCTAATCTTTAAAAAGCAAGCAAACAAACAGAAGCTGTAAATTCGTTTTGCACATCTTTCTGCCACCCATGTAAGAGCTTATGATCCTTTTGCAGGATTGAGGAGAAATTTTTAAATGGCCGATTGATTGCATTATAGAAATGGTACCTGGCAGAAAGCAAAAGCTAATAGTGTGTGTGTGGGAAATTAAGTGGATATCTCTGCATTAATTTACAGCCCCTCTTATGTGTATGATATTTTCTACCTCACCTTCCTGTCTCTGCACCACTACCATGTTCCTTGGCTGCCGTAGTAATCTTAGTTACTCTTCTGTTGCTGTCTGTTGTGTGTTAAGGAAGCTTCATGGGTGGAGAAAATGTCTTTTATAAGTAGTCTTGCAGATCTGGCAAAGCAGGAGCACTGCAGGAATACAGCAAGTATTACTTGGCTGTTTTTGGGGTTGGTTTTTAATTTTCCTTTAGTAATATGTTTAATTAAATTTCTAATCTTGTAATGATTTTGCTTACCATCAGTTGTGCCGCTCTGAAGCTCTTGAGTGGCACGCAGAGCGGTTATTTTGTCTAACATTAGCACATAACAGGCTGGATGGAGGCTTGTGGAAGAGTGCCAGTGTTGTTTTTGTTTGCAGGTTGGCCTGGCCGTTTCTCTGTGTGTAGGGAGAGGGCAGGCAGGGTATCAGTCAGATTTCAGATCTCAACATTTCTTAATGGATTGGGCAAGTGACAGAATTGTCTTCCTCCTGCAAACCTTTGTTTTTGCAAACTGTAAGGCTTGGCACTCTTAGCGGGCAGTCCTTTTGAACGTCTCAACCAGCTTCACTTGTGTAGCATTAGATGATGAACTTGCTTTAAGTGCTTTTTACATACTCAAAATAAACATCCTCTTTTTAGGGGCTTTGACTACTTTGTTTTTAATTTTTTTAATTTTCCCACCCCTCCAGGATCCCTTAGATCCAGCAAGAACAGCCATCGTGATCAGCTCTTTGGTGGCAGGTGGAGTGGCTGAACGTGGGGGAGAGCTTTTACCTGGGGATCGCTTGGTGTTTGTAAATGACAAATATTTGGACAGTGCCACTTTAGCAGAGGCAGTGGAAGTGTTGAAATCTGTGCCCCCAGGTACAGTTTCTCTTGGAATCTGCAAGCCTTTGGTGGTAAGGACTGATTTTGACTTTTGTCTGTTTAATTCTATGACATGTGTAGACTGGATCGTTGTGTTTGGCAGGAGAGGAATTCAGGGCAGAAGTATGTATGCATTGGAAAACAACAAAGTTGCTATGCACACACCTCAAGTTGTCCAGAATTTCTGGCTGGCTCAATGTCCAAAAGGTCTGACTGGAAAACAAACATTCTCAAGTTTCTCCTGAAAGAACATCCTTGTGGGAGTGGACGACAAGTCTGGGCAAACCTATGCCCACTGACCCTATGCATAGGTGTAACATGGGTCGAGCTGATCAGTTAAATGTGTGCTGAAGACCATTTCACTCTAAGACACTGCTAAGAGCTTGCTTGAGCTCCACTGACATCAAAGAAACTTAATCTGTTTGAAGTCAAGACTGTAAATTCAAGTAGAATTTCCTTTTTCTGGAATGAGGGCTTGGGAACAGACAGTCGTTTACTTGAGAACACTGCAGTATTGTTCATCAAGGGCACCCAGGCAAAATTAATTAAAGCAAAGCACCATCTAATAGAAAGTGCTTGTAATTCAGAGTGGTAGAGGAGTGGTGAAAAAGGAATGTAGCAAGGCTGTAAATATATTCCTTCCTTTTCTAAAATGTGGTGTATTGTTGTTCATATTCATGTGTTTGTCTTTCCTACACATCTCTCTATTTTTCACTCTATCTATGCTAATCTCTTGAAAGATTGAAAGCCATTGTCTTAATTTTCCCCATATATGGCTTCTTTTCAGTGTAGCTTTGTAACCTTCCTATCTCTTTTAGTTCTCCCTCTCCCTTTTAGCTTATAGGAAAATGTGGGAGTTTTTGTCTCCCAGACTCATTTTGGCTGCTTTTCATAGGGAGAGACAACGGAGGAGGAGAGCATGCACAGTGTGGATCCCAACAACATTAAAACCAGCCCTGGATCACCAGAACCAATAGATAGTTTCTCAATAATACTTGAAGCACCACAGGTATTTTGCTGCTCTTTTGGTTCAGCTTAAGGTTATATGGACAGGAAATAATGTTTTAAAGTAAAAAAACTTCCATGTCTTTTAGATAAGTCCTAAGGATTGGATAAACTTCAGGCTGCATTCTCTCTGAAAAAGGCTCTTAAGAGCTAACTGTAGGAATTGTACTGTGAACACTAAGCATATGCATAGCACTTACCGATGCAGTTCCCAGACAGCCTTATCAAATTTACTGTGTCATTAAAATACCTCGGGTTACCTTGGATATGAAACAGGAATGCTACATTATTAGGAGTCATAAGGAGTTGGTTCAGCTTTGCAAAGAAAATAAGGTATGGAAGCAGAATACTGTTTATTATATTAAAGCAAAGCAGAAACGTAGTCTAGTGTGCAAAGCAAGCTTGAAATTTGTTCTTTTTCATAGAATTCCTCTATGGTCTTGAGTGATTTGTTTAATTTCTCCCTCAATTCTCCTCTTTCTTATTTTCTGAGAAATAATTTTCTTTGCTGCGGGAGGATGAGGCACTAAAGATAGCGAGAAACTCGAGACACCAGGGTAATAGGCAATAGTATTGCAACACCAACCTGTGCAGAGTGAGTCAGATATGGATATTTTTTAATTTTCATCTGTTCTCAAGTGCTCTGTAAGATTTCTATTAATTCATGGTAGTAAATGCATTTGGTTTAGACCAAAAAAACACAACACACAAAGAACAGCATACATACCACAATACAGTAATAAAAACACATTCCAGATTTTCTTGTTAAATGTGTCTGTCTCTGGACAGAAAAGTAGATTTAATGGTATATCGGAACCACCAAAAGGAAGAATGATATAGGGTAGGTGTAGGTATATTATGTAGAAATTAGCCTAGGCGTGATATTTACTGATTTTCCTGATGTAAAATGGAGTTGTTTGTTTTGCCAGGTGCATAGGAAGGGTTCCTGGCAGAGCAATTAGTCCTCTGCCAGCTCAGATTGTTTCTCTGCTTCATAAATAAAAGTAATGGTACTAAGTATTTTTAAATAATTTTCTCTTCAAGTCCTGCTGATACAGAAACTGAAATCAATTTGTACAAAATACAGAAGTATTTGCTTACATTTTGTTTTACCTTATGTTTGATAGCATAGATAAGCAGCTTAGAGCAGTAGTGTAACAATTACCATTCATTTATCTTGCCTGTTCATACAAGAGCAAAGAGTGGTAAGTTGTGATGGCTTCCACTCCTCTGCAATAGCAGGATGCTGACAAAGGAACTTGAAGATTTTATATGCTACAACAGTAGACTTTACTGTCATGTTTGCAGTATTCCCTGCTCCATTGGTAGTGTCTGCTGCTGCAGTGCAGTAGTCTGTGATTAGCTCAGACCTAAGTGCTGTATCAGGAGATGGCAATACAAATTGCTGTGTAGTTCTCAGCTAAGTCAACTGTTTTATATAACAATGAAGTTGGTGCCTCTTAGAGAAGTGTTTGGAGAATGATGCTGCAGAAGGGAAGTGAAATGAAGGAAAAATGAAGGGTATTAGAATCTCTTCAGACTGAGTCTTTTTTGAGATTTAGGTACATGGGTCAAATAGATCAAAGGAATATTCAATGCTTATGAAAAATGTGCTGATTTCTAGGTTGCTAATGTTCTGTCTTCATGCCAGCTAGTATTATTGCATTGCTTCCTTGTGCCTTCGCCTGTCACTTGTTCTCTCCTACCTGTCATTTGAACTATGTGAACATTTTGGCAGTGTGTGGGGTTTTTTTCTTCTGCATATGTACAAATCTAATGAAACAGGATTCTGACACTGAAGGTCAGAAATGGCCAAGTACCTTGGGGAGTCTGGGAAGGGGCAGGAAGCAGAAAGAAAAACATTTTGATTGAGGAGCCCTGGATCTATAGACTGGTTTCAGTGTTTGGGGTTTCAGTGCTTGGGGTTTCAGTGCCTTTAAGATCAGGTTTGGGCATTCATACTCCGTGGCCTGAAGAAACAAGAGAAAAAAGCTTTCTGGTAGTGGCGCAAGGTATAAAATTTCAGAGATGCCTATGCAGCCTTGCTCCATGAGGACTCATTTAGGAGAATCACAAAGCATTGGAAACTGGGGAAGCATGTGACAAATTCCATGGGGGGGAAAAAACAAACAAACTGTTGAGTGAGATCTTTGAGTGAGTTTTAAGAACTTTTCTCTCACTTTTGTCACTTTAAAAAAAGTTACAGTAGAAAGTTGAGTTCTTTATAAAACAATAAGAGAATTAGATGATGGGCTGTTAATTATCTCTTTTTTTTTTTTTCCCATTTTTGAGTATGTGGGTCATCTACTTCTCCTTTCCTTTGGATTAAAATACTGTATGGAATGCCCAAGGGAGAGAAGCAGGTGTGGCTTCTGATTTGGGTTATGCATTTTTTTTAAAAATGCTGATACTTTTGCATAACTAAACTAAAGCTATTTGCTGTTTAGCTGATGGCATTGTAAGAAATGTCCATACATTTATAAAGTCAAAACATATAAACCTCGAGCACAGAGATATTTTAATTACAGTTTATATATACTTTTACTTGTTTGTTTGGTTTTTTTAGTGTTATATAGTAATTCTCCTTCCCTGTCTTTGGTCCAGATTGGTTGATCTGAATGTCTGCAGCAATATCTAAGTTGTGCAATTTATTTATTTAAAAAAAAAAAAAATTTGGAATGTCTACTTTTGCTGTTAAAAATTGTAAGCCAGAGAATGTGTTTTCCCTTAGAAAATACAAAAAGGTAAAAGATTGTCACTTGGAAAGTCAGGATGTACTTTTGATATGGGCCTGACTTAAAGCATATTTTTAAAATAAAGGAAATGTCATGTAAAAATCTATATTTCTGTACTGTTTTATGCTGCAGGGCTTCAGAGATGAAACACCTTTTAAGGAAGAACTTGTCGATGAACCAAGTGTGACCTTGGGAAGGTCATTCCAGCTTTCTCAAAATGACAGTGGGTGTGAGAAGGAGTCCTGGGAGATGCATGAATTTCTGAAACCCAAAACAGAAGAAATGGATGAAGAACGGGAAATGCTGGTGGATGATGAGTATGAAGAAGATTCAAACTTCCTGAAATATAGAGCATCACTTGAAGAGAAGACAGCTTTGGAGAGGAGCATCAATACAGAACGATGGGCAAAGCAACTTGAGACTACTGAAGCAGCAGACTTAAGACCCAGTGTTAACTTAAGTTTGAAACAGTCCCTGGAATATCCTTTCAGTAAAGATCACATGGTAAGGAATGCTGTCTTGGTCCCAGTGCTGTACTGTGCCCATGCAACCCATACTTTGAGGCAAATTCCAGACCTAAACTCTGTAAGGAGTCTTTTGAGTGTTTTAGTTACTAGATGAGATCTCTGTGTACCTCTGACTGACACCAATCTATCCTTTCGGAGGTTTTGGAAGGTTTTTGAGGCTACTTAGTGTCTGTATATTTAACTGCTTGAATGAGATACATTCTGTGGTTAGTGTATTTCATTGACAGGCCTCCTGTACTTGGGTCTTCTTTTCCATCTCCAACCTGTGAGCTCAGTTGTTTTTTTTTTTTTTGCCACTTTAATAGCCTGGGATTATCTGCAGCGATGTCAGTGAAAGGAACTCCCTTTTTTACTCATTATTTTTAAGCCAGATCAGTTCTTTAGCCACTTGGTAGTGCAGCTGTGTGAAAAATTATGTAGTGGAAGCAAACCTACTGGTGGGCAAAGGAGTAGGAGGAGACAAAGCTCCAGGTAAACTAAAACTCTTATTTATTAAATATGTTCTCTTCCACTATTCTGAGAACTAATTTTTTTCTTCTGAGTCTCTGTTAATTTACTTGCTGAAAAAAGAAAAAAGTGATATTAGCCTTCCATGCACCAGCTTCTGAGATGTATGCTTTTCTATGAAGAAAAAACAAAAAGGTGGGACAGGGACACCTCTCAACTAGACTTCATTGCTCAAGGCCTCATCCAACCTGACCCTGAACACCCTTGGGGAGGAGGCATCCACAACGTCTCAGGGCAACCTATTCCAGAGTCTTACCACCCTCATTCTGAAGAACTTCTTCCTAATATCCAGTTTAAACCTATTCTGCCTCAGATTCAAACCATTTCCCCTTGTCCTGTCTCTAGACAACCTTATGTAAAGTCCCTCTGCAGCCCTCCTGTAGGTATTGGAAGGGAACTCTAAGGTCCCTGTGGAGTCTTCTCCAGGCTGAACAATCTCGGTTGCCTCAGCCTATCCTCACAGCAGAGGTATTAGTGAAAATGTGAATGCTTACTGTAAAAATCAGTGTTCATGCCATAGCCCTGTATAAGTTAATACTGTTGCTTTTTATCTTTAATGACATTTTTTTCTCCTTTGTGAAGTGTGAAGAAAATTCTTCGCTATTTTCTGGAACCGCAGCACACACCAGCTACCAAAAAGACATATTTGAAACTGAAGCTACCCAGTTAGAAGCAAAAATCAAGATGGATTTAGGTTTGTAAGAAGTTTTGGGTTTTTTTTCTTACCATTTCTTATTTGCCAATTCAAATTTTGTACCAAACCAGAAATTCTTTCAAATGCTGAGGTATTCGAATGAAGACTTCTGCAGGTCCAAGACAACTCTCATTTTAAATAGGCTTCAACTTCCTGATCTTGCTTTCTCTTCCAAATCTTTACCTACAGTTGCCATAAGTGATACTGGAAGTGGCTGTAGCTTTTGTCCTGCCTGTGGTGAATAATTTTTTTCTCTGCCCAGTAGGACTCCAGACATAAATGCCTGCAGTTTATGTCAGGAATTTCTCAGTCGCTTTTGACTGCCGACTTTAAAGATTTTTGCACTTTAAAACAAAGAAATGTGACAGGCTCTGAGGGTAACTCTACCACTACCACAATTTGCATGTGAACTCTGTGGCAGGTAATTGCCCCATATCTTGGTTTTGTAGTCTGTGCTCAGGTTTCTTTTGTTTGATAGGTGGTTAAAATTTGATAGAGAATCAGGGAAATAAATTTCTCAACCTGCCTAGGACAGCACTTACTGGTTAGGAGAAAGGTGGTTCGGTTTTTATCCATCTTGCACAGCAGACACTCTGTAAACTACGATGTCAGACTGATGATTCTTGCAAGGAGCTCTGGTGGTGCAATTAATGTTGACACTTGTGTCACCAAAAGGACACCAGTCTTCCCCAGGGTGAGTGGCTCTGTGAAATGTGGTGAGCTAAGAGTTCCATTTCTAAGGGTGGTGACTGTTAGGTGAAGAGGCAGAGGAAAGAAAAGTTCCTATCTATACCTTTTCTTCTTCAGGTACAAAGCTTCAGACAGGCTTCAAAAGACTTGGGCTTGTGGATGATCTGGGAGCTATTGACAAGGAAGAACTAAAAAGGGAGGATGATGTTTTTTCGAAGAACTTGGAGTCTGGGAGAAAAACCACATTAGCTCAGCCTAGAACAGCGTCATGCAGGTATGGAGAAAGATTTCAGATTTTGGAAGGTTTTCAGGTAATGCTCTTAACAGTCTTCTCACATTACTCAGCTGACTTATCATCAAAAGCTGTGTGAAAGAGTAAGATGTATATAGAGTCATATAATCATACAATCAGCCAGGTTGGAAGAGACCTCCAAGCTCATCCAGTCCAACCTATCACCCAGCCCTAGCCAATCAACTAGACCATGGCACTAAGTGCCTCATCCAGGCTTTTCTTGAACAGATTCAGGGACAGTGACTCCACCACCTCCCTGGGCAGTCCATTCCAATGCCAATCTTAACATCCAGCGTAGACCTGCCCTGACACAACTCAAGACTGCGTCCCCTTGTTCTGTTGCTGGTTGCCTGGCAGAAGAGACCAACCCCCACCTGTCTACAACCTCCTTTCAGGTAGTTGTAGACAGCAATGAGGTCACCCCTGAGCCTCCTCTTCTCCAGGCTAAACAGCCCAGCTCTGTGACTTTTGCCTCAGGAGCTGAATTTTGCCTTGAAACGTTATTGAATCTTTACTTGCTATGTTTCCTCCCCTGAGTACTGGGAGAGAAAAGTGCAAATGGCTCTGCCGCCTGATTCACTTAGCAGGAGACTGTGAATGTGGCTCAGGGGTGAGGGATGTAGACTTTACTGACAGCATTGGCTGTTAGCTTGAGGAGCTCTCGGCATAGCTCCTTATAGCTCTGTCCTCTTGATTTTTTCCCTTTCCCATGTTCTTCGTTTTGGACAGAGCAATTCAGCCATGGCTCTGAGGCCTGTGCAGGAGATGTCAGTCTTGTCAGTGGTACTGAGAAACCTTGAGCTGATGCTGGCTGAGGATATTTGCCACATCTGCCGAGTATCCCATTTCTTTCTCCACCGGTTTTGAGGGAGTGGATTATGATTTTGGGACCTGTTGACTCATGTCCTCTCTGCTTGCCTAATTCGTCTGTCATCAGAGGGAAAGCAGCTCAATGGTAGAGATTATTTCTCCAGCACATCATCCTACTGCCTTTTTGCAGTTTCAGAGTAGCATTTACAGCTCTCAGAATCTGTGGACAATGTGGGCAAGGATGTAGTGTTTCAGCCTTTCTTATTCTGTCAATAGTTGAGTCACATACAGTATAAAAGTTGCATGAACACCCTGTTCTGCAGTTTTTAATGGTACACACAGGATCTGTTCTCCCAGATGGGTCATGATGTACTTTCTGGTCAGCTAGTCTGCTTTTATCACATTTATGTCCCTCTATAAGAATCACAGCATATTTATCAGAAACTGAATGTTAATTGCTTAAAATAGTTGTTTCGAATGAGTAAATGCCGTGCAGATTTGTGTATCACACAGCAGCTTATAAATTTGGCCTGCCCATCATGTTTATTTCTGGAGCATTCCTTAAGTATATTTAAACCTAAATACAAAAATTCCTGTCTGGTCTTTTGACTCTGCACATTTGGTTTAAACTGGACTGTGTGAGCAGGCGTTGCTGTCTCACTGCCAGATACAAACTATGTAAGGAATTGAGACCTGGCAATGGGTGATGTTTATTTTTTTATCCCTCCTCTTCCTCTGCCCCCAATTAGTGAATTACCTGAGAGAGAAGAAGGAGAAGGAGAAGAAACACCAAACTTCAGCCACTGGGGACCACCACGGACGTACGTTCATATGATTAACTTGTTTCTTCCCATTTACCTTTTTTTTGTGTGAGCCTGATTTGTTCTCATGTTGTTGTTTTTTCTCCTCTCCTCTGCCAATAACTTTAAGGTACTAGTGTACTTTGGGCTTTTGTAGATGCAGTGAATTTTTAACAGATGTTCCACAGAATTATGCCTTCTATTTATACAGCTGACTTGGGAAAGCTTGGCAGGTTTACGTTGTGGATGACCTACAAGTTCTTGCTCATTTAATAACTATTAGGTGTGAACAATGCACATAGTGCTGCTGTCTCCTTTTCCAGGGGTTCTCTGCTAAACTTACTGGCAGAATTCCAAATTGCCAAGCCAAGTTTTAGCCACATCCTTGTCATATTGTTAACATTTTTAGGTGAATTGGTTTTATGGTCCTAAGTAAATGTGATCAGAACATTTCTGTTTAAGCTGATGAATATACATCTGATACACTGAAGGCAGCATTCAGAAAGTTGCACGAAGCACTTTACGATTTGTCTAACATGCCACTTGGCAGCGTTTGCCATTTCCAGACAATTTGCTCAAACTGAAAGATGATGAGTGTTTTCTTGAAGATCTGCCTGGTTTACCCTGACATTCTCTGAAATAAAAGCCTATTCCCAGTAGGGATGGGTAGACAGCAGAGTTTTCTTTTCATGGGGTAAGATCTGCTTGGGGTAAAACAGCAAACTCTGCTGAGAACATTCTTAGGCTTCTGGCTCTATTCCTTTATTAAATCTTCTTTTAAAGAGCAGAAGCTTAGATTTATTTAAGGCCTTGCATTTATAGTTGAAAAAAATCTGTTTCAAGCTGTGAAACTACCACATGGATATTTTTTTTTCAGTGTTGAGATCTTCAGAGACCCTCATGTGTCACTTGGAATCAGTATTGTTGGTGGACAAACAGTCATAAAGCGCCTGAAGAATGGAGAAGAACTTAAAGGGATCTTTATCAAACAAGTTTTGGAAGATAGCCCAGCAGGAAGAACAAGGGCTTTAAAAACTGGAGATAAAATACTTGAGGTAAATGCAGATAAACCTACCTTTTCATTGTAGGAAACAAAGATGGGCTCAAACAGATTTGGGAGGAGAGAAGGACAAAATACTGCTACCACAGTATTGACAACACTCTGCATTGAAAAACCATAAGAAACCCCTGGTGTTATCTTTTTCTTTTTTTTAAGCTCTTTTAACATTCTCCTCTATATTTAAGAAAAAGTAGATGCTGCTATCTAATGGAGAAATGCCCTTTTCCCACATAAGTAATAAGTTACTGTGACCCTTCATAAGTGTAAAGGGTTAACCCTCCTGGGGGTGGTCTGAACCTGACCCCAGGTCCTCCTGACTCCTCCCTGGGGGCGGTCTGAACCTGACCCCAGGTGTAGTGGGTTAGCTCATTCCCACTGCCTATCTAGGGCCCCTATAAAAACAGAGGAACTTCCTATTTCTCTTTTTTTTCCACCCCCCCTGCCTGCCTGATAGCACCAGCTTGTTTCTGCTGCTCCTGTTGTTTTAACATATGGCCACCCCACCACAGAGTGGACAACCCCTTCCTGAATCTGCCTCCATCCATTGCCATCAATCTGGCTGTATGTATTTTTGTATCTTGTTTCCCCTCTCTATACCTCTTTGTAACTCCCTTACCTTCAATACCTTTATATTTATTGTTAAAGTTTTTTTCTTTTAACTTCCAAATCGAAGCAAGACTATTCTTTGGGTGTTTTTACCCCTTTCACTCTCTCTACATCTAATTTTTTTCTTTCCAAAGAGGGGAGAGAGAAAGGTATGCTATTATTGTATTGGTTCTGCTAGCTATTTTGAGTCTCTGGGAAGATTAAAGTAGAATCAGTGCAATACACTGTAATACAGAGAAGAACATAGACTCTTCATACTGGAATTTGAGCTGTCATTTTATGTATGTGAATTTGGTGTAATCAACGTTCAGGTTAATTACTCTTTGGGGTGAATATCGGTACCATAGGAGGGAATGCCATTCCTGCCTTTCATCTCTAACTCTGTCTTTATTTTGGACTTTTTTTAAACTTGTTTTTCTCCAAACAAATACTTCTGAATCAAGGTTCTCATGCTGATATTACTGTGTGTGCTTTAGGGTTGCATGTGAAAAATTGTTTCCAAATGGTTCAGTTAACAAACAGGTAAAAATTTAAAAGACTTGTGTTATACCTAGCATAATATCTAGCTGGGTTTGGGAGAATTGATTATTTGCACAACGTGCATTTTACACGACATCAACAACTTGATTACCTTAAGGGTAGTTACCTCCATGATAATTGCTCCTCACTCCGAGAAGGACATTGAGGTACTGGAGTATGACCAAAACTGGAGAAGGGTCTAGAGCAAATCTTGTGAGGAGTGACTGAGGGAACTAGGTTGTTTACCCTAGAGAAAAGGAACCTCAGGGGAGACCTTCTTACTCTCTACAACTCCCTGAAAGGAGGTCGAAACTGTTTTTTTCTCCCGGGGAAGAAGTGCTAAGCCAAGAGGAAATGGCCTCAGGTTGCACTAGGGTAATTTTAGGTTGAACACGAGGACCAATTTTTTTCCCCAACAGGGTTGTCAAGCCCTGGAGCAGGCTGCCCAGGACAATGGTGAAATCCCTATCCATAGTGGACTTAAAAGCCCTGTGTAGATGCGGTGGTGAGGGCCATGCTTTAGTGGGGAACCAGGCAGGATTAGGTTAATAGCTGGATTGGATGATCTTAAAATCTCTTTCAACCAAAACAACTCTATGCTTCTGTGATCTTCTGCAAATGTTTGTGAGATCTCTTATAATTGCTCAGTGCCACGGACAAGCTACCTAATCAAACCAAACATTGTTTGTTAGGTTTCTGGGATAGACCTACAAAATGCCACGCACGAGGAAGCGGTCGAAGCTATCAAGAACGCAGGCAATCCCGTCGTGTTTGTAGTTCAGGGTTTGGCCAGCGTACCAAAAGTAAGTCTGTTTCTATTCTTATTCCAGAACTTCATCAATGTAAGATACACATTTTATTTTAAACTTGGCTGAATTCCTTTCAGTCAGTTTCATCAATTTTTTATGTCTATTCTTTCTGTTAGAGTTTCTGCTTGTAGACCATATGATTGATCAATTACTTGTCTGGCCTGATTTGAAGTCTTGTTTCTCCGATGTAAATGGAGTAGATGTAAATCTGCTGGCTAGGTGTTAATTCTGTTCTCCCATCTGTGTAATTGAGTCTGGCCCTGTGTACTTTAATTTGTTCACGTTTCATAATTAAATACTTACTCCATTGAATAAATGAACAAAATTGTAGTTAAAATTAGTCAGATTCGCCCCACCAACTCTGTGTAAAATGTCACCAAAGGGACTGTAGTTAGTTTGGAGCAAGATGATTTTCTAGAGATTTTTGGTGTTTCCTCATCTTTAAGGCCAAGGCAAGAAACCTTTTAATAGGCATAGTAAGACAAGGTATACAATTTTACCAACCTCAAATTCCATGCAAAAGACCCCAGACTTATGTATACCTGTGGTATAATCTGAGAAGTTAATTGATATTTTTGATGAATGAGTAGACCTGAGGAGACTTTTTTGACAGTCATAGACAAGTCCAGCATGACTGTGTTTGTTTTCCAGTGCTCCTGGGAGTCTTTCAAAATCTGTTTAGTTGTTCACAACCTATGCCAGGAAGGTGCTGGTCAAAATCATAGTGGTGGTTACTGAGTTGGCTCCCTTTCTCTGTGAGCTTTTTCAAAGAAAAGATCCAAAGAAACTATCACAACTTCTAGTGTTCAGCCACATCTCTGACCCTTACTTTCCCAGTCAGTCTTGTGAGATCAAGGGAAAGGTAGGTAACTTGACAGTTTAGTTGCTTTGCTTTGAACTGTAGGCTGTAGAAAATGGGACATTCACAGACTTTCAGCAGTGCTGTGGAGTCCCAACTTCATTCACCAAAATAAGGTGCTACCAAAGGAGTGGAAATATATTATGCTTTGTGACATAGTAGAAAAGACAAAGCTAAAAAGAGGCCAGGAATAACCACTCGTTCCATATGGCCTACTTGTGTGACCCAGCATAAGGCCCATTGCTTACTCACATTTTCAGTGCTTCTTTCTTTGACCTGGACTATGTCTGCCACCAGCTGTAATCAAAATGCCTTAAAAGTTTCCCATTGAAAGAATAAAAGAATAATGCTTGAAGGCTAAAACCTGCTATCTTTTATAAGGTGTCTGTGCATGGACACACCCACCTTTGAATGCTTGCCCTACTTTGAATACTGAGTCCAGTTCTGGTGTCCCCATCATAAGAAGGACACAGAGCTGTTGGAGTGAGTCCAGATGAAGGCCACAAAGATGATCCAAGGGCTGGAGCAGCTCTGCTGTGGTGATAGACTGAGAGAGCTGGGGTTGTTTGACCTGGAGAAGAGAAGACTGGGGGAACCTTAGAGCTGCCTTCCAATATTGAATCCTACAGGAAGGCTGCAGAGGGACTTTCCATAAGGGTGTCTAGTGACAGGACGTGGGGGAATGGTTTGAAGCTGAGGGGAGAGTGTTTTGAGAATGGATTTTAGGAAGAAGTTCGTTAGCGTGAGGGTCGTTAGATACTGAAACAGGTTGCTCTGGGAGGTTGTGGATGCCTTCTCCTTGGGTTGTTTAAGGCCAGGCTTGATGAGGCACTGAGCAGATGAGTCTAGCTGAGAGGAATCCCTGCCCATAGCGGGAAGGTTGGAGTAGAAGATCTCTAAGGTCTCTTCCAACTAAAACCATTCTGTAACAATGGTCTCTGAATAATCGACATTTCAGGAGTCTGTGCTGAGCTCTGCATCAAGGATGGATATCCATATTGTTGACTTCAGAGTGATGTTTAATTGACTGAAGAGATGGAGCTAGGTGTCAAACAGTGAGCACTGGAAGAATTAAAGAACATTTGTAAATGCAGTAAATATACAATTTAAGATCTATACTGCAGTGCCCTTCTGTGAGGCAAACCAAAGTGTGAACTGGGTAGTTTTATTGTTTCAGATGTTTGTTCTGCAGCTTTAATGCTCTTTCTAATGTATGTAATGCATGCATTGTTTTTCAGGTGGTTCCTGCCGTACAGCCTAAGGGAGTCAAAGTCAGCAAAGATCAGGATGCAGAGAAAGACAATAGAAGTGAAAAGGTATTTATTCCATTCAATGCTATACCCAAGTTTTATTAAATCAAATGGTATACTAACATACAGTATAAATCTATGATAAGCCCCCTCTGAAGTCTGAAATTAAATTTGAAGTGTTTTGTTGAAGTATCTTTGAGTCAAGTAAATATTACCAATTTTCTGCCAAAAAGAAGGCAGCTTTATGACAAATGTTTTGTGGGTCTCTCGTGGGTGCTGAAACCCTGGACTTACTGCAACCCTTCACTGGCATCTTTCTGGAAGTACCTGCTTTGCTTCACACGAAAGCAAATTGATTCTCTTTGTTTAGTAGAAACAGAGAAATAGTAACACATACACAAATGATATCCTTAAAGTGAGGCTGGCTGAAATTCAGTGAAATCATGTTAGAGAATAATTAAATCCACTGTGTCTCCTCTGCTTCCTGTGGCTGTGTAAAACAAGGAAATGACCGAGTGGTCTGTAGCTGGGCAGCTAATTGTGAAGCAGTTACTGCACAGTAACTTTCAAGCAACTTCACAGCAGATATAAAAGAGAAAAAAAATCTGCTTGGTCTAAAGCAGTGGATTTGTTCTAATCGATGCAATAAGGGAAAAATTTAATTTCTCATTGCCAGCCAGACTGCTCTGATGGCCTAGGTGTGTTCTTATGGGAACTCTGCTGACTGATGAGTGTAGGTCAGGTGCTTTGAGGGTGTCAGTACTGGAGAAGCAGAGATAGAATTTAGTGCAGACAGTAACTTTTGCCTGGTGCAGTTTAACATTCCAACTGTCCTGTGGTGACAGACTGAAAGAATTTGGACTGTTCAACCTGAAGAAGAGATAGGTCCAGGGAGACCTTATAGCGGCATTTCAGTATCAGAAATGGACCTACAGGAAGGCTGGGGAGGGACTGTTCTGGAAGAGCTTGTAGTGATAGGAGGAGGGGCAATGGTTTGAAACTGGAGCAGAATAGACAGACTGGAGATAAGGAAGAAGCTCTTTACAATGAGAGGGGTAAAATACTGAAACAGGCCACATAGAGATGTGGTTGAGACCCTGTCCCTGGAGACATTCAAGATCAGACTGGGCAGCTTGAACTGTTTGGAGCTGTCCCTGCTGACTGCAGGGGTATTGGACAAGGTGATCTTTGAGGGTCCTTTCCAACCCAATTAAAAACAGACGAACAAACAAAAACCCAAACCAAATCCAACTACAAATATGACAGACTTCTCATATGACCCTTTTTAGTGGTCTGGTGTGTGGTAACTCTTTAAGTCCCTCTTGCCTCCAAAAGTTTTTGTAAAACCTCTTTCAGATACAGAAGCTCTGAGACTCAGTTATTCCAAAAAATGCTGAAAGGTGTTGAAGTCATGCTTTCGTGCCAGTGGATAATGCTTATAATGAAGCAGTTGCAATCCCCTGTCTGTGGTTTTGTTATCTCTCTCATCTCAAAAGCACTCATCCTCTTGCAGTGTGCTGCCTTTAATCTCTAGGACTCCAGCGTGTTGCATTCTACAGCATTTGGAGGTTAAAGAGGAAGCCTTATCTTTTTCAACCCTTTTTCATCTGTTGGTGCTGTAAACTGGTGGGTGGAATATAGAAGAGCTTCAGCACATAAATATGTAGCTCCTTTTTAGCTTTGAACACTGATTCACAAAGCAGTCTTACTGTGCTACAGTAGAGACATCTCTGAGTTGGAAAGAGTTGCTATTAGTAGATTACTAGTCCCTGTCCCTATGGGGAATCAGTGATATTTCTAGTCAAATTGTCACAAAAGAGTTTGGTTTGAAAGCAGCCACATCCAGCTGGGAAGTCTGCCTTTTCCTGTCTGATGAATTGTTTTTTCAGTACTGGAGGTTTTCTCTGATTTGTTGGTGTTTATCCTCCTCTATTGATCTGGGTTTTAAAAAAATGATCACTGAAAGTGATTAATATAAAACCACTTAAAACAATTAAGCTTCTTGTGGACAAACTAGATACTAATATTCTTTTGTTGGGTGGCTTTGTGAACTGTGCTCTTGCCTCTGCGCTGGCAAGAGCTGTGTTTAATACAAACCCACAGCATAATGGAGTATTCTGGCACAACTGATTCATCTCGCTTTCCAATGAGTCAGGAGGAATGAGAGAAGATTGTCCTGAGCTGCTGGGTAAGCTTAGGTGACTTCTGCAATTTCACACAGACCTTCTAACAAATGTTTAAAATGTCTTAAAAAACCAAAGGGTCAACATTTGGAGTTATTACTAAATGATATGGCTACTACTGATTTGTCCAGCTGAAAGTGGGGCTGCAGATTTTTCCTCTTTCCCTTCTTGGTTATGTAGAATTTGAGTCCTCTCTTGCTTCCTAAATCTTCTGTATTTTGAATATCTCCTGTACCAGGGCCTCAACCACATCCCTGGACAACCTCTTCGAGTATTTCACCACTCTCATTGTAAAGATATTCCTCCTTATGTGCAACCTAAATCTAACCTCCTACAGTTTCAAACCGTTGCTCATCCTGTCACTACAGACTCTTCTAAACACTTCCACAGGCTTACTGTAGGTCCCCTTCAGACGGTGAAATGTAACTACACGGTCTCCCTGGAGGGTTCTCTTCCCCAGGCTGAACAGCCCCAGTTCTTTCAGCCTTCAGCACAAGTGCTCTAGCTCCCTGATCATCTTTGTGGACCTCCTCTGGACCTCCTCCAGCAGGTGCATATGTCTCTTGTGTTGGAGGTCCCATAGCTGGACACAGCACTCCAAGTTGGGTCTCACCAGAGCAGAGTGGCAAAGTCACCTCTCTCAACCTGCTGGCCACATTCTTTTGATGCAACCCAGGATGCCATTTGCCTTCTGGGCTACAGTTGTGCATTGTTACCTCATGTCCAGCTTCTCGTTCACAAGTTCTACCTGTGCTGACTTCAAGCAAGAAATGAGAGGTGTGTTTGGTGTGTTGTATACCTCAGGGATGCTGCTGTCATGTTTGCAAGTGCTCTTATTATAACCTCTTACTACTACTGGATTGAATTAATTTAATTTATTATTATTATACTCTCTTCAATGCAGCACTTTACTGTAATGTGTTTTAGATGGACAGGATGATGAAGTCTGAGTCCTAGGCTGCATCAAGAGAAGCGTGGCCAGCAGGGCGAGGGAGGTGATTCTGCCACTTTACACTGCTCTCCTCAGACCCCACCTGGAGTACTGTGTGCAGTTCTGGAGCCCTCAGCACAGGAAGGACATGGAAGTGTTGGAGCGGGTCCAGAGGAGGGCCACAAAGATGATCAGAGGGCTGGAGCAGCTCTGCTGTGAGGACAGGCTGAGAGAGTTAGGGCGCTTCAGCCTGGAGAAGAGGAGACTTCGAGGGGACCTGATAGTAGCCTTCCAGTATCTGAAGGGGGCAAACAGGAAGGCTGGGGAGGGATTATTTACAAGGTCCTGCAACGACAGGACAAGGGGCAATGGGTTTAAACTGGCAGAGGGGAGATTTAGACTGGATGTTAGGAGGAAGCTCTTTCCAGTGAGGGTGGTGAGGCACTGGAACAGGTTGCCCAGGGAGGTCATGTATGCTCCCTCCCTGGATGTGTTCAAGGCCAGATTGGATGAGGCCTTGAGTGAGCTGTCCTAGTGGGAGGTGTCCCTGCCTATGGCAGGGGCTTGGAACTAGATGGTCCTTGAGGTCCCTTCCAACCTTACCATTCTATTGATTCTATGAATGCCTTGGCTCACATTTTCTCTGCTGCTTGCACTGCAGTTTGCTAGTTAAACTGTTGTATACAAATCTAGACTCTAGATTGTAGAAATCCATGCACAGGTTCAGCTTTCCTGCTGCACAGTTAAAAAATGATATTCAGAGTTTGATGGTTGGCTGTTGACTTGTATTTCCCAGATATAGAAGAAATTAATTACGGTCATTCTTGTTGCTCTAATGGCCTATTGTACTTGGTGTTCCCTTTCTAAATGCATCCTGCTATTAGGAGTGGGGTGGCATGGGATAGAGTTGAATGCAATTGAGTGAAATTGTGTAGCAAACTGAGGCACGATCCGGTTACTTGGAGCTATAAAAGCAGTTGCTGAGACGAGGAAGCACCTTAGGTTCAGTCTGTTCTTCATACTTGCTATGCGCCGCTATATGCATCATTATAGGAGCTGTCTGTATTTATGTGAGGTAATAGAATTTTATTGTAAGTTATACTTCAAAATCTTTTACATTTAAGCCAAAATGTCGATAAACTGTTCTGCTGAAATCTGTAGATGCACTTAAGAGATTGAGTGCTTACTTTGTATTTAAAAACCTGACATTTATCAGTACCCAGGCAATTTTGTTGTTGGGTCTCTAACCAGAAATGGGGAATAATTTAATGTTTATGTTTAACCCTTGCTAATGTTCACGTTTATGATAATAGGAAGTATTTCAGTCAACAAGTAAATGTGCATGTGCCATTGTATCTTCTTTCTTTTGATGTTCAGTGTCACTTTTTGTTCTGGCTTCTTGCATAAAAAGGAGCTACAGAATTCAGCGTTGTCATTAAGTGCCGTCAGCATTGTCATGAAGTGCCGTGTTTGTTATGTATTTGTGCAGTGCAGGAGACAATAGAGGTCTAATGCGTGGAAGATGCAGAACATGTAACTCTTTGTCTTTGAATCCATCAGAGAAAATATGGGGCTCCACCTCCGATGAAACTGCCGCCTCCTTACAGAGCGCTTGAAAGACCACGTGCAGAGGAAGCTAGCGTGGATGAAGAGGAGGGTGAAGATACTTGTGCAGAGAGTGAGTAGTGCCACAGCCGTTACATCAGATCATGTTTGAGGAACACAATCAGATTGTGATAAATGTGTCTGCCATTTGTTGCTTGGGTAGTGCTCAGTGGGGCAATAGCATCTAATCCTCAACCTTGTTCTTACCAGGGGCTGCTGGGTTGTAACACAGAAAGTCTTCTCTTCCCAGTTAGACTCGTAAAACTCAACTCTCCTGAAGATATCTAGAAAGAGGACTTGCTTTGGCAGTGATGTCAGCAGAGGAAGCCAGCTTTGTTGTGCTTTGCTGTTGTAACTGTGGTGGTAGTTGAGCAGACGTAGGTTGAGAACCACTGGTGCATACTCCTTGTCCACAAAAGTTTGCTGTTGATTTCAGGCAATGCTGTTCAAGATAAATATTTTCTGTTAAAAAGTAAAATATGCTGATTTATTGTTTCGAGACTCTACTGGAAAAAAAAAACAACTCTCCTTTTTTCTTCCAACACCTTTTGTGGGAAAGGTTCTGCAATTGTCCACTTCTGTGTTTTGCCATGAATTATGACAAGATGTACTCTGTGGGTTTACAAATTACTCTTTGTTAATTACAACTTTGGATAAATGGAATATTATTATCCATAGCTTATCTTTCAGTAAAATATTTATGAATGCTAAAACTACAGTTAGGAGTCCTCTTTTCACTTTATACCAAGTCAGCATATATGTGGAGTTTTTGTGGGTGGTTTTTTTTGGGGGTGGGGGGGTGGGTTTTTTTTGCTACGGTGATTTTTCTCAACAACATCTTTTGTCTTGGAGAGGTTTTTGTTTCCCTAGTTATGGATAAACCAAAGCAGAGAGATGCCTTTTGTAGCTTTTGACCTTGAAGTGACCATGGGCCCCATTCAGAAGGGAAACTCCTAATTTGGGACCTGCTAGAGGGAAAGCTCTTCCAGCTGCTCTTGCTGATTTCCCAGGCAATGATGTGCCATTGAAGCCAAGATAATTAATGAGTTGGATTGGTTCATCACTTTTGGGGCTGCTTTGGTGGAGATGAGAAGGATTTGAAGGTTGTTATCATGGAAACAGTAATGGGGGCACAGAAGAGGGTTCTGCCTCTGTTGCTTTAAGGGAAAGCTGTGAGTTCTTGAACAAACTAAAATTCTTCCAGAACTTTATCTTACTGAGTTTTGTTATCTCATCTATTTGAAATATGCCACCTCCAAATATTTTTTTTTTGTGGGGAGAGGGAGTAAGGAGGAGCATCTGACTGCAGACTCTGTGGATGATGAATTGAATGTATCTTGAGCTTTCAAACCAGCTTTGTAAGCCTCTGCAGCCAACTGATGTCAGCTTGTTATTAAAACTATAATTCACAGATAAAGGACAGTTTTGATAAGGAACCTGACACCTGAGTTCCCTAATTAGGATATGCTCAATCTGAGTGCTTTCTAGACCAAAGTTAATACTTTGCACAGAAATCATTTCTTATTGATGGGCTTCGGTCATATTTTAGCCGTTCTGCTCTCTTTAATATTGCCAGCTGAATCTCATAGCTAAAAAGCTAAAGGTACTTCTGATATTGCATGCATTCATCAATCCTACCAGGTTAGGCAGCAGCAAGCAGATGTATTCAGATGACTCTCCTTCTCCTCTACCCTTTTTGCTGACTGAAGTCGAACGCCTTGCAGTAGCCATCTTTCCCAAGAATCAAGAATGCGTTTTCCATTTTATTCTTCTTTCATTCTCTTGCTTTAAAATAGAGACCAAAACAGGCTAAGGAAGCTTTAACTAAGTTTGTGCCTCAACCCTTGAAGTAAAAAAACATGTTAGAAATGATCTAACTGCACGTAACGGTATTAAGCATCTTGGCAGCTGTGGAGTGGGGCTTTTACAGAGTCTCTTTTCTGTGATAACTTCAAAACCAACATTTTTTTCCCTGTAAATTCCAGTCCAGTATTGTTTGTGTTCATAGCTTTGACCTGATTCTTGAGCAACTTTCCCAGAAATCTCAGCCCAGGCCAGTACTTAACATTTTTAACATTGTCCATTTGCATGTTCATGTTGGTCTATTCCTTACCTGCTTATCCTACTAACTCTATGGGCTTTGTAACATTAACTAATAATTTTCGCAGCTTCAGTGAGCAAATGAACTAGTTTTGTTGTCTTTATTTACAAAATAAGATACCTTAAAAGGAAGGGAGAAGTGGTGTCAGCTCAGGTAAATTCACCTCATAGCCTCTCCATCTTTCATTTATGTGTTCTAGTTCTCAATCTCTGCCAACAGTGTCAGAGGTCTTAGCAGGTGTTTTGAGGTGGGACAGCTGTTAAATCTGTGCTCTGCTTGTGCTGCTGCTGGAATTTATTTTTTAGCATTCTTATTAATACAACTGCTGCATCATGGACCTGTTCATCAATTTCTTTCATACTTCAGAGATACTTTACTTACTGCACTTGACATTTTTTCTTCTTGCTTGTCACTTCTTCTGATCCGTGCTCTCATCTTTTGTCTTCATGCCCTTCATCATTCCCCATAATGAAAATGAAATCAAAGTATTGTTAATCTTCCTGCCATACTTGGAAATTTTTTCTTTCCTTTCTGTCCCATCCATACTGCCTCACAATCTCTCTGTTTTGTCAGTTTTCCCCGTAAAGTGACTGAATAAAATTTTGGTATTGATTTAATTTCTCCTGTGGGAACTAAATCTGCTTGTCTTTTGGCAATGCTCCTTTTTAGTTCTGCTTCTCCACCACTGAAACTGTAGCTTTCATTGCTGACTTGTTGGAACAAACAGTCATTTCTTGTCAGTGTTCTCCCTTCTCTTCTCAAAGAGTTTTTAGGTTCTTTAGGTTTTTTGTTTCTGAGCCGAACAGGGTGAGTCCTTGTTGGGAATAGAATTGCTAGGCAGTTCATGGTTTAGAGAAACTCCAGATGTCCTCAGTGTTTCTGTGGTTTAAGAAGTTTAAAGAACTTTAAAGAAGTTCCATGTGGTTAGATTGTGTTTGGGGTTTTTTGGGCATTTTTTTAAAAAAACCTTTACCTTCTTGAACCCAAGACCTTTAGTTTCAGACCTGCTTCTCCTTTATATTTCAGTTTCATTTAAACCAGTCCACTATTAGATGTTCTAAGTTCTTAGGGTTTTGGTTGTTTGTTTTTTTTTTTTACTAGACCTTGAAGGCAAATTGAAAATAGTATTTCCTCTTGTTTTATTTCTTCTTCTAGTGACACATCTTTATCAATATTCAATTCTAACCCTGTGTGATGTGGGTCTTGTTTACTCTTTGCTTTGACTTTGCTGTTTTAAGGCTTCCAGTTTATGCTTTATAACGATTGCGTGAAACTTGCAGTGTGTGCATTCTCCTATAAAAGGAACCTTCAAATTGCTTTGTCTTCCAGACCTGACAATGTTACAACACAGGTCTGGAGTTTTTCCTCCCCGGGCTGGAAAGGCTTGTCCACAGCAGAGGTTGTTGTGGAGGAAGTCACTCTCCACAAAGAGGTTTTTTTAGGCTCCCCCAAACTTAAAAACATCAGGTTTTGAATAGGATTGTTTTTAAAAATCAAAACAAGTAAAGGAGGGAGAGAACATACAAAGGAGCTATTTGTACTTGCAAACAGCTGTGCTAGAGGCTACATCAATAGGCATTGGTGTGTTTTCCCTGAGTGGTGGATGGCTGTAGGTGTGCACTAAGAATCTGCTAATAGACTAATGTGCACCCTGTTGTGGCTCATTGCTATAATGAGAGGTTAGCAGTAAAAAGAAGCAGGGGAAATGGATGGGCAGAGCAGTTCGTAATGGAATGTTCCTTAAGGTTTTCCTTGGGGCATTCACAACCCTACAATACAGATAGACTTCTGTGATTGAAGCAAGTTAGATTGAAAGACCTTAAAAATTGCTATAAGAAAATGAAAACAACTATCAAAATAATCTGAAATTCTTAATTTCAGTTTATATTGTGTGGGATGGTGTTTCACTGTTGTTGTTTGGTTTGGGTTGGGTTCTTTAGGTTTTTTGGTGGTTTTTTTTTTGGGGGGGGGAAGTGGGGTGGTGGTTTTTGGTAAAATCTTTAGTCAAATTACTTGACTGAGATTGACCTGGTTGATTTCTATTAAGTTTAAAATAATAAAAGTAGATAATAGTGAAAAATTTGTGGGAGGTGGCTAAGGTAATGGACTAGATACTGCTGTGCTCAGACTTCCTGTCTGCAAGGACATTTAACAGTATCTAATAAGGGGATAATAATGCCCCCTTCCTTTTGTTTTGCCTCTAGATAATGTAGAAATCAATGAAACTGTAAGAAAGCATGATGATTTCTCTCTCTAAAACGCTTTCTTGAGGAATGGTGGTTTCCCTACCAAAGCAAGAGACTTTAAACCTTCTCTAGTTATTTCAACTTTGCAGTCTTGTTGTGGAGAAGGTTTAAAGTATCTTGCTGATTCATTGTCTGGTGATGAATCTGGGGCTGGGCAGGGTGCAAGAGGGGAGACTCAATGTTTGCTCAGGTGTGTAGGTCAGTTCAGACAAATCCAGCTGCCTGTTCTCTGGGTAAAGTTTGGGATAGAAAACCCATGGGCATCTGAGTGGAGTGCCCTCACCATAGCAAGGGACATAGTTTAGCGGTGACCTGGTAGTACTGCGTTAGTGGTTGGGCTTGATGGTCCTAAAGGTCACTTCCAACCAAAACATTTACAAAATTCCGTGATTCTAAGGTTTTTAACACCTTCCACGGTGTCAATGAACTCTGCTCACGTGAGAGCCTTCTATTAAAAACAAAAGGTGAAGAAAAAGAATAGAATTCAATTGAGACTTTGTAGAAGGTATGGCCTGATTACATGGTGTGTTACATAGGTCCTCAAGAAGGGTCTGTGTACTGCTGTGGTCATTGGCACTTTGGAAAAGTGCCAAAATTATTAACAATGACTACATAGCATCACACCCACTGATAAAGCAATATAACTCTTGAGGGCCTGACCAGTTAGTCTACTTCATGCAAAGCCATGCTGAAACAAAAGGAAAGCAATTCTTCATTTCAATTTAAATTCTTTGGGGTGGACAGCCAAAAGCAGCAATCTTCAGGTGAGGCAGCTTGTGTGGCCAAACGCTGCCTCTCCAATAGATGTCACTGCAATCAACAGCAAACAGAGATGATGCTCAGAGAGGAACATGTAGCTTGCAAAAATACTTCAGGCATTATGAACATAAAATAATGAAAAAAATAGTAATTGCACTCTTCCATTTCCTTACATATAGTAGCAAGTATATTTAGCACAGTGGATTGCCAAAGATCATGTGAGAGCCGGGATTAGCCTAAGAGAGCAATGACTTTCATTTTTTAGCTCTGTGTTAAATTTCTCTTTAATATGTCTCTTGTCCCATTCTTTTCCTATTCTTGTTCTGACCCATAATTAGCTAAAATGTGTTAAGTTTGGTAACCAGCCCCAGTATCGGATCCAGAAGGGCTGTGCATGCCAAGCAGACTCACAAGCTGTTCTGCCACAGGAGGATAGAAGATGTTGGTGTCATTGTAGTTTGAGGTTGTGGGTTAGTTGGGGGTTTTGCTATTAGGCTGGACTGTTGTTTTGCTGCTTTTTTTTTTTTTTTTTCTTTCCCTCCACTCTGTTTGTGAATCACATGCAGAGTTCTCATCATCTGCTGAAGTATTGCGAAAGGAAATTACATTTTTGATGAATTAATAGTAAAATTGCAGCTGGGACTTCTTTTTTTTTTTCCTAACTGTGTACATAATGCACTGAACAGATGGCTTTGTGTGTGCTGCAATACGTATTCTATAGCAAGGATAATGAACTTTAAAAATGAACAAATTAATGGTATTAACAAAATAAGTGAGTATTTTGAGTTGATTTAAATGTAGCATTTGGATAAGAAAATTAGTAAGGGCTTCCCAAAAGAACTAAGTATGTTGATAAATGTAGGGGGAGATTTTATCTTTTTTTTTTTCTAATTACTAAATGAAGGATTTTGAGTCTTTTCAGTCTTTCATTTCAACACTTACTGCAGTGAAACTAATATGGCTTGTTTAAGATTTCAGCAAAATACAAGTTGTGATGGAGTTGAATCTTAATCATGCTTATAGTGACAGATTGGTTTTGTTTTCTGACATGAGAAAAAAGAAACAAAAACAGCCAAACCCTACGCCATGAGCAGATACCAGTGTTGGGAAACTGCAAGATTTGCAGCACTGGCAAAGAATGCATTTAATGAAGCCATTTGACTAAGAGAAATTAATTTTTAACCCCTGTGGCTTGCATGAAAAGGATGCTCAGATAAATAACATCTATTAACTGCTACTTTGCCATGCAGTGGGTCATTAAGCGCGGTAGTACCTGCAGCTAACAGCGATACAAACAACCCTTTGAGGTGCCTGGTGTTGGGGGATAGAGATGTCATTCGAATGCTAGCAGAGTAAGCCAGAGCACAAACAGCAGCCGTGGAGCATCCATGGGTCAGATGTGGGAAACCAGAGATCTGCTTCTCCCTGCATACTTCCATAGGCAGCTTTCATCTGCTGGCAGATGTAACTGTTAGCTTGTGGGTAGCTCGAAATTAATATAATTGATGGCATCTCATAATAGAAACAGACAGACGGTTTGCCCTTAAGGAGAGAAAAATCTCAGGAAAATAGGCCCAAGGTCGTCAGAAGAAAGACAGGCACAGAGACTGTGTATGATGAGGATTTGAGCTGCTTACAGCATTGAATGTTTGTCAGGAATGCAGATATCCTGAAGTACATGCTGGTACAGCAATGGTACAAGGGGGTTTCCCAGGTAAGGATTCAGCTCTATCTCTATATTGTGTTTGTTTCCAGCAAGTAATTTTAAGCATTTTTGGTGATAATTGAGAACTAGTGCAGTGCTGGAGATAAAATAACAGCACAGGTCGTTTTATTTTTTTCTCTTTTTATCTCAGTTTGAAGCATGGACGTATAGCATGATTGGAATATTGAATGCATTTAATATCTTTAAGATATTTTGGCATGTGTGTGCTTTATAAATCATTGTTTCTGTGTACATTCAGCATTCTTATATACAAAACCTATGTGAGCACGCAGTGCTTAGAGTATGAGAATTCCTAACATTAAATTTCTTGCTGTATAGAATAATCGACTGTTCCATAACTGTTATTGTAATGTAGAGACAGATGGCTGAATTTTCTTCACTTTGCTTGTTAAGAATGTGTTAGGTAAATGTTTTTAGACTAAAATAAAAAGCTGCTGGGAAATCTAAACTGAATATTCAGCATTTTCATAGTATAAGGAGGCAAAGCAAGAATAAAGCAATGTAATAGTAAACAAATGAGCTATTTGCAATGAAGGATAATCTAATCTTTAAATATTGCTTTAGATTGCATTTGTTCTTAGGTATGATCTTTTCTTCCAACACAAGCCAGGTATCTAGAGAATAGCATTAAAATGCTAGGCATGAAATATACTGGCTTGATGGTTTAAGGTTATTACATTGTTGAAGGCATGGTGCAGGTGGCTTATGTTGTTTGGGATCTTTGATCTCACTCAGATGTTACAGATAAATAATTTCATATACCTTACAGATAGAAGATGTCTGCGGTACAAAATCTGCATACACAGGTACAAACTTGCTAAGAGAGAGTGAGAGGAGTAGCTCTGTATATTGCTCCCATTGAGGATCACTTAAATCACTGCATGACTTGCAACTAAAAATATGTAAAACGGATGTTAAATAAATGAAAGACAAGCTCCAGCCCTTAAAAGGTGGGTTTGTGTTTAGGTTCTTGATTTTTAGATAGGAAGCTATTTTTCGTCATTGCCATTGCAAATGATGTTGCTCCACTGCACACACACAGAGAATTAAATTAAAAAGAAACTACTGTGCATCATATCTTGTCCAGACCAGCACAGCACTGCTTTTAGTTAGACCAGAGAGTGGATTATTTGCATAACAGCTCTGCTCCAAAATGCTCTGCTTAGTTTAAACACTAGCTGCTGCAAATATGTAGTGGAATTAAGGCTATAACAGAAGGGAAAGTAAAAATGCTAAATGACAATAATTTTGATCTTTACAGCTGTTACCCAGTTTTGCACAGTATTGCAGCCATCGAGGCAGCTGTCCAGAATAACTTGTTTAACTATATGAGAAAGTTGAAGGTAGCTTTTTCTCCTAAATCTTAAGGCTTGATTCTCCTATATTCAGTGTGGTTGTTTAGGGGTTAGTCATCAATTTCCCTCCTGCTTGGAGCAGGTATGTAATTGCTCCTTATCAGGATAACTGGCATTTAAAGAGCCATCCAGAATATTTGTCTGCAGGTGTTCTAGCTGTAGTACCTGGTGATAGACCTTTAAAAATGTCCTTTATGCCTTGTAGTGGCCACATGCTTACTGGAAATTACTCTCCAACTAATGACTTTAGGAAGGAGCTTTACATACAGATTTGCATATATATACACAAATGTGTGTTGAAAAGCCTGCTGCCTTCATCAGATGAACATTTTATCAGCAAATGCAAGATACTTTTGCCACATTGAAATTAGAAGAGATGTTGTGGCAACCGGCAAAAGGGCAAGCAGTTCTTTCCTGCTGCCCTGTGAATAATGAACCTTTCATTGTTAGTGTAAGGATGGATGTGTCTTCATCAGTGCTTAGAGATCATGGCTTGTGCTTCTCTGTTGCCCCCCCTCAAAAAAGTTGTTAGAGGGATTATTAAAGCATTGAGCTTTTGGGGATCCTCAAGGAAACAACTAATTTCCACTGATGTCATTGGAAAAAGTGCGTGTGTGTACTGGCCAGAGATGGGGTTATGACCTGAGAAGTGCAACCCTCCAAAGGAGAGGACATTGGACTGTGCTGGCACCCCTCTGCTGTGTGCATGGGCAGAGTCTGTAGCCACTGTGCCTGTTCTGTGTGGGCCCTCAGTGTTGTCCCCTAAGGCAAGGGATGAACATCTCCATCAAGACACCCATTAATCTAGATTACCTCAGGGAAGCAAGATGGCACCTCAGGTACCACTGACCAGGGGCATCTGGTCAGTGCTGTATGTGCTGAGCTCCACACCACCTGTGCTGTGGGAACCAGCTACCAGAATCCACAGCTGCAATTCAAGATTCAGGAGCAGAGTTGATGTCATCATTATTCTGGGGTTGTTTTGAACAGGTAAGGGAAAAAGCAGAGTGGAGTGGAGTGATGAGGTTTGTGAGTTAGAATGCACAATAGGAGAATAGAATGGGCGGGGGTGGGGGGTCAGTTTAGGGTCTGGGAGAAGAACAAGGCTTATGTGCAAGGAGGACCTTGCTCTTCTGCGTGTCTTTTATGCAGCCAGACCAGTGCAGAGCCAGGAGCCACTGCTGTCTCAACAGCAACCTAAATTTGGGAATTCCTGTTCAGGTGATGAGTGCACTACTGCCAGTGGAGAAATCTACAGGTGGATTGCATACAGTGTTTCAAGGCAGGTGTGGTAAACTTTGACTTCGTTGTACCATTTTGTGATTGATTGTGCTTTTAACAGTTGTTTGGGGAGGTTTTTAAAAATGCTTTAGGTATTTTCACATCTTTTTTTGACTATTTTAACTTAAGCCAAGTGCATTTGGCTATCACATGTTTTATCTGTCATTTCAGAACTGTAAACTTAAGTAGCATTTTCTGACCTGTAAGTGTTAAATCTATGTAGTCGACTGAACCAGGTCCTCTGTAAAGTGAGATACCAAGTCATCACTTCCATGACGTGATGCTCCTGGGAGAATTATGAGGTACTGGACATAAATTCTTTACTTGTCATGTGTTGTTACTTAGAGTTGAGCCACAGGCCTAAACTGAATGGAGCTTGGATGGCAGTGGCAGACAGTATGAAGGTACATGTGTGTGCACACACAAACAAATGCCATGTGGAGTAAGTTAGGGCTCTTTGTACTGCACTTGTGAGAGCAGGAGGGAATACAGCATCCAAACACTTCTTAAAGATATTACGCTATTAAGTCTTCATCTCTCCAGGCGGTCTGTGGGTGAAAACAAGCTGCAGCACGTGCTGTACCTTAAACCATCAGCAAAGTGTATCCTGTGCTACTGCACCGTGCAATGGTCCTGAAATTGCCTGGCCTGGTAGAACCATGACTGTTCTGTAACAAACATCAGGGCTGCTCAGCTGTGGCCAATCTGCTGGATGTCCAGGGAAGGAGGAGGAGGAGGGATGAAATTCCCATGGTGCTGGACCTTCCTACTCCCTCTACTAGCTTCACCTGCCACTTGGAGTTTCAAGTCTCAATTGTTTTCTGCTCTGAATTGTAAACCTTAATGCAGACTCTGTTCTGAATCAGAAACTACATTTCTATGAAGTGTTTGGGGGAAAAAAAAAATCTGTTTTAAACCCCACAAGGTTTGACTTTACTTTCCTCCATTTCATAACCTGTTATTCTCTCAGGGCTATGACAGCTTGTTTGAAGATTAATGCAGTGCCATTTTGTTGTGTATCATTAATGTGTTTCAACAGACAATGCAGTAATTTTGCAGCAAGTACTCATTACAGGATTGAGTTGTAAGGACTAGAGAAGGATATGATTTGTGTTAGAAGTATTGAAGGATATAAGGGTATGATTTTTGTTAAATAGTGTTTTGCAAAGGAAGAAAGCCATTAAGTGAAAAGCCTGGCAGTGTGGTGTGTTAGTGAGGTGTCACTGAAGGGGAGGGAGAGGAGTGGAAGGGGAAAAAATGAGAAGAGACTGTGATGTGATGGATGAGGGAGTAAGTAGAGCTGTATGCAAGGATGAGCATGGGTAGCTCATGAACGAGGGCCATGAAAGAGGTTGAAAGGGATTTTGAGAGGAATGGGGAGACCAGCGAAGCCTTTAGGGGACAGAATGATGTGGTCATCTTTTTGTGTGTGCAGGAGGCATATTGTAGTGTTGTAAATGGGTAGGACTTGCACAGTGACACGCGTCAGAGCGGCAGCTCAGGAAGGCAGAGCCAGCTGCTGGCAACCTGAGCGGATGGCTCCTGGTATGCGAGCAAACCAATGGGCTGACCCCGTGAGTGTCCCTGGATGGGGCTGTACAGCAGCCAGTTGGTACATCTGCTCCAGCCCCTCCTCCCTGTCCCCCGATAGCACTATGTTGGCAGACCTTCCTCTTTTCCTTTTTGGCTGCTTTCTGTGCTCTGCTTGGAGAGGCACAGAGGAGACTTGGTGAGGGGAGGACAGAGGTGCTGGTTGGGTGCTCTCTGCGCTGCCTCCAGGCAGGACTTGAGTGCAGGCTTGTGAAACTTTTAACGAGTACCTCTGTGGGTACTGCAGCTAATGAAGTTGGATTCCTACAGATTTGTGTCTCCTGTTCGACTGACTTTGGGTGTCAAGGAAGGTGTGAGCTCTGATTTAAGCTTTTCCTGTGGCTAGAGCATTTCTAAAGGCTTTCTCTCATGGGAATTCTTTGACGCTTTAATAAAGTGTGATCTTACAGCCAAACCTTTCCCCCCACTCAGGGCATTTACCAGGTTTCTCTCCTCTGCATGGCTGCCTATTTTCATGAACCTTTTACAGCACCTTTGAGACTCCCAGTCCACCACCAGATTTGCTTCCAGTTGGCCAGCAGGTTCAAAGGTCTTGGTGCAGGAGTTTGGGTTGCACCAAGTGTGATTGCATAAGCTTTGTTCCTCTAGGAAAACAGAATAAAGTGGTTTACCACATTAGAATTAAACTTAATTTATATTAAGATATTAAAATACAATTAATAAACACTGGAGCATAACCCCTGGACTGCAGTTTGGAGGATCTGGCATCTCTTCTGACTTGGTTACCGTCTGTTGGATGTCTTGGTTAGCCATCTGTTGTAAGATACATGAAGCATCTCGAGCCTTCTGGAGCAAGCACCGTACCGCAGTTTTTAGGGTTAGGTGTCCATTTAAATTTAGAAATGAGATAAAATAAAAAACAGGATCCATTGAGTTCTGGCTTACCCAAAAGACAGTGTTTATTCCTGAGAAGCAAGCTGTGGATGCATCTCAATCATCCCTTTTGAAGGCTTCATTCCACAAGAGACAAAAGATCATCTGGATATCAAACCAAAAGAATTACAGTAAAAAAAATACCATACCCTACTCTTATTATTCCCTCAAGCATTTGTTTTTTAACTTTCTCTCACTTGATTTCCTCCTCCGGTCATAGTGGAAAAAGTAAGTCTACTTAATATAGTGAAGTTTATCTGTTTAGCTCTTCCTCTTGGATAAATCCTTGGAGATGAATTTCTTTTGCCAGAAGGAAAGGAGAGAGAGTGCTTGACGTACTGCAAGTCTCTGTTCACATACAATCATCAATTTCCTGATTATAATTGTGCTCATTTAAAAAATGCCTAAAGCTTATTGCATTAATATCTTTATTTCATTAAATACATTAAAGAGAAGCTGTTTGCTACCTAATAATGTATTTTTGGTACTAAAAAAAAAAAGTCTGGTAAAATACTCTGTTCACTTGGTTGTGATGTCATTTTATTCTGCTGAGAAAGAAGTGCTTTGCTTATCACTTCTTACTTGAAATGTAGGATAAGCAAAGGTGTCTGACCCTATCCCTTTTATTTTTACTTTTGTGGAGAGGAAAATAGATCTACCAGACTCTGGCCTTTGGAGAGATTAAAACCAATCAGAATAGAATTTCTGATACACAAATATTGTCTTATTTAATCAAATCTGTCAAGTTTTATGATGTCATAAGTGCAGCATAACCCTGATTAATGTGTTGAATGGAGTCTCAAGACAGCTGATTAAATAAGCTGTATGGCTTGTTTAGGGAGACTGTATGGCTCTTTAAGGATTCCACAGTGATACTACATGAGGATTTTTTGAGGGAGAGGAATTGCTGTCCAAATCCCTCTGTCTCACCTGATGGAGAAAGAAAATGGCAGTTGGCTGTGTAATGCAAGAGATGCTGTCTGACTGAAAGTTGCAGTAATAGAAGAACTTGTGTTCCTGTTATGCTTATTTTCAGTTTATATCATACAGGACAATTTAAACTTATTACTTGGTATAAACTTTTACTTTCTCATCTTAATGAGAGACTTTCCAGTTAATTCTTTTCTTGGATGGTGTCTTTCTCTTTTGGAATAATAACTTTAATCGAATTACAGTCTGTTAGCCTGAAGGTTTGCATTTTAGTTGTTCAGCTGTATGAGAAGTATTTATTTTGTCATACTTCTCTAATGCTCTGCTATTTCTCAGGCTGATGCTCCACAACATGAGACATCTAAATGTGAACTGAAATGGAGAGCACCATTTGCCTGTCTCCATTCCCACTTCTACCAGTTGTTTGTGGTACTTGGGTGCTTGTTGCTCTCCCTTTCCTCAGCCTGATCAACTCAGAACACTGCTCCACAATTAAAGAGGAATGGTTTTCTGGTGGGTTGATGACACACACAGAGGCCTGAGGAGCATGAGAGAGTCTTAAATAGAGGAGGGAAGATGTTACATTCTCCTTTAGCTCCATTTTGCGTGGAACTGCTCATGGGTTAAACTCTAATCTAAAATTAGAGTGCTCTGGGTCCTTTCTTTCATCCTCTTCTCTGTTAGGCTGTAAAAGATCTTCACCTTGAGATACAACTTGAGCTAAGATGCCACCTTAGCGAAAAAATGTACAAGCTGAGTGTTGAAGCAAGTGATGAGAAGCCGTGGGTTGTGCAAATACTGCTCTGCAAAGCACTGCCAGCCAGCCTAGGCTGACAAGAAACAAGAACATGTAAAGGGGAGCTCCTGAAATGCGAGGGGAACGTCGGGCCATGGTAAAGAAGAGTGCTTGTGCTTGGCTCTGTCTTGTAGCTCTCTGGCTGGGTGGGGAAAAGAATCTTGAGGATTCATGTTAGTACTATCTTAATCATGGGAGAGGCAAGTGCTGTTTCAGAAACTTCATTAAATATGAGAGTAGGTCTCTGTCTTCTGAGTTGCTCGTCTCTTTTGGACTTGAAACCACAAGTTTCTTAGTGGTGGCTGTACCATTAGCTTGCTTACCTGTTTGACATGTAACACCGTGCCTAATCCATTAGACGTTGTGCATGGGATATGCATATCATAGCTGAAGATACTGAAAGCTATAGCAGCATAATTTTTGTTAATTTCTCTTTAAAACCTCTTCTATTATGTGTTTGGTTTGTTGTATGGCACAGAAACAAGCAGACTGCAACATTGCCCAATGTTGCAGTCATTTTTCCTCAGCAGTCAGAAGTGAGTTGTGATACCAGATTTACACTTAAAACCTCTAAGCAATCTTCATGTTATAAAAAGCTTGAAAACTACTCAAGTGCAATGTGACAGCTCAAAAAACCTTAAACAAGGACCTAGAACCAGCTCAGACTTCCTCTTCTGAGATCTTTTTACTCTGTAGGAGTACTGCATGATGAAGAAATGTATGAAGTGGGCTGACCCTGTTTTTCTTGCCTACTACTTACTTCCTTAACTTCATATACAGAAATGTGCAGTGATGAGGTGGGTGCATAGCACACCAAACACAGTGCAGGGATGGCCTTCAAGCAGCTCACAGACCTCACAGCAGCACTGAGGAGTCAGAGACAGTGGCTGCAGTGTCCAGTGCAAAAGCAGTGACGATTCTGAAAGTCAAAGAGCAGTTTGTAAATGTTTGAGGAGTCATAATCAGTTTGGTGAAACCCTAACCAGGTGTGAATCTAGCAGAACACTGATTCTCTATGGTTGCCTAAATTAAATAAAATCTAGGGAGATGAACAGTACTAGAAAATGTTATGGAGCTGGGCAAGTCTGTTCTATAAGCAGAGTACAGTCTATCACTGTATGTCCTCTGAAATCTGGATATGCATCTCTTTTAATATCAGTTCTAATATAATTGGATTTGCACTTAATTTAAATGAAGCATTTTCTGCCTTTTAAAGCTTTAAATGGCAATCTGCAGAAAGATCTGAGCATACTCTAAGCTATTAGAATGACTTAAGTGAAAAAGCTACTTAGGACAAGTATGTGTGCACCCAGAGAGTTGAGAGAAAACTGGACCCAGAACTGGCTGCAGTAAAAACCAGCTTTTGACTTTTTCCATCCACTGACTGAAACAAAGACCTATTCTCTCCACGCCTTCCTGAACTAATTCAGTGGGAATGAAAATACCTTATCAAATGTGAACAACTTATTAAGAGCTGAAAAAGGATATTTTTCTTTTCTGGTCTGTGAATAAAAACTAGGAGTGTGAAGTTGAGAGTTGTCAGTTGGAAAATTATGGAAGTGTTTGTGGCCACGGTGCGATGGTAGAACCTCCTGCGAGGTCAGTGCACAGTGTTTATCGTTAACTAGGTGTTTGTGAAGGCCCGAAGACCAACAAAAGGAAGTCTTTGACAAAGTGGAAATTAGGCAGTTTAAAAATGGTTTTGATCACTATAGAACCTCCATTATCTGCTATAACAATGCTTTTGTTTAATATTCCTGTTTTAAATTAAAACTTTGCAATGAAAACATTTTTCTTTTAATCACAATTGGCATCTTTGTAGACATTTTTTTTTTTTAAAACAGAACTATTGCTTATATTTCAGTTGCATTTCAATTTCTGTCCAAAAGAGAACAGTATATATTGTTAGGAAAAATATGTGGTATAGAAGAAAGGTGGTTCACAATGTCCCAAAAATCATGGGAACCATTCCAAGTTCTGTTGGATGGGGCTCTGAGCAACCTGCTGTAGGTGAAGATGGCCCTGGTCACTATTGAGGAGAGGAACTGGATGACCTTTAAAGGTCTTTTCTGACCTAAAGCATTCTGTGATCAGATATATCATAGAACGGTTTGATTTGGAAGGGACCTCCAAAGGTCATCTAGTCCAACCCTCCTGCAGTCAGCAGGGACATTTTTTACTAGGTCAGGTTGCTTAGAGTCCCGTCAAGCCTCACCTTGAATATCTCCAGGACTGAGGCCTCAACTACCTCCCTGTGCAACCTGTTCCAGTGTCTCACCACCCTCATGGTAAAGAATTCATTCCTAACATCCAATCTAAACCTTCTCTTCTCTAATTGCAGACTGTTGCCCCAAGTCCAATCACTGCAGACCTTTGTTAACAGTCCCTCTGCAGCCTTCTTGTAGGAGCCTTCAGGTACCGGAAGGCTGCTATGAGGTCTCCATGAAACCTTGCCTTCTCCACGCTGAACACCCCCAACTCCCTCCGCCTGTCCTCGTAGCAGAGGTGTTCCAGCCCAATCATAATTATCATGGCTACCCTCTGGACCTGCTCCATCACATCCTTCCAGAGCTATGAGATAAATCTTCATCTTTTCAGCAAACATGTAGTAGAATTTTATATTTTGTTTTCATTTTATCCCCATAATTTGCCTAAAGAAGGAACTTCCAATAAAAATCCAGTCTCTTATCACAGATAAATGTGAGCTTGTAGTGATTAACTAGTTACAATCAGTCTTTAGCCAAATAACCAAAATCTTAGAATATTAAACAGGATTAAAATGTATCATTAAAATCACAAGCAACTGATCACAATCTCTCTTCCCTGAGTCTTCTCGATGTTAAGACTTGCACTGTAACTTCCAACATAGCTCTGTGGGTATTTTCCTGGGCTTTACAGTCCTGGATGACTCATCCAACTTTAATCTTTTTCTAATTGCTACCACAGCATATTTAAAACATGCTGTACAAACTAACTTAAAATACTGGGGGGTGGGGGGGTGGTGTTTAATTAAAAAAATTAATTTAGTCCTAGTCAAGTCACACTAATTTCACGTAGCTTTGTTGCATCACAAGGCTGTGCTGCTACGGTGCAGGATGGGATATTTTTCCTACCATCTCCTCTCCATCTCTTAGCCCAACTGCATGGTATTATTACCTCCTCTTCACCTGCTCTTTTACAACCTCATTCTTAGTATTTCTTTATATTTATGGCTTGTTAGTACAACTGTTTGGGGGATTTTTTGAAACTTTGAAACAGGTTTTCATCTACATTTCACAAATGGTGGCAATTCCTTTGGAGACCTCCCTATAAGAGTTTTGTTTAGAACTTGGGGCTCATCACTGTGAGTTATGTTTGCTGCTTAAAAAGTCTTTGTTGTTAAGTCCAAATGTCTCCCCATTTTCTCATCCTATTTCCCACTAGATGGAGGATGTTCAGACTCTCATCACAGCTTTTTAAATTAGGAATGAAAAACTATGTGAGAAATGTCTCATCACCTTGACTTCTGCAAGGTGTCCTCTGGACTGCCTTTCACAATTACTTATCACTGGGAACACTGGCACTTGAACCAGTAACAGCCTTTGTTAGGTAAACTTTTGAGTTTGTAACAATAGTCTGATATTGCTGTCTGTAATCAGACTCAATGCAGAAAGAGTCCAAGATAATGACTGTGCCGCTGGCTTTGTGGGAACATCATTATTTAAAGATGAAATACTGTCAGATCAAGTTACCCTGTGTTATTGTCAAGGGATGAAGAATTTAAATGTTCACACTGTTCATTTGTTTCTGTTGAGACCAAACAGAAAAGCAATGGATTAGAGCTCCCCAGTATTCTTTGCTTGTTCTCAGACACTCTTGTTCTTCCATCAGATGAACAAGCAGCTTTTAAATACAATTGTGAGGGATGGATTATAGATCCTAGCAGAGCAGTGTGGTCAGGAGCAGGCTGGACAACCTACTCCTACTAGAAGCAGCAGCTTGGAAAAGACATTTCTCTCCCAGTTGTGAGATTTGTCTCCTAAACTGCATTGTAAAGTGGGTTTGTGTCTGCACATCATGTATCCTTGCATATCACTGACACGTGGTAGCCATGTTGATGCCATGTGATAGCCATCATGCAGCATGCCAGGGGTGCAAGCAATGTGTGCTTAGAGCCATTTCAATTTTCCTTGAGACTTTGCAGATGGAAATTGGTATCTCTAATGTTCTTACACTGCTAACATTTCCTGCCTTCCCTGAGAACCATGTTAGCCAAACCTCAGCAGAGCAGGAGCAAGACCACTTTCCTCCGGGAAGGTGCAGCATGTGTGCAGGAGCCTGGCTGCTGTGATAAAAGCCTTATCTCTGGGCTGCTCAGTGCCATCACCACCAGGTGGGCTGGGAAGGTCTGAAGGCTGCAGCATTTTGGTCTAAGATGACTTAAACTACACAGTACAATAAAATATACTGCAATGTTATCCAGTAGAGTGTTTTAAATGAGGGGTTTGGTTTCTCACTTATCTTTTAAAAAGCTTTAAAATGGGGTCTGCGCCAACTGTCTTTTGATGCTACCCCACATTTTAAGGGTGTAATTAGTTCAAAATACCTTAGGTTGGGCCTTTTGTGGGTCCAGACATCAACCGTGATGTGATTTATTTTTGCCCATAGCTATTTGTAACCTCATAGAGGATTTTCTCCGACAGAAAACTGTCTTCGTTGCTATGTGACCGTATTTAATCGGCTAGTGGCAGTATGATGCCCCAGTAGGTCACTCATTCAGTTTGTCTTCTACCAACCAACCAGTTTATCAGTTCCAGAGCAGCAGATAAGAAACATATGAGCAGCTTTTCCCAGTTCTTCCCTCCAAATCCTGTAAAGCTATGGGATTGTTAGCTGGAGCAGAGGCACTTTGAGCTCCGCGCTCCACCGGAGTGTCTGATTGCGAGATCACAGCACCCAGAGGAGGTCAGCGCTGAGGAAACCCAAGTGCTTTGATGAGGGTTAATGAATCATTTGAAAGGCAAATGAGTGGAAATATTGTGTGCAAGGGAGGGCAGATTTCCTTATAATCAGCAATTATTAGCATCAGGATGCTCTGCTTACTGTACTTGCATTAAATCTCCTTTTAAAAGCATTAAAAGATCTCAGATCCACATCAGTATGAAGGGACTCCTCATGTCCCATCTCATTGGAAAAACAGGCACCGCTTCTTCCTCAGAGAGCACAAATGTTGTGTAACGAAGCTGTGCGCTTAGAGCGAAGCTTTGGGCCTGAAATAAGGAAAAAATTATTGGCAAGGACTCCATTTGTTCAAGATGTTGACATGAGCTGGTGCAAGCACTGGAGGTGCTCCCTGATGTTGCTGACTGCAGTTATGTTGGTTTTCAGCCAGGGCTGAACATCGCTTTTCTCTCTGCTGTTGTCTTTGAGTGTGATGATTCCTTGATTATAGGAAGAAAAAAATTAGTGATAACTGTTTCCAAATGTCACCTGCTCACAGGAACAAACTTGAAATGGTACTTGAAATGGATTGTGGAGACTCTCATTATACCCTTCTTCATGGATTAGTTAAAAATCACTAGGAGAGATTTTTACCTTCCGCTGCAGAAGGAGTGGAGTGAGGGACAAGTGGGATTTAAGGAAAGCATTGGAGGAGAGTCAAAGTTTTCTTGTGTGAGCTGAGAAACTGCTGCAAGCGTTAACGTGGCAGGAGAAGAGCAAAAAGGAATGGGAGCCTGAACTGAAGGAAGCAGTTAGAAGAGAAGAATTTCGAAGATCCCACTTAACAGCCCCAAATCTTGACATGAAACTGAAGAAAAGATGCAGTCTTCATGTTAGGGTAAGAACATTGTCTGAGGACATGCTGGATTTTCTCTTGAGCTTGGGTGAGTTCTGTATGTGAGAATATGAAAGCCCACATTTCAGTTGCTCATCTAGAGAAGGCTTTGGCTATCTGGCACCTTGCGCATGCTCTCTCTGTCTTGTTTATTTAAATGTAATGTTACAATATTTTGGCTCACAGTATTTTGGGAAGAAAAGGAAAGGTACAACCGTAGCACTCTTTTGTTTTACTACCCTATATATGACAGGCTTGGGCTTGGGGTTTTACTTTTCTCTGAAAAGTATCATTTCACTTTTGGTAAGTAAATTCCAGAAGGCATACACAAAGCAAGTTGTTGCCAAAGGGATGATGTGGCTGTCAAAGGGGATGTTGAGTTTCTGGATTGGATGGGGAAACCATGGCTGCCCCATCCCACTGCAGGGATCCCCTGCCCTCAGGTTTGGAGAGAACAGTGTTTATAAAGATGTGAGTCCCAGCAAACTGTTCTGTCCTCTCACCACCTGAGGGGAAGAGTGGTCATACATAACATGATCATTGCTGTTGTTTAGATTTGCCGGTCTTGGATAAAACTGCCTTGCTTTTCTAATATGTGCTGGTCACTGAGAGCAGAATTAGAATTCTATGGAATTTAAGGAGGCATTTCAGAAATTCTCTTCCCTCAATTTTTTTTTCAGTTGAAAGCTTATGAAAACAGACGAGGGCATCGCTTTTGAGATAAGGTTTGAAGAACTCTCAGCCTCCTTGGAGCTGAATAGAGGGCTAGTGGGAAGATTAAAACAATAAGCTTGTTATATTATTAGTAGTGGGAGAATTCTAAACCCCCTTTGTTCAATTATAGTGCCTTCAATATGCTTATTTAGGTTCTTGTAAATTGTAATCAGTAAATTAGACATGCTGCCCTCACAGCTCCAGGGTTAGCTTTCATGGGAATTCCTACTTTCTTTTTTTTCCCCCCTTTCTTTCTGTTTTTAAGTGTTTATGGGCAAATCAAGAAGGGAATTACTTGTTTGATATGCAAGGTTGGCTCTGTGTAGTGGATGCTGGCTGCATTCTGATATCTATCATTACTCAGTGAAAAACTGGTTGTGATGCTGCAGCGCTGCTGCCTGAGCACGGTAATCTAAGGAAAGGCTAAGGCTGTAACCATGTTATGTGCCATGTGATAAAAATGGTAGCTGAAACCATTAAAATGAACGCGGGCTGATAAATGAGACCATTGTCAAGTCTTCAAAAGCCAGCATATGTTGCTTAATAGTTACCTGAGGTAACGCAAGAGGGATGTAAAATCCTCAGTATCATCTTCTATAGACAAATATCATCTGTCATGTCCTTCTGTGGTGTTTTCCCCTCCTTTCTTTCCTCTGCGTTTTGCCATGACAGTTTTACTATTGAGCAAATGGAACCAAATGCTATCCCCTGACTGAGTCATCCAGAGCTTTTCCTTTTCCCCTTTTTACCTTTTCTAGATGGACTCTAATTTGCATCACGCAGAGTCACCATTTTCCAAAGAAACACCTCATCTCTTTCAGCTCATTTAACTGGAGATTTCAGCAGGTTTGGGAATCGGGCTTCTCAGCCTTTTTTGCAAGTGCTTTCTATATCTTTGTAATTTCAAGAGCTGCTTGCCTTCCTCAGAAGTGGTGCCTGGTTTGTTTTTTTTCCCACGCAGATAAATTGTGCATTTGTTGCGATGCTCAATCATGTAAACTCCAATATCCTGGCCATATTGTCCCCATTTATTTCTTTTATCTCTCTGTTTAATACAATAGGGGAGAGTAGCTGAAGCAGGGAAACGTATGTAACAGCGTAGCAGTGTATTGTTTGCAAGCACTTGTCTTCCATTTCTAGGGTTTCTCTTCACAATGTAATTGTCTGCTAATATAACTGGGGAATGTATTGCAGGAGCCATCACGAAAGCATGTACTAGTGCTTTTACTTCACGTTACATCTGTATAGTGTCTTCAAGAGGAACTGGATGCAAGCTTAGCTGGTTAAATATTGTTGGTGAGCTATGTTTGCAGAAGTTGTGATAGGGGCATATTGTCACCAAGTGTGGAAACAAGTCCATATAGTGCCAAAACGAGAAGCGTGATGTCCCGTGTGTAATGCAGCAACAACAGAATTACAATCGCCTTGTGTAAAGTGTCTGGTAATGAAGGCAGATAATGGAATTCTTTGCAAAAGCAGATGCTAACTGGCTCCCCAATGCTGGGCAGAGGACTGAAAAGTGATACCAGCTGGAGAGGAGAAAAAAAAAAAAACAACAGCTGAAAAAGGCATTAAAAAGAAGCTGCTGTAGATGCACGTTTGTATAAGCAGTAAATACTTGTTTAAAATAATCTTATGAGATCCTTATTAAGAGGCAAGCTGAGAATACAATTCCAGTGTTAGAGGAAGTCAGCTGGATGCCCAAAGGATATTTGTATGCAGATTGGAGGAATAACCACTGGGAATAGCACGTTACCATTTACATTGCAAGGCTGGCTGGTGAGGACAGACCTTGGAAGTGTTTAATTGCAGGAGGTGGGGCATGTGAGAGCCAGAGCCTTCTGTTGTTCAGGGAGCAGACAGCGTGTCCTGCTAAGGGAGGCTTGGTTTTAAAAGCAGGGGTGTTACTGCTTGTCCCTGTGTGCATGAACACGTTCACACACTCTAGTGTCTTCTCCAGCAGAAATTGGTAACGGTGCCCTTCTGCCAGGCTTGGAGTGGTGCGCTCAGCATGTAGCGTCTTCATGGTCTCCTCCACAGTCTCCTGCTACTTTGCTAATCCAACCATTTCAAATATTTGCTTCATAAATGAATGTGATCATTTAATAAAGGACTTAGTCTACAGAGAGGTTTCCTTCTGTTTTAAGTATGAATTTGATCAATCCAAACCATGCATCAGGGAACAGCTTTTTGGAAAAAAAAAACCCAAACCAAACAAACAAAACCACCACCACCGACTCTAAACAAATAAGCAACTTGGTCACCCATAGAGTTAGCCTCTGGGATATTTTTTTTTACCCATATATTATTTTCTTTGCCCAAAGGATTGTTCCTACAGTGGGGGATTACTGACTACACCTGGAGTGCTGAGCTGGGCATTGACTCACCAGGTTTCCAGTCCTTGCAGACCAGAAACTTCAGTGGGGCTCTGTCACATCCCAGGCAATTGCTGTAACTGCTAATTTTTAGAGGACTAAAAATTGCTTTTAGTTTCAGCCCAGCATGGAACAGGAACACACACGTACTTCGGAACAGCTAGCATTTTTCCCATGTGAGAAAACTCATTTTGGGCTGCTGCAGGAGGAGGGAACACCACAGAGTTCAGACTTACTGATGCTGGCAGGCTCAGCAGGCAGTTGTCTGCAGATAGAGGCTGCAGCGATGTGTCCATGTGTGCAGTGTCACAGAACTGCTCCTGTGTCAGTCTTGTCTTGGGGAGTTTTTACAGGCAAGAAAGAAATGAGTTTGGAAGCAGACTCTGGAGATGTGCAGCATCATCTATACAATGTTTCAGCACATGTTCTCCTTGCTCCTTCACTTCTTTTCTGTGCATCTGAGTACCCGCGCTAAAAACATGCTTTAGACTTGTGTTTTGCTCCTAGCAAATGAAAAGTGAGATGTCTCATCCATGTAAAATGAGCAATGGAAGAAACAGTGGCACAACAGTAATCAGTCACCAGCAGTGCTCCAGAGCAATGATGCTTTGCTTTATCCACAAAACTGTAATCACTAAGAAATCCCCTTTCTGCCGATGACCTGTTCTTAATATTCTTAGAACTGGGGTACGCTGCAGTTCCTTGCTGCTCTGCAATGAGTTGTTTGATTGTGGTGGGCAGAAAATGTCTTGGGGCTCTTCAGCTCTGAACTTCACTTAATGAGAAAAGCGTGTTAAACCTTGTTGGTGTGAACAAAACACGTGTGGCTGCGTATGTGCTTGCATCTGCTGTACTTTCAGAAGCACCATATTCAAGACCTTTCCTCACTTACTGTGTTTCAGCAGGAGGTATCCTGCATACTAAGCAGGAAAAAAAAAATCCCCCGCTTTCCAAATTCAAGTAGCAAATCACACCTCTAATTACATTTTGACCCCATTAGCTAAGGAATATATTCAAGGACTGCACAGCTACATGGATTGCCATGTAATGCAGTTATGTGCATTTTTGTCATATAATTGATAGTAACAAGTAATGCTTCTAATTTCTTATGATATTCTGATTTTGTGCAGATGTCTGTAGGGCTTTACAGCTTTCCAGGGATAGCATCTTGCCCTTAATATATACCCTCAGGATTTTAGGCTCAGACTTCAGGCCACAGGGGATTTTGAGTGTGGCAGGAAAACACCAGCCTGTAAATAGAGCAACAGGCAAGCTGGTTTTTGTCCATGTCACTCTGGGTATGTCAGGAGTCGAGGACAGGAGAGTGCTGCCCATATCCCAGTGGTCTCTGCTGAAGCAACAGGGGCTGCTTCAGCTGGTAGATTGCTGAAGAAGGATCCTTGGAGAGGAGAATCGCCAAAGTGGGCCCAGGTTTGGCTAAATCACCCAGGCAACCTGCATAGGGACTGCAAAAGGAACACCTCTGCTTCACTGTCTGTCTTCTCAACAATTTTTTTTCCTTTGCTTTTAGTTGCTTCCTTCTCACCTTCCTCAACTCTTTCCCCTCTTCCCTGTTGTCATGGGAACATTCACTACAGCGGTTAAAAATCATACTACTGAAATATGCTTCCCAGTAGAATGGTCGTAGCTAATATTGATCTAGCTACTGCTGCTGACTCAGGGATATAGTTGAACATAAAATATCTCTTATTTCCCTTCTTAATGCATAATGCAGCACTTTCTTTCACCTTGGGCTCTGTAGTAAAGGTGACATCCAACCACAGCAAAATACTTAGACTTACTTGTTAATGCATGGCCCAGCCGAAGCGTTGGATGGAGGTGCTGTTATGAAACTGTTTTTAAAAGGACAAATAGACAGGAAAAAGAAATAATTCTGGATGTTTGTATGCCAGTGGTGAAAAGAAGTTCAGATTAAACTGTCAGCATCCACAGACATGCAACGTGCTCCAAATAACTTTGTAAGTATACTGCACCGTGCCACAGAAACGCTTGAAATGTAGATGAAAGACAAATAACTACTCTAATGTCAAGCGAGGCTGCATTTTAAACTGTAGTCATTTATATCCATTGTCACCAGCATCTGCTTTGAGTAATCCATCTGCACAGTAGCGCATAATATTAAACAGAGCACGGTGAGCATATTCCTGAGTCACCAGGAAGAAGCAAAAAATCAAAAGATTCTACCTGGAGATGTGAATTTGCAGTGTGTTAGCGTTGTAAGCATTTCAGTTTCCCACAGTGGTTAATTAACCAGCTCTAACTTTACGAGAGTTTCCTGAAATGGATAGCTTATGGAAGATAAGAATAAGGTGCCTCTAGATTTCCCTTGTTTACTCTCTTTTAAAAAAAAACAAAACCAAAAACCAAAATCAGTTTAGAACCAGACTGTTGTGCAAATAATTAAAATCATGCAGATTCTGTGTGAAAAGTATTTGCAGCTCAGCTGTTGCTGCATTTTGCTGTGTGAGTGTTAGAGGCACAGCAAATGGCTTTTTTGAGTCTGTGCCGGAAAGCCCTCTGTTAACAAAGAAGTAAACGCTGAGAAACCATCCATTTCTAGTCCATTTCTGTGTGTTCTTGAACATCTGCATGTAAGTTACTTTATGTTATAACTCACTTTATGCTTCTTGATCTTTCCAGAAAAAATCAGGCAAAGATATGCAGATCTATCAGGAGAGTTGCATATTATTGAGCTTGAGAAAGACAAGAATGGGCTGGGGCTGAGCCTCGCTGGCAACAAGGACCGTTCTCGGATGAGCATCTTTGTAGTTGGTATCAATCCAGATGGACCTGCGGGACGAGATGGAAGGATGCATATTGGTGATGAACTTCTAGAGGTAAGGGATTCCTTTAGCTACTAAACAGGATTCATATGGAGAGAGGGAGAGACATATGTGAAGCTATTATTTGAACCTTAAATAAAGCTTGCAAATGGAATTAGGTTGCTGAGGCGAGGAACTGCACTGATTTATGCCAACTGAGAACTTGGCCTTTGGCAGGTAAATGTGTTTTCAGTGAAACAAAAATCATTGGCCTGTGAAAACTAATGTCTTGTGAGTGAAGTCTGTGCTCTCAGCATGTTCACAAGCTATGCTTGGGAGGGATTGTTGAAAGGCAGGAAGGGGACAGTAAATCTATCCTCATACTGCATATGTAGTTTTACAGGGAAATTCACACCTTACATTAAAAAAAAACACAAACCCCCCTGTAAGTTACCATATGTGTTTTTACAGATGACAGAGACATTCCCCATCCTGAAAATAAATTTCCTGCTGTAATCTGTTTTGATCTGTTGGAACTTCAAATAGTTATTTTCTTTAGTTGTGTCTGCCATGAGTTCACCCACAAGGCAAGAGAACTCATTAGCAAGCAGAGTATTTTGTCTTCACTTTTTCTCATATCTCCTTGCCTCACCTTCAGATTGAAAACACAGGTTTCCTACACTTCATCTGTTTTTTGGCCAGTGTTGCAAAGGAACACTTTGCTGCAGTACCTGCAGAGGTTCCCCACTTCATGATTGCTACAGCAGTTTAAAAAAAATCAGGCGTCCTTGGGGATCTTCCCTTTAGAGAGAACCTTTTGGTGAAGAACAGCTATATGCTGACCTGCAGCTCTCCGTGGGTGGTGATTTTTTGATCTTGCAGTAACTCTTTGTGCCATCAGAGAACCACCTATTTTTTCTCATATTTCTTTACTTGAGAAAGAGCAATTTGACTGCCTCAGGATACCATGGGAGTACTCAGAATTTTCTTAAGCATTTGTCATTATGTAGCAGTTCTGTAATGATGGGGCATCAATACATATAGTACAAAAAAGACTTGTTTTACTATAACAATAATGCCATCTGAAGTCTGTTTTATTTTTAAATGTGATAAGTGCTATGAAGGCCTATTCCATGTGGAGCAGGGTAGGAAAATAACTGTCTCCTTCAAATGCATGTGTTTTCCTGTCCCTAGAATCAAATTCTAATGGTAAAAACAAACAAACCTCTGCTATGAGGGTAGGCTGAGGGAGCTGCAGTTGTGCAGCCTAGAGAAGGGAAGACATCAGGGAGACCTTAGAGCTGACTTCAATACATGAAGGAAGCCTACAGAAAGGCTGTAGTGACAGGACAAGGAGGGATGGTTTGAGGCTAGGGGAGAGTAGGAGAGTAGGTTTAGACTGGATCTTAGGAAGAAACTCTTCAATACAAGGGTGGTGGAACTCTGGCATGGGTTGCCCAGGGAAGTTGTGGATGTCTCCCTCCTGAGGGTGTTCAAGGCCAGGATGGATGAGGCCTTGAGCAGCTGAGTCTAGTTGAGAGGTGTCCCTGCCCCTGGCAGGGAGGTTGGAGTAGATGATGTCTGAGGTCCCTTCCAACCTAAGCCATTCTGTGATTCTATGAATATTTGGTTTACTGGTTGGAAGGACTTGTGGTACCGTTTTCATCTGTGCATCTCACAGACCAGGTAGTTAGAATCATAGAATTGTTTGAGACTTCTAAGACTAGAGGTCTAGCTCCTGTTAGAAGATAATGGAGCATTTTGTATCAAAACTTTGCCACAAAGAATTATCTGTTAAAGTTTTTTTAGATCTCAGTAGTTGTTCTTTGCAGTGCTTGCTCAATGTAATGTTAAGTATTACTAGAAGTACTTGAAAGATCGTCTGGGGTTCATCACATATATCTCAAGGCTTGAGATTTGCATGCATAAGCCATGTTGTAAGTAGCATTTTCCAAAGTGATGATGTTGCCCTAATTCCTCTCCTTGTCAAACTGAAGATAAAATTACTTATTTCTCTGTTTCTACAATGGAACGAAAGTGTCACCATCTCAAAAATGCCAAACTCCAAATAAACTCCAGTTCAAAGAGGCTTTTTAGTAACTACCTCTCTTGTTTACCTTTGCAAGTAAATTAAAGGTGTGTCACCAGTGCCATTACTTCTGTGAAAGGACATGGTGACCTCATTCTGGTCTCCAGTGAGTACATATCCAATGTCAAAACATCCTGTATTACAAAGGAATGGGTTGTGCATTAGTCATGTTCAGACCAGTGGTCAATTATTCACTGCTCTGTTTTTTTTATCCTTTGAAAGCATTTTAGTGTTACGAGGGGAGCATTGAAGTGGAACTAATGGGCATTTGCATTGGCAGGTTGTATTCAATAACTGTTTCAGTAACCATGAGGAATTCTCATACCCAAGAAGTATACAGGTCAACAAGGTAGGAATATCACAAAATGATTGGACCTGGAAGGGACCTCCGGAGGTCATCTGGACCAACCTCTCTTGCTCAGTCAGGGCCAACCTCAGAGTAGATGTTCACAACTGCATCCAGGATGGCTTTTGAGTATAGAACCATAGAATCATAGAATGGTAAGGTTGGAAGGGACCTCAAAGGTCATCTAGTTCCAACCCCCTGCCATAGTCAGGGACACATCCCACTAGGACAGCTCACTCAAGGCCTCGTCCAACCTAGCCTTGAACACCTCCAGGGAGGGAGCAACCACAGCCTCCCTAGGCAACCTGTGCCAGTGCCTCACCACCCTCACTGGAAAGAACTTCTTCCTAACATCTATTCTAAATATTCCCTCTACCAATTCAAACCCATTGCCCCTTGTCCTGTCATTGCAAGACCTTGTAAATAGTCCCTCCCCAACCTTCCTGTAGGCCCCCTTCAGATACTGGAAGGCTACTATAAGGTCACCTGACTTTACTTATGGTATCTTTTTCAACAAAATAAGTTAAAAGAACATTAATGGCAAAACCAAGTGTTCAGAAGTGAGGTTGTTCTGTTTTCTCCAGTAGAAGACGCATAATTCAAGACTGTGAATGTGGTTGTCAGTTGCAAAAGTGTTTTATCTCACCCATGGTATCCTTCCCTCATTCAGAGACCTCGATGGACAATCCTTAGTGATGAAGCAACTCAGCTTCTTTTGGGTAACACATGTGGGGTTTTTTAATGTTCTACCTGCAGACTGAGCTACTGGCCGTTGCCCACTGGGCAAATATAAAGTTAGTCCACAGGGAAAATCCTGTCGGACTTTGCAACCACTTCGTTCATAAGCATTTGAGGTCATTTTCCCTGTGACTGATCACTGCAGGTTAAAGGGTCAGAGTTATGGAGATAGAGAGAGGGAGATATGGAGACAGAGTGATATTAGCTCCTCATTTTTCTTCTGAACTGGGGTTTGACTGGATTCAATTGAAGCAAGTGGGATGCAGCCAGGCTACCTCAACTCCTTATTCATAAAATCATTTGTCACTGAATTAATGAAATACCATCTCACTTGCAGTTGCAGACCACTTGTAGTCTTTTGGAGGGCATGATCCTGGCTAGTTTTCAAAACTGGTCCAGCTTGTACACTGAGAGAAACACAGGTCACATAAAAAAATTATATGTGATCATTATTTTTTAAATATATCTGCTGTGATGTATTTTAGATGAGTGTGTTACTGAAGAAAACAACTTTTCAGGGGAGAAGGTCCTTTCATCCTACTTTCACACTTGGTGGAAAATTTACTTGGGTCAGAATTTGATCCCTGTGCAAAAGAATGTATTTTTCACATGAGGCAAGTTGTGCTTTTTTTGTTCTTTTTCCAAGCACAGAAGCCATCTGTGGTGCTCCTGCCTCGCACTCTTGCTGTTTTAGTGCAGGTGTCTGCCCTGCTTCGTATCTTATTAGTTTGGGCTTAGTCCTGCAGCTGATTGTGCCCAGCATGGCCCGCAGCGGGTTCCCGAGGTGCTGTACCTGTGCTGTTCAGCTTTGCTGCTCATGGACTCTGCATGAGTCTGTCCTCTTGGTAGGTTTTATTCATGCTGAATAATCCACCCTGTTATTATTATCATCATTTCTCCATAAGAGACTCAACATTCTATTAATAAACAAGCTGTTCAGAGCCCTGTCATGCTAAATTACTGATGTTGGGATTTTCTGCCATCTCCCTGTCCCTGCTTGTCTTATGGAATATGACAGGATGTGGAAGGAAACTGCTTCTTTGAATGTTTTGCTTCAGGAGGCCGTAGCGTTTCTTGAGAGTGAAAGCTAGTCTTGGTGATCAAGAATTGATGTTCAAATTTACCTCTTGTCCATTCTGGACTGTTGCATGGGAGGGAATTATATTTTTCTTCTCTCTCTCTTTCTCCTTTTTTTTTTTTTTTCTTTTTTTCATTTGTGGGTTGGGGTTTTGTTGGTTGGTTGGTTTTTGTTTGGTTTTTTTGTGATATATTTTTGCCATTTTGGATGTAACGTGAAGCCAGAGGGCTTTTGTGCTAAATAGACTTTTATAATCATTTAGGTTGGAAGAGACTTTTAAGATCAAGTCCAACCATTAACCCAGCACTACCAAGTCACTACTAAACCATGTCACTCAGCACCACCTCTACAAATCTTTTAGTTCCCTCCAGGGATGGAGACTTCACCACTTCCCTTGGCAGTCTGTTCCAGGGCTACTCAAAACTTTCAAAGAATCACAGAATGCTGAGGATTGGAAGGGATCTCCACAAATCGAGTTCAGTCACCCTTCAATGCAGGACCACTTAGGGCAGGTCATACAGGAACATGTCTAAGTGGGGTTCAAATATCTGCAGAGAAGGACACTCCACAACCTCTCTGGGCCGCCTGTTCCAGAACTCCCGTCTCCCTTACAGTAATTTTTTTTTTTTTTTTTTTCCTCTCTTTGGCATGGATTTTCGTGTGGTTGAGTCTGTGGATGTGGTCTACCTGAACTTCAGGAGGGCATTTGACACTGTCCCCCACAGCAAACTGCTGGCTAAGCTGTCATCTCGTGGCTTGGATGACAACACTCTGCGCTGGGTTAGGAACTGGCTGGAGGGCCAAGCCCAGAGAGTGGTGGTGAATGGTGCCACATCCAGCTGGAGGCCAGGCACTAGCGGTGTGCCCCAGGGATCAGTACTGGGCCCCATCCTCTTTAACATCTTCATTGATGATCTGGACGAGGGCATCGAGTCAGTCACCAGCAAGTTTGCAGATGACACCAAGCTGGGGG
>VWZE01001276.1:266758-276989 GCA_013396675.1 Eubucco bourcierii | reverse complement strand
GACACAGTCTCAAGCTATGCCAGGGGAAGTTTAGGCTGGAGGTGAGGAGAAAGTTCTTGCCTGAGAGAGTCATTGACTGCTGGAATGGGCTGCCCAGGGAGGTGGTGGAGTCAGCGTCCCTGGAGGTGTTCAAGGCGGGTTTGGACGTGGCACTTTGTGCCATGGTCTAGTCTTGAGGGCTGTGGTACCGGGTTGGACTTGATGATCTTTGAGGTCTCTTCCAACCTTGGTCATACTGTGATACATCCATCCTGTCACTGGGTATCACTGAGAAGAGACTGGTTTCATCCTCCTGACAGTCACCCTTCAGATATCTGTTTCTCAGTCTTAGATTGCTAATTTCTGTTAATCTTGGATAAATGTAACACTGTAACTTTGGGCACTAGGAAGAAGCTCTTCACAATGAGGGTAGTGAAATACTGGAACAGGTTGCCCAGAGAGGTGGTGAAGGCTCCATCTCTGAAGATATTCAAAGTCGAACTTGATGGGGTGCTGAGTAACCTGATTAGTTAAATGATGTCCCAGCTCACTGTAGGGGTGCTGGACAAGATGACCTTTGAGGGTCCCTTCCAACCCAATGCAATCTGTTATTCTATGCTGTAATAATAAGATAAATACTTTGGTATTTTGCCCAAGTAAATTAGACAACCAAATTCTGTTTTAGAGTGGGGAGGGTTGACGTTTTGTTCTCAGTTGATTTGTTGTAGGACTGCTTAGTTTTTCCTGTGCCAAGACAGTTACTTTGGATTAGACAAGTGGTACTGTCCCTCAAGAGGAACTGTACTTGAATGCAAAAAGTCAATGAGGCCATCACATGAGAAGAGTCATCTTGAATGATTAATTCCAGTGATGATTTTTAATTTTATTGGGAAGAGTCATCTCAAATGGGGAACTCATGGACATTCTTTATTAGTTTCTTATTTGTACCCAATGCTTTTGTTCTTCTCGGATTTGTTTACTGAAGGTAAAGGGGTTGAGGGATAGTGTCCTTTTGTTTTAACCACAGGAGGATACAAATACTTATGTACTCTGTGTACAAGTTACCAGTTCAGCTTAGTGTTGAGTGGTGATTTGTAAAACTGCAGATGAGGTAAAACTGCAAACCCAAAGCTGGTTGTGCACGAGGGCACAGGCAGTCTGCGGTTTGCTGTCATTCTGTTTCCCTTCCCACACTCTCTAAGCAGGGAACCACAAGGATCAGCTGCCAACCAAGCCAAGAGCAAAGCTCAGCTGCAAGGCAGGGCAAGAGATTTTCCATCTTTATGCAGTTTATGGTCTACTGATCATTTAAGATGATGCACATGTTTGAACATGTGCCAGGCAAGAAATTTGGTAAGAAGTATTCACATTCTAATTAATTATTTTTTCTTTCCAGTATTTTCCCCGTGCTTTATTATTTGGGGATTTGGTGTATTTTATGGGGTTTCAGTCTATATAATTTGACTGATCAAAAAGGTTTTGAAACTTTTCCCATTGTCTGGTTGTATCTGGAAATGCTACAATTCCTGTGGCTAGAAGGAACCTAATGCAAAGATATAATTACTACAGAAAGCTGTGCCAGTTCTTTTACTAGCTTTGGGGTATCATTTAACTTGATTTTCATAAAAATCAGATGATACTAATTTTATGGATTTGGAAATCCACATACCATTTGGAACTCCACTGCCACACAGTAAAAAAAAAAATTAAATTAAAAATCCATATCTAATGTTTCTCTTCAACAAATTAAAGTTTGAGAAGCAAACAGTCCTTTACAATATTTTTTTTTTTTAGCTCTTAAGAGCTCAGATTTCAATGAGTTTGTACTTTCAGCTACTTTAGTGCATGAAACTGTAAACTAAAACTTGTGTAGGTGAATGCAACAGTACATTGGGGATAGGTGATAAAATCAGTGTAGGCTTATGTTAAAAATTGAACTGAGGTGTGCTGGCCTGACCTCATACCTGTGGCGTGTTTTTAATCTTTCTCTGTTCTCTGTCCAAGAAATTATGTAAAGAGACATTTAGAGAAGAGTTAAGGTTGATTTAGAGCAGTTTGGTGGTGTTTTTTGGTAATTTGGTTTTGGATTTTTTTGGGGGGTTGTTGGGGTTTGGTTTTTTTTTGGTTTTTTTGTTGTTGGTTTTTTGGTTTGTTGTTTTTTTGTTAATCAGTGTGTTGGTTTTCTTTTCTGCTCTCTAACGGGGGGGAAAATATAAACCAACAACAAAACCTTTAAGCACAGATTTATGAGTTTTGACTCCTGGAGTATTATTTGGTTCATCTGACATTTTACTTCATTTAATTTGAAATATAATATTTCAAAAGGGTGTTGCTTATGAAATCCTATGTGTTCTCTTTTATTTTTGTTTTGTTTTACTTCAGTAGGTTTTCGTGGCTTTGCTCATCGCTGTGGTATCTGAAGTTAACAGAACATTAATTTGCTTTGCAAAAGAAGTGACTCTCTTTTCTTAACAGAAAGAAAAATTAATACTGGCTGTAGTAACTGTGTGGGACAGTCCAAAACCTTGTGGAGATATATTACTTTGATTACCCTTTCATTGTGGTGTAATTAAATAATTATAACTTACAGACCCAGCTCACAGCTAATTAAATTTTGGGCTGCTTGATCCATCTAGTGAATAGGATTAATTTAGCCAGAGTAAAGACTATAAATTTTAATCTAAGAAGTCTGATGTTTAGAAAAATTGATGTTAATTTAACTAAATCCAAACAATTTGTAAAGCATACTGTATTCCCAGGGAGTCATTCATTTTCAAACTTAGGGAAATTAAGTCAACAAACTTGCTCAAAGTTTCAGCTCCAGCTTGAAGCCAGAATGCAACTCAGCGTTCCTTTTTGCCACTGGATTTTTAAATCACAGAAGCATAGAGTTGTCAGGGTTGGAAGAGACCTTTGAGAACATGAAGTCCAACTGCTCATCTAGAGATCACTGTTCCACCAGTACTGCTAAACCACTGCCACTAAATGTACCTTTGATTAACAAAGCATGACAGGGGATGTTGCTGCTTCCTTGCCTTTGCAACTGTGGCAGTTGCAGGCAGTACCTGTAATCACAGAATCATAGAATGATTTGGGTTGGAAGAGACCTTAAAGATTATCTATTTTCAATCCCCTGCTGTGGGCAGGGACACCTTTCACTAGATTAGATAGCTCAAGACCTCATCCATCCTGGCTTTGAGGAGGTGCTTGCTCATTACTGGTCATTTCACACCAGCTCAGACTTTTGTAGAGCTTTCTTGGCTCCATGTTCAGTAAGCACTTTGGTAGGTAAATGGTTTGCACTTCAATCTGAATGAATAATCAAGTTTCGAACAGTTTTATTCTTGTCCCTGCATTGTTGTTATTTAACTGATGAACTTAGATGTTGTTTTGACCTTATTTTAAATAAGAAAGGAATATTGTGAAGTTGCCAGTATGGCTAAATACTGTCATAGAATCATAGAACTGTTTCAGTTGGAAAAGATCTCTGAGATCATCGAGTCCAACCATCAACCCAACACCATCATGGCCATCAAACTGTGTCCCAAAGTGCCAACTCTACATATTTTTCTACCACCTTCAGGAATGGTGACTTTACCACCTTCCTGGACAGCCTACATCAGGATAATATGATGCAAGCTAAGACCTGGCCAGTTATTTCTTGTTTGAATGAAAAAATCTTCCAAGAACACAAGCCCAAAATCCAATGCAAACATTTTCAGCAACCAGAACTCCTATAATCCCTAGTAAGTTGTTCCTGGTCTCCATTATCTTCATTGTTTTAGACTGGATTGGTATATCAAAGGTGAATGTGGATATTATGTTGTAAGTTAAGAGTGGGAGGAAGAAAACTGCAGTATTGAAACAAAACTGGCTGCTCACTTTGGAAGGGTGCATGAGCACTCCAACTCCATTAACCTAATCAAGATACCTGGAGTGAGCATTTTGACAGAGTTAAATACCAGATCATTTTGCACGCTTGAAAACCTCCAGTTTACTCTGCTCTCGTCAGACCCCACCTGGAGTACTGTGTGCAGTTCTGGAATCCTCAGCACAGGAAGGACATGGAAGTGTTGGAGCGGGTCCAGAGGAGGGCCACAAAGATGATCAGAGGGCTGGAGCAGCTCTGCTATGAGGACAGGCTGAGAGTTGGGGCTCTTCAGCCTGGAGAAGAGAAGGCTTCGAGGAGACCTCATAGTAGCCTTCCAGTATCTGAAGGGGGCCTACAGGAAGGCTGGGGAAGGATTATTTACAAGGTCCTGCAACGACAGGACAAGGGGCAATGGGTTTAAACTGGCAGAGGGGAGATTTAGACTAGATGTTAGGAGGAAGTTCTTTCCAGTGAGGGTGGTGAGGCACTGGAACAGGTTGCCCAGGGAGGTTGTGGATGCTCCCTCCCTGGATGTGTTCAAGGCCAGATTGGATGAGGCCTTGAGTGACCTGTACTAGTGGGAGGTGTCCCTGCCTATGGCAGGGGGTTGGAACCAGATGATCCTTGAGGTCCCTTCCAACCTTACCATTCTATGATTCTAATTCTTGCGTAGATAGATGGCAAGACTTGGGACAAGCTGAACCATGAACCTGAACTGACATCATGACTCCAAATGTTATTGATTTCAAATTTTTTTCCCCTTGATCTTTAAAGTTTCACTTCCTTTTATGGCCAAATCACAGGATGTAGCTTTGAATTAGTTTCAGTGTCTAGGTTTATGGTTGTCTGAGCATAGGTATTGTTCTTCCACAGTTCATTGTTCTTTTGATGCTTATTCCAGTCTAAATTGTCAGAGATGAAGGAAGAGAGCTGTGGTAGTTCTGCTTCCTGATGTCAGGGGAAGATGCTTTCCTTCACCACCTTGCTGAGTGTTCACTTCAGTTTAGTTGTAAATCTGAAAATCATCAGAGTACAACTAAGAAATTGCTCAGGGGAGTTGTTAATCTTGACATAGTGGATTTTTTTTTCTCTATTGTACTCAGCACAGGTTTTACTTGCTTTAAATTCATTGTGATACTCACATCTACCTTCTGTTTGGCATAGGGTCTGTGTGACTGTACTTTGTGTAATGCCTGAGGTGAAAGGTCAACACCCTTCCTCTTAAAGAGGAACTGAAGCCGAAGAAACTGAGGGCATTGAGGGCAGGCTGAGATGGAGCAAGGTGTTAAACACAAGTCCTACCTGTGAACCGCATGAAATGCCTTAGTCCATCTGTACACCACTGGTTATTTTTGTGGTATGATACTGTGTATGCTTTTGCTTGGCTTGGAGCTGCTATACTCATCTCAGAGATGTTGTTCTTGTTGAAGCCTAGCACTGGGAGACAGAAGGCATCTTACCTTCTTTAAACTGGGAGAAGAATTCTGGTTGTAGCCTAACTCGTATCTTCCCCTGGAGGTAGCTGGCTGAGGGAAGGGGTGACAACCTTGGGCAGGCCAAAGCCAAGGTGAGGAGCGCCCACCTTTTATCACACAATATCTTTGTGCAGCACAGAGGTGCCTGAAACAGGGTCTTGGTGTCTGAGCTCTGGTATTTGTGTCTCTAAACACTGCCCAGGCAGGTGTATCTATCAATGCAACGTTGATATTCCTGTCTGTAAGAACTTCAAAGGTGATTTATGTTTTGTGGACTGCATTTCCTGTGACTCTAATCTCTTTATCCCACAGTAAATTTGGAATTCTTGTTGGTGGAAATAAAAACAGTGCCTACTTCTCCACTTATTTGAAAATCTTCATTGTCTTTTAACAGATAAACAATCAGATACTGTATGGAAGGAGTCATCAGAATGCTTCTGCAATCATTAAGACTGCCCCATCAAAGGTCAAACTGGTTTTCATACGGTAAGAACAGTTCTCATCACAGCATTTATTTGCACTTAACATCTTATGGTATATACTGTCTGAAAATGCTCAACTTACTCAGTTCTCTTAGAACTGAAACAAACCTTTTCCTTGACTGTTCTTCTCAGGACAGTTGAAAAGTTTTCCTTTGTAACGTGGAAAAAAAAATCTGCAGTAATTGAATGCTGAAATCTGTGAAATGTGTGCTGAAAGCCTGAACTGCCCTACTCCTTCTCCCATGACTTACTAAAGTGCTTTAGGTTGGTTCTGCCAGCACAAAGACAGGGTGGGTGGCTTGCTTCACCCAGAGTGCCAGAAGTGAGTGAAAATGGTGCAGAGGCTTGAGGCTGGAGAAAGGAGCTGCTGTGAGAGGAGTAGGCAAGTGTAGAATGGTGTACATGGAGCACAGGCTGGGCAGTTTTGGGAAAGATACCTTTGTATAGATGTTGAAAAAGGATTTAAAAAGTGAGCTAGGGCTTATTTATACAGAGAAGGGACCTGACCTTGCTGTGCAGCACTGGAATGGCTTTTGTAGGGTGGAATATGCTAAAACAGCCTCTTATATGCAGGAGAATTACATGTGGGCATAATTTCATTAAGCATGAAAACTTATCCTGTTTTATGTGAATTAAGAACAATTCCTTGCATTTACTCTGTAGTTTAGGAAATGTAACCATTATCACCCTGAATGGGATATCTGGGAAGAAGCTGCCTCTTTCCCAGAACTCTTACATACTGTAATATACTGATATGTCATAAATGTAACTATTCCAGCTGTGACTTTCATTCCATGTCATTGTATAATATAGTCTTCCCTCCAAGATATACATCATACTTGATATTGGTTTATATTCTTTGTGCACACACAACTTACCTGTGAACAGTGTAATAATCTGTGGGCGAATGCATATAAATGTGTGCATTTACTTGCATGGCTCTGTCTGGTACAGCATACACAGAGATGATGGAAGAGCAGCATTAGTACAGTGAAGAATGAGTTGCTATACTTGGCAGCACAGAGGATCCAGAGGAGATTAATGGTCTTGCCTGCAGCTCCCGTGTTACTTTCCCCAGCTATTGAAAATTAAACGTCGTGTACAACAACTCACTCACCATTACCTAATTGCATATGGAAAATGTGACTGGTTGGAAGCTCTAGAGGCAGAACCACAGCTTATGAAACCAAAACCCAGGCTGAGTTTAGTGCTGTCAGGCATCATGGAGAGCACAGGCTCCTTGCAGCCTGCCCTGTGGCACTGAGCACTGTGGCTGACTGCAAAGCTCCTTGTTCTGCAGAACTGTGATGAAAGGTTTGTGGGAGCTCCAGTCACCTGGGGACTGGAAATCCTCAGTGTGTGTTTTTTATTGTTTCAGAGTTAAAGGCCATCTGAATTCTAATTTCAGGGTAATCCTTGGTATCAACACAACCTGCGGGGTGAAGGGCTGTAGAGTGACTCTGCAGAAAAGGACTGGAGGTTGAAAGACTGGATGTGACCTGGCACTGTGCACTCACAGACCAGAAGACAACTGTGTTCTGGGCTGATCCCCAACAGTGTAGGCAGCAGGTGGAGGGAAGGGGTTCTGCTCTTCTGCTATGCTGAGACCCCACCTGCAGCACTGAATCTGATTCCAGAGGCCTGAGTGCAGGAGAGACATGGACAGACTGAGAGAGTTGGGGTTGTTCAACCTGGAGATGAGACAACTCCAGGGAGACCTTCTGGTGGCTTTTTCAGTACTTAAAGGGGCTGGTAAGAAATTTTTTTGCAGTGAGGGTGATAAGACTCATGTCTTACCCATGTGAGGGTGTTGATGCCCTATCCATGGAACCATTCCAGATGAGGTTGTACAGGACTCTGAACAACGTGCTATAGTTGAAGATGTCCCTGCTGACTGCAGCAAGGTTGGACTAGATGACTTTTAAAGGTCCTTTCCAACCCTATAGTAACTTCTCTTCTTGGATCATCTGCGTGGAAGTGGATTTCAAGGCACAACTTGTCTTCATGATCATAGCCAATAGATACTGGGAATACTATTGGATAATTGTTGTTTCTCTCTAGTGTTAAAAAAAATGAAGTTTCTCTCTTTAAGTGCTGCCGCTGAGGTTGTAAACTTCTATCTTCACACTTCCCAAGAGCACACATCCTGTCACTGCTCTCAACCTTGCATTAGAGTGCTCTGACAACTGATGAGTGTGATGGCTTGACCCGAGGCAGCCATTTGAGCAGCAATGAAAAGAAATTCTCCCACTGAGATGATGTTGTTAGTAATTGGAACATTGCCTCTAACACAGGAAGAAAACTAACCTCACCATTTTAATTCGATATATGGTCAGCTTCTCATGGTAAGAAGGATGTTTCAAAAGTGTAGCAAAGTCAGATTAAACCATTTCTCTTAATGGTGATTTTTAAGGAGAAGTGAGAATATTTGTCTTTTCTCATGCAAACTGTGTTTCATAATACCATTCTGTCTGGGTGCTTCCTCTTCCTACGCCTCAGCTGGCAAAAACAGTGGATGTGATTGACTGAAAACATGAACCAGAAGACTGTTCTGGTCCCAGAAGTCTTGCCGGTAGTGCAGTTGGGTAGAAAAAGTTGGTTGTGGGGTGGTTTGGTTTTTTTTAATTTTTTTGTTTGTTTGTTTTTGTATTTTTGGTTTATCAACCTATTTTATAGTTATAATATAAAATGAAACTATTGAAATACCACTGCTTAATGCATTGCAGTGCCAGCTGTAGCAAATAAGAACAGCAACAGGCGTCTTGAATCTCCATCCATCTCTTGTATGTGCATGTGCAATAGCTTTTCCAGCTGAGAACAAAGCGCTGAGTGTAGCAGACTCAGCTCTCCTGGTAGGTTTGCTGCTTGGCTGATTTCAGATATGTTCCTCTGGGCTCTAATGATGTGGAAAAAGCAGGATACCGTGACATTTGTTATGCTTTGAAAATGAGGAGGAACTGGTTGCAGCAGAAATACTGCTTTCCTCCTCCCAAGCGCTGTTAGCCATGCAACGTCTACTGTGTGCAGTTCTGGAGCCCTCAGCGAAGGAAGGACATGGAAGTGTTGGAGTGGGTCCAGGGGAGGGCCATGAAGATGATCAGAGGGCTGCAGCAGCTCTGCTATGAGGACAGGCTGAGAGTTGGGGCTCTGCAGCCTGGAGAAGAGAAGGCTTCGAGGAGACCTCATAGTAGCCTTCCAGTATCTGAAGGGGGCCTACAGGAAGGCTGGGGAGAGACTGTTTACAAGATCTTGCAATGACAGAACAAGGGGCAATGGGTTTAAACTGGCAGAGGGAAGATTTAGACTGGATGTTAGGAGGAAGTTCTTTCCAGTGATGGTGGTGAGGCACTGGCACAGGTTGCCCAGGGAGGTTGTGGATGCTTGCTCCCTGGAGGTGTTCAAGGCCAGATTGGATGAGGCCTTGAGTGAACTGTCCTAGTGGGAGGTGTCCCTGCCTATGGCAGGGGGTTGGAACTAGATGATCCTTGAGGTCCCTTCCAACCTTACCATTCTATGATTCTTTTAAAGGTGGAAGGTGTGTAGTGTAGCATGGCCAAAGCACAGCCTGGAGCACAGAGGAGGAAGGGGCCAAGGATGACCAAAGGAAAATAATACATAGTGCAGGAGCGTTGAAAGAAATGGACCTGGTCTTTGTGTGCAGGAAGATAGTAATATTCTAATTATCTTCTCTATGCTGATCAATACCTGAAGATGATGAGGCCACACTGTTTTCAGTGGCACCAAGCAACAGGACCAGGAGCAACAGACACGAACTGGAACCCAGGAAGTTCCACCTACATATGAGGAAAAACTTCTTTCCTTTAAGGGTGGCAGAGCACTGGACCAGGCTGCTCAGAGAAGTTGTGGAGTCTCCTCTGGAGACCTGGACTTTGTGATCCTGGGCACCTTACTGTGGGTGGTCTTGCTTTTAGCAGGGATTTTGGACTAGATGATCTCTCTTCCAACCCCCACTCTACTGTGAACTTCACCAGTGAAAGGCCTGAGGGAGTTTGTAGTTCTCCAGAAACACATCATTCATCAACCTAAAAAGCTCCTGCACGCCTGACTGAACTGACCTAGAACATAAAAGCAAAACTGGTGGGACTCTTGGACTATTGCTAAAAAGTGCCCTGTCTGATATCCTGGGGCCTCATTTTCCTCAGCTGAAGGATACTCAGCAATAAGCATGCTGCTTTTCACTTCAAAGCAGGAAACAGCACCAAGGTTTTCCTATTTCTGCTGTTTTGGTTCACATGCAGGGCAAGGGGATGTTTCCATAAACTCTTTAATCAGTTGCAAAAGAAGTCCAGAAATTTCTGGGCACAGAAAAGCCTTTCTGTGAGCACTGTAATAACGGTCACAAAATAACTTGGATTTCATTGCACCCATTTTTTTTTTCTTCCTTTTTTTTTTTCTTTTTTTTT
>VWZE01001276.1:243546-264238 GCA_013396675.1 Eubucco bourcierii | reverse complement strand
TCAGAGGGCTGGAGCAGCTCTCCTATGAGGACAGGCTGAGAGAGTTGGGGCTCTTCAGCTGGGAGAAGAGAAGGCTTAGAGGACACCTTACAGTAGGCTTCCAGTATCTGAAAGGGGCCTACAGGAAGGCTGGGGAGGGATTATTTTCAAGGTCTTGCAATGACAGGACAAGGGGCAATGGGTTTAAACTGGCAGAGGGGAGATTTAGACTTGATGTTAGGAGGAAGTTCTTTCCAGTGAGGGTGGTGAGACACTGGCACAGGTTGCCCAGGGAGGTTGTGGCTGCTCCCTCCCTTGAGGTGTTCAAGGCCAGGTTGGAGGAGGCCTTGAGTAACCTGTCCTAGTGGGAGGTGTCCCTGCCTATGGCAGGGGGTTGGAACTAGATGATCCTTGAGGTCCCTTCCAACCTTACCATTCTATGATTATACTCTTGATTTAAAACCATTGCCCCTTGTCCAATTGCTCCAGGTGTTGGTTTCCTTTTGAAATTCTTGCTGTGAATCTTCAACAAACAGAAACTATCCAGTTAGTAAGGTGAGAAAGGGACTTACTTGCAGTAGTCTCTGTGGCCTAGTTTCCAAAATAGAACGGGTTTTGTATCCACCGTGGGTTTTATTTGTGCACTCTAAGTCCGTCTTTTTAAGATACATAATAAAACAATATAATTAGATTTTACATCTGTGGTAGGAAATCCAGTTTATATCAGAATACTCTTTTACAGTGAGAATTTTATGATTCAGCAAATTCAATGTTTTTTTTAATCCATGCTCAATTAACTGCCTTTAATCTGGTTTGGTGCTTCAGTGTTGGTATAATAAGCAAATCAAATATAGTTTGAGTGCTTGAATCAAAGTGAGTGCCACTGATTTTCTAACCATCATCCCGTTGTGTTCCATTCTGTGATTCATTCTTTGGCATACCTTTATGCCTTAAAAGAAAATTGTCTTGTGCTGTGATGAAACATGAGAAATGCTTTAAGAGTAAAGCACTATAGGATTTTGCTTATTGAAATACCATCTGTTCGCTGTCCAGAGCCATCCTCCCACACTGCAGTCATTTGTTCTCTTATCATTGCTTTCTGGTGATGGGATTATAGCTTCTCAGTGAAGCCCACAAATCTCTGTCACCTAACCCCTCCTTCTGTTTCTTAGGTGTAATTGTAAAGACTGATTTCTTGATATATTCATGGCAATACGCCAAGGAGAGAGATCCTTATGCTCTGAGATCTGGTAAAGCAAGAGCTGAGAACTAGGTTGGCCAGATCTTGGTGCTGAAAATTTTTCATTGATATGTCTTTGTCACTGAGTCTTTGTTCATCTTTTATCATAGAGTCATAGGTTGGAAGGGACCTCAGAGATCATCTGCTCCAATCTCCCTGCCCTGGGCAGGGACGCTTCTCAACTAGACTCAGCTGCTCAAGGCCTCATCCAGCCTGGCCTTGAACAGCCCCAGGAAGAAACCATCCACAACCTCCCTGGGAACCTATTCCAGTATCTCAGCACCCTCATACTGAAGTACTTCTTCCTAAAATCTGGTCTAATCCTACTCTCCCTCAGCTTAAAAGCATTCCCCCCTTGTCCTGTCTCTAGACACCCTTATGAAGAGTCCCTTTCCAGCCTTCCTGTAGGTTCCCTTCAGGTATTGGAAGGTAATTATAAGGTCCCCAGAGTCTTCTTTTCTCTAGGCTGAAGAGCCTCTGTAAGTAATGTCACATGTTATATTCCAGAGTCTCAAATGCTGTCGTGCTTTAGAAATTATTTTTGCTTTAAATTTGTTCTAACTTACATAATTGCTCATATTTTAATAGTGTAAACTCTGTTTTTACTTGCTTTGATTGTTTAGATTCTTTCATGTGGGAAAGCTTTAAAAATTAAACCCTTGCCAGACACTGTGCGTGCAAGTTTGAACTTTTCCTGTTTTCTCCAGAGCTGTTTCCTCCTTGCTGTCATACACATGTGGGAACAAGTGCACGGTTGAGGAAGTTAAGTAATTGAGGCTCTTTCAAACCTTTGATGACCTAAGCTGCAGTTTATATGAACATTAGTTGCTCATTTAAAATATCTGTATGCATTTGACTCTCCCATAGTTCAAAGTGGATGGAGGGGAAATGGAGAACAAGACTGTTCTTGCTGTTAGGAGAAGAGGTGATTCAAGGAGATGCACAAGTGTCCCAGGTTGGGAACTATAAGTTCAAAAAGAGTCCTCTGGGGACTGAAAGATTGTTATGCAATCCCATAATTCTGCTATCTCTTCATAAGCTCATGGCAAGGTCAGCTTGTTCTCCTCTCCTACCCCTCCAGCCTTGTGTCAGGCAGGAACTGCGTTATCGGGACAAACATCTAAGGATAGGCCTGGTTTGGGGCCTTCAGAGGCTGCACTTAGACCTCTTGGATGGCAGAGGCATGGCAGGGGTGGGGGGAGGATTGGAGCACTGGGGATGATAGTTTTAGTTTTGGGTTGGGGGAAAATGTAGGGGGTTTGCTTATGGATTCTGTATCTGCTTTGTAATTTCTATCTGTAACACTCTCTCCAAATATCATTCTGTTTTTTTCTCCAATTCATTTGAGAGCTTTGCTCTGTCGGCTCTTTAAACCCACGACAACAAGGCAAAGGTCTTACCTCGACCCAGTTGAAGGAAAAATCCAACAGGCCTTTTCAGTGTGAAACTTTCCTGCAGTTCCTCTTTTACAAAGGAGGGAGAACAAAGATGAGAAAATATGAGATCCCGACTTGATTTCCATCTCTTTTTTTAACAAGCAGGATGTGGACAATAGAATTTTTAAGTGATCTGCAGGACTTTATGCCCCGATGTTAGAACCAGTGGGAGTCCTAAGGGTTAGAGCAAATGTCGTTCATTCACTTGGTCTGTTCCAACTAAGGTGTTGTGCAAGTGCATACAAGCTACTGGTTTGTTTGTTGGTTTGTTGTGTTTTTTTTCCCTCCTAATTCTTGATGTAGTTTTTATTCCCCCAAAGCATCTGTAACTCCTTTAAAAACTGTTGTCAAATCATCTTTTAGTGTTGATGGACTGTGTAGTTGCAGGTAGTTTGGCTGCTGGTTGATCTCCCTTGGTTTAGACATCTTGAGGTCATCTGAACTTCTTTGGTTAGTGAACAGTTGTCAAGTACTTCCAAGGAGAAGTTCAGTTCATCCTGTCCTAAATCAGGTGGTTTCTTTGCTGATATGAGTTGCCCTTCTGAGTGGATCTGGTTTGGGATTTGTCTTGATTTTTGTACTGATCATAGAAGAAGGTTGGACACTATCTTAGACAAGGTCCTCTTCTTCAGACAGGTAATGAATCTCATTCACTGTGCTCAGCAATGATTTTCTTAGTGTTACTTGACAGTGAGCTTACACCATCACAAACCTGACACCTAAGAGGAAGTAAAATGGAAAACAGAAGATATCCTCAATGAAAAGCAAGGAGGCTGAATTCAAGAACTGCAAGTCTGACATCAATGAACAAATAAAAAGAAACCAAAAAATAACCCTGAATTTGGCTGAGGCTGTGACTTCTGCTTATCATCTCTGGAAAGATAACTTTCTGAATGCTTCATAGACCATTCCAACTGTGTGTGACATTCCTCTGATGTGCCAGAGACAGCTTTCTGATAAGTGCAGGGCAGCCTAGCTGAAGCCTTACACCACACTAACTTCCCTTCAGGCTTACTTTCTGCAGCATGGAATGAGTAATCCCTTTAGATTGGTATTTGCATATTGCTCTCTTTAGGCTTATTTTGTGCCAAGTGTTCATGGTAGTTTATTATGAGTCAGTAATAATGTATTTGTCTTTGTTTAAGCTGCACATCTCCCCACTTCATCAGAGGTGCGGTTGTTAGATGGAGCAGAACATCAGAAGTTGGTCTCTTTGGTCAGTGACAAAGGACAAGGAATATCTAGGGGTACTATTTAGACCAGAAGGGAAGTAAAATGTTGTAAAGCGTGGTAACTAATCAAGTAAAGCTGAAAGGGTATGAGTTACTGCTTACATGACGTATTTCTTTAATTTTGGTTCTTGTGATACTTGCAGTGAGGAAAGCTTCCTCTTTCTTCTTTATCAAGCTCTAGGTTGTAATGTTGGTACAATCAATAGGCACTCTAACCTTCAAGCAGATCTAATTCCCCTTTTCACTCAGAAACTCATCCTGAGAACTTAGAAGCAATAAACATATTTGTGGGAGGAGTGATGAATTCCTTCCCTATTCAGTTTATGTGCAACTGCTGAAATACAAACAGCTCTCTGGTGCACAAGCACAGCAAAGAAGTGGGCTGCCAAGCTAGCATCTTATACAAACCAGTGTTAGAGCTGCAACAGGAGTGGTGGATGCTTATCATTTTTTGCAGATAATGGACGGGAAGTGTCTGAACCTCCCTGCTGTATAAGTTGCATTGTATGTTGCTTTGACACCGAGAGTCTGAAGCTGTGTCTTGAATGTGAAGGATTTAGACATCTTAACCTCAAGCAATATTGAGTGCTGGTAACTGAGAACAGCTTTCTTGGAGGTGGATCTGTAGCAACTATTGGCAAATACACTGAGTGCTCATTTGCAGTCACTGCAATTTGAATATGAAGTTCTGACTTCTAAACTGTCTGCTCCTGCATCAAAAGAAAATGATTGCTCCTTTTAGCTGTAAATAAATTTGTGTTTTAGTTGAGGACACTTACGGAAGTAGAGAGCAGAAAGAGCAATTTATTATTAGATCTGTCACTCTAAAATATGTTCCCACTTTGATTCTGCTTTGAAGCATTCTCCTTTGAAGCAGCATTAAAGTATTTAAATATGTACGAGTCCTAGCAGGGGGAGATTACAAGTTGTGACACTTCATAACCTTGGGGGGCGTGTGTGTGTGTGTGTTTTTTGCCCTTCCCCCCACCCCCACCCCCAGGGAATTATTGTAAGTGAGAGTGGGGTTTTTTATTGCTTGGAATGAAAATGACCAACCATTTCAAACTGCAGAAAGATGTTTCGCCCAGTGATTGGAAAACAAACATTTTCAGTGTGTATCTGAAGTAGAAATTAGGTTTTGTAATCAATTACACCCCACTTTGTCATGCAGGTCATGAAGCTTCTGTCTAGCATTTTTAGAATGTTTCTCATAAAGTTTTCTACATACCTTGTTATTTTCAAGTATGTTCCTAATTGCAAGGTCTGTAGCGTGCATTGTGAGCTACAGAGGTGGTGTTGGTTTTCAAGCTGTTGTGCTTCGTATAAACTGTTGTCAGAAAAACCTCTGTAGTAAAGTAAAAGAATTGCCAGGTCTCTTAGACACCTGATATTTTTCTAGGTTAGGAAAGCAACATAATTAGATGGATGTCTCGTGAAGATAAGAGGAGGAAAGATGTCCTTGCCTAATATGCCTGACGGGGCAAAATGCGCTTGGAAATTGTGAAATGCTTCTGAAATTTGTGGGCTGGATTCTATGCGTTCCTCAGATTTCTGCCCTGGCCCGTGCACGTGTTTCTGCATCATGGGCCACTCTGCCTCTGATCTTACCGTGGTTTCTCACTCCTGCAAGGCTTTGAGCAGGGCCAAGAGGAGAGGCTGGGAGCAAGTACACAAATGAGCAACTCAGAACCGATTCCTTTGAATTGTATGGCTGTTTGGTTGAAGATAAGTAAATGAATTCACCAACCTTTGCCTGCAGGATTTATCATTTCAAATGCCTGTGACTGAATTTCCCATAGGCTGCTCTGCTGAGAGCTGTTGATTTAGTGTTGTCTTTCAGTGAGCAGAACATGCTAGCTTCATGTGCTTAACTCTTCAGAGATAAAATGAGACTTTCTTTCAGGCACTCCTGTAAAATGTTTTTAAGCACACACTAATTTCATATTTTCTTCCAGAAATTAAAAAAGGAAACAATTCTGCTTGTGTTATGCAGAAGGTTATAGATCATAGAATCATAGAATGGTAAGGTTGGAAGGGACCTCAAGGATCATCTAGTTCCAACCCCCTGCCATAGGCAGGGACACCTCCCACTAGTACAGCTCACTCAAGGCCTCCTCCAACCTGGCCTTGAACCCCTCCAGGGAGCAAACAGCCACAACCTCCCTGGGCAACCTGTGCCAGTGCCTCACCACCATCACTGGAAAGAACTTCCTCCTAACATCCAGTCTAAATCTCCTCTCTGCCAGTTTAAACGCGTTGCCCCTTGTCCTGTCATTGTAAGACCTTGTAAATAATCCCTCCCCAGCCTTCCTGTAGGCCCCTTTCAGATACTGGAAGCCTACTGTAAGGTGTCCTCTAAGCCTTCTCTTCTCCCAGCTGAAGAGCCCCAACTCTCTCAACCTGTCCTCATAGCAGAGCTGCTCCAGCCCTCTGATCATCCTCGTGACCTCCTCTGGAACTGCTCCAACAGTTCCATGTCCTTCCTGTGCTGGGGGCTCCAGAACTGCACACAGTACTCCAGGTGGGGTCTGAGGAGAGCAGAGTAAAGTGGCAGAATCACCTCCCTTGCCCTGCCGGCCACGCTAATATGGGACCACGCTAAGATAGGACCAGAAATCAAACCCAGAAGAACCAGTGCATGAGAAATCCTGTCCTTACATCTCAAGATCTGTATCTGCAAAGTAGCAGTCTTGCTGCTTCCTCCTCTGGCATGTTTTTACTCTCAGAAGCTGGGTGATAGTACTGAATCTTTAGCAAGCCGAGGTTTCTATCATGCTCCTGGCTTCTGTGTGACTTGTTCACCCCAAAAACATAGAGGTACATCAGTAGAATTTTGGAAGCAAAATTTGGAGTATTTTTTTTTCCTCCTTATGCCTCAGATCTACCTTAAGCAATATTATTGAAGTAGGATTTTACTTGGTTCAGTTTTACAGAGGCTAAAAAAATACAGAGCTAATTCCACAAACCAAATAATTTGAAATGGCAGTTGAAGAAAAAACATTAGCAAAGCAGAATGTTATTTAATATTTTTTAAAAAGAGGCTTTTGAAAGTTACAAAATAATCAGATGTCAACTTAGGAATGCATTTTAAAGAGAATAGAGGAAAAGATGCCATAAATAATAAACATCTTGGAAAAAACAATACACTTTATATGTAGAGGGAATCAATGTTCATCTGTTTTCTTCTCCATGCATTTTATAAAATCTATTCCAAGCTTTTTATATTGAATCATTTAGAAAAGACCACAGGAAATATGAACAAAAAAAAAAAAAAAAAAAAGAAGAAAAGCAATCTGCTGTAATAAAACAGGTATTATGTTTCAGCAATGGGAGTGCTTGACTGTAAGCAAGCAGTTTCATAGATTTCGAGGCTGGGGGTGGGGTGGGGGTGGTTGAAAGGGACTTCTGCAGATTATCCAGTCCAACAAACCCTGCTCAGGCAGGGTCACTTGTGGCAGGTTGCTCAAGATTACTATGTCCAGATAGGTTTGGAATCTCTCCAGAAGAGATGTCTCAGTATGGAGGTCTCTCTATGGCCTCTCTGGCAAGCTTGCTCCAAGGCTCTGACATCTTCACAGCAAAGAAGCTTTTTCCTTTTGTTCAGATGGAACCTCTTGGGTTCCAATTTGTGCCCATTGCATCTTGTCCTATCACTGGGAACCACTGAAAATAGTCTGGCCCTATCTTCTTGTCCTCTACCCTTCAACTCTTACTGAACATTGATCAGATCCCCTCTCAGCTGCTCTTCTGCAGACTAAACAGTCCTAGGTCTCTCAGTCTTTCCTCTTCACAGAGATGCTTTAGGCCCCTTCAGCATCTTCCTAACGTCTGCTGGACTCTCTTTGTTAGTTTCCTGTCTCTTTTACACTGAGGACTTCACAAGTGGACCCAGTACTCCAGATGCCACTTGACTAGAGCAGAGTAGAGGGGAAGGAGAACCTCCCTTGCCTTGCTGGTCGCCCTTTTCATAGAATCATAGAATGGTAAGGTTGGAAGGGACCTCAAGGATCATCTAGTCCCAACCCCCTGCCATAGACAGGGACACATCCCACTAGTACAGCTCACTCAGGGCCTCATCCAATCTGGCCTTGAACACATCCAGGGAGGGAGCATCCACAACCTCCCTGGGCAACCTGTTCCAGTGCCTCACCACCCTCACTGGAAAGAACTTCCTCCTAACATCTAGTCTAAATCTCCCCTCTGCCAGTTTAAACCCATTGCCCCTTGTCCTGTCGTTGCAGGACCTTGTAAATAATCCTTCCCCAGCCTTCCTGTAGGCCCCCTTCAGATACTGGAAGGCTACTATCAGGTCCCCTCGAAGCCTTCTCTTCTGCAGGCTGAAGAGCCCAAACTCTCTCAGCCTGTCCTCATTGGAGAGCTGCTCCAGCCCTCTGATCATCTTTGTGGCCCTCCTCTGGACCCGCTCCAACACTTCCATGTCCTTCCTGTGCTGAGGGTTCCAGAGTTCCAGAACTGCACACAGTACTCCAGGTGGGGTCTGACGAGAGCAGAGTAAAGTGGCAGAATCACCTCCCTTGCCCACCTATTTACAAATACAGATACTGTCAGAAGAGGCTACTGAAGTGTTAGCATATCTGTTGATTTGTGGGGACCATAAACTCCAACTGCATCTTTTGTTAATCTACAAAACACTGGATTTCCCAAAAAATGTGATGTCAGTATGTCCCATATGAAACTACTGTGGTCCCAAGAAGGGATGTGATCTGTTTGCCAGCAAAGAACAAAAGCAGCAAGTGCTTTTGTAATCCCCAACTTAACTTTTTATGTTTGTGAGAGTATTTTCTTCATGAACAAAACCAACTCAAAATAAAACTTTGACCATTATGGCTGAGGAGAGACCTCACTTCTCTCTACAACTTCCTGAAAAGAGGTTATAGTGAGGTGGGGGTTGGTCTCTTCTGCCTACTACCAGATAGTAGAGCAAGAGGAAATGGTCTGAAATTGTGCCAGGGAAGATTTAGGTTTGATATTAGGAAAAGGCTGCTCAGGGAGGTGATGGAATCGTCCTCCTTGGAGGTGTTCAAGAAAATTGTGGACATGGCCCTTCAGGATGTTGTTTAATGGCCATGATGGTCTTAGGTTGGTGGTTGGACTTGATGATCTTGGAGGTCTTTTCCAGCCAAAACAATTCTATGATTCTATTGTTTGTTTTGCAGAAGTGAAGATGCAGTCAATCAGATGGCTGTTACTCCTTTCCCATTACCTTCTGGCTCCCACTCTTGTATTGAGGTAAGGTTTGTGGATTATTTATTTATTTATTTATTTATTTTCATTAGGGATTGCTAAAGTAGATCGATTAATCATAATTAGCACTTTATCATAAATTCAACCTCCCCATCTAATTAATCCCTGAATCATAACATGCACTGGATAGGAGCTTGACCTAATAGGCATCTTTTCCTCTCTCTATTTTTAATCGATGTCATCAATTAGGGGTAGGCACAATCCCAAGCACAAATACAGGCTGGGTGGTGAATGGCTGGAGAGCAACCCTGAGGAAAAGGACCTTGGACTCTGGGTTGATGAAAAGCTCAACATGAGCCTGCAGTGTGCACATGCAGCCCAGACAGCAACCGAGTCCTACGCTGCATCAAGAGCAGTGTGGCCAGCAGGGCAAGGGAGGTGGTTCTGCCACTTTACTCTGCTCTCCTCAGACCCCACCTGGAGTACTGTGTGCAGTTCTGGAGCCCTCAGCGCAGGAAGGACATGGAACTGTTGGAGTGGGTCCAGAGGAGGGCCACAAAGATGGTCAGAGGGCTGCAGCAGCTCTGCTGTGAGGACAGGCTGAGAGAGTTGGGGCTCTTCAGCCTGGAGAAGAGAAGGCTTAGAGGACACCTTACGGTAGCCTTCCAGTATGTGAAGGGGGCCTACAGGAAGGCTGGGGAGGGACTATTTACAAGGTCTTGCAATGACAGGACAAGGGGCAATGGGTTTAAACTGGCAGAGGGAAGATTTAGACTGGATGTTAGGAGGAAGTTCTTTCCAGTGAGGGTGGTGAGGCACTGGCACAGGTTTCCCAGGGAGGTTGTGGCTGTTTGCTCCCTGGAGGTGTTCAAGGCCTGGTTGGACAAGGCCTTGAGTGAGCTGTACTAGCGGGAGGTGTCCCTGCCTATGGCAGGGGGTTGGAACTGGATGATCCTTGAGGTCCCTTCCAACCTTACCATTCTATGATAATAAAGGGCTGGCAAGGCATTAATGGCAAGTTATTGCTGTACATGAGGAAGGAAAATTTGCAAGTGAAAAACCTTGCCATCTCCTGTCCCACTGCTTTTTCAGATGGTTAGAGTGGTTGTGGTCAGGATCTTTTGTCTGGGACACTGATATCTTCCTCCACAAGTCAGCATTTTTCAGGGGAAAACCTCCACCTTCTATGCTCCTTGACCCTCAGAACACCTTCCCAACAGCATCTGTAGAAACAAAGTAGGAATGAGCAGTTACGGTAAAAGAGGTCACTGTGTACAGGGATTGCATTACAAGAGCCTCTCGAGACGATCCCAGCCTGAGAGCCCAGGTTCACCACTTTATCCTGTGCTCCAGCATCAACTCTCTCATTCCTTCTCACTTGTTCCCTGGAGGAACAGACAAGAGCTGCTTAAACAGTGAGCTCTGCTACACAGTGTTGTAGCATAGAATCTTCTAGTGCAAAGAATTCCTTGGTCTGGTAATGTTACCAGTGTTTGTCCTCATTCTGGTTGCATTCTCAGCTCCAGTGTAGACCAGTGGCTCTCCTGCACCACGAATTGGTGCAGCGTCACCACGTTGTTAGCACTTTGACATCTCGGTGTGGTGTAACTAAATTATCTAGATTAAGTACATGGTTGCCCTTACTATTGCCTTTTAATTCTATTTCTATTGGAAATAATAAAGCAAAAGATGCTTTATAATTGAATTGGGTTTTGGTCTTGCCTCGAATTGATAAATTAATGTGCACTGAACTCCTGATATTTCAATGAGCGTTGCAGTGGTGCCACAGCACCATGCCAGGTAACACTCCTGTTTGCACACTTGCTATTGCTTTCCAGATTGTATTACCACTGATGTCTACTTCCATACAGGCATAAGGCTGTACAGTTCAAGAGCTGCTTAGGATTTTGTTTGGATCAGAGTAATTTTTGTATGGTGTTTTGGCTTTTCTTTCTCTGCTCCATAAAAGCAGCCTGTCCCAGGTGCAGCTGGTGGATTGCAAATAACCCTACAATTTACAGAGCCTGAGTTCATTTATTTTTGTTGACTTTTTAGTACCTGCATTTGTTCCCAGATTTGTTTAATATTTGTTCCTTCAGGATGATCCACAAAGCTTTGTTTAGGCACATTCTGTGCTGTGGTCAAAGCACAGTTTTATAGAGTGGTTCATGTGGAATGGACCTTTAAAGGTGATGTACTTCAACCCCTTGCCTTAACAGAGGCATTCTCAACTTAAGCAGCTTGCTCAGAGCCCCAAACAACCTGACTTGGAACGGTTCCAGGGATGGGCCATCTACCACCTCTCTGGAAAACATGGGCCAGGGTCTCACCACCTTCAGTGTCAGAAATCTCTTCCTTCTCCCTAGTCCAAATCTCCTTCTTTTAGTTTAAACCATCCCACCTTGTCCTGTTACAACAGGCCCTGCTCAGAAGTCTGTCCCCAGCTCTCTGATCAACTGCTTTAAGCACCGAGAAGGCCAGGTTAAACAACCCCAGCTCTCTCAGCCTGCCCTCACAGCAGAGGGCTTCCAACCCTCTTATCATTGCTCTGGCCTCCTCTGGCTCCACTGCAACAGATCCATGTCTGTCTTGTGCTGAAGACTCCAGAGCTGGCCCCAGGTAGGGTCTTAGCAGAGAAGAGGGGCAGAATCCCCTCCCTCCACCTGCTACCCACTCTGCTGGGGAGGTAGTCCAAGATATGGTTTGCTTCTGGGCTGTAAGTGCATAATGCTGGCTTGTGTTCAACTCTTCACCCTCCAGCACCTCCGGTGGGTGCAAAGTATCAGCTACTCTTTATCCCTTCGTCCCCCAAACTATGTTGATACTGAAGGTTGCCCCAACCGAGGTGCAGCACCTTGCACTTGGCCTTGTTGAACCTCATCAGGTTCAACCCACTTCTCAAACCTATTCAGGTCCCTCTGGTGTCATGTGCAAACTCTTTTGAGAGTGCACTTGATCCCACTGTGTTGCTAATTAAAGTGCCTCAGCATGTGGAACCCGAAGTGCTCAACCTAATGTTCAGTGCCTGCCTGTAAGAGATAGATGCTTGAGAGTTGAATTTCATGCATTAATGGCAAGCTCTTACTATTTACATTGTGTCTGTTCTGTAATTGCAGTCTTTTACTTCTAGTTAGTGTCTTTGCATTCTATAAAATAAAGGTAACCAAAAGCTACTGGTTTTGTACAGGAATCTCTAGTGCTTTCCTTTGTCAGCTCTTCCTGCCTTTAAATAAAGCAAACCAAAACTGACTGTGCATTAAATCTCGAAATTATGTCTTCAAATGTCTTTGAAATACCAAATAAATATTTGACGTTGTGTGTCACACTGCACATGAAACTTGTCAGATCACATTAAACAGCCTGGCTAGTGTAACAGAGTATCAGGCTGCAATAGTTAGCTGGTACTGTTCTCATCATTTCCTTCATCTTATCTCTTTATCTTCATTAAGATATTTTGGTATGGAAAATAATAAACGAGGTCTTTTTTCTTCATCTTATCTCTTTAACTTCATTAAGATGTTTTAGTATGGAAAATCAAAAATGTTTCATTACATGGAGCAGTAGGGTAGGATAAGACTATGTTGTTATCTAGTACTGTGGGCATGCCACCAGAAGCAAAGTATATTAAATATTAGTTGCTGGCAAATATGTTTTTGAAAGTTTCATCAGGAAGCCACAGAACAAGATGGTGTGGAAAAGCAGTGAACAGTATGAGCCTTTGTGCAAATGTAGAGATACTTCACCTGCTCATTCTCATTCTGCACTTCAAAATGTATGAGAATTCAGAAAAAATTTTGCTTCTAGGACTGAAGATCTTGAAATTCTATTTGTTGCACATAGTCCATTTTGCCTTTACAAAAACTCTGAATTTGGATCAAAGGCTTAGGTGTATTAAACTTGTTTTAAAAATAAAGTAAATCAAAATAATAGCTCACAAGTCCTTTCAGATTCTGGACCAAGCTGATTTAAAGAAGGGGAGGTGAATTAACACATCAAAGTTTGCATGAAACTGAATTAATGATACTGTAACCTCTTAAATTCTAAAAGTTTTTCCATAAAAGATACCATTTATCTTTAATTGTCAGTATGCAGAGAAAATATTTTTTTTTTCTTGCAAGCTTATATTTCTTAAATATATAACAATTATTACCTTGGGAAAGTAACAGACAAGCTTTATCTACTTAGTATGGTATTATTTTATCTTTCAAGGGCCATTTTTGTTGGGAATCTTCTATAGAAAGAGAAACATTTCCTGCAGAAGAAAGTTCTGAAGCACATCTAGGAGGAAATAGTTGTGTCTGTTGGGCCATTCCCTTCATTTGCTGGTTCTACAATAGTTGTCATCAAATACCATTTGCAGTATTCTCACAGTAACCCTAATCTGGAGGCTACATTTACACTTTCTGGTTGAGGAATGAGTTCCAGTGTTGGTTTAAGCCTGCTGACCTCAGTGGCCGTGTCCTCAGCTTTACCAGGTCCTCCAGAGTGGAGCACTGAGTTCTGCTGCCACCAACCTGTTCAGACTGTATGAAGGAAACTGAGTTTCCTTCACATACCAAATGTGTGTGAGACTCTTGCTCCCAACAGGAATGAGGAGGAGGTCTTTTAATAGAAACTCATCAGTCTTCACAGTTAATAGGGGTTAGTCTGGCCTTGAAAGGTGACCCAGATCTGCACTTCAGTGCTGGTGTTGGACAACCTCATGGTACTTTGGGCTAGGCAAGTGGAGAACAAGGTCTGTCTTTCAAAACTCTTAGCAGTTATTTGTCTCCTGATGTTAGAATGTTTTAATCTTGGACCTTTTTACTTTTTCATGCTGCTACTTGTTTAGAAAGACAAAAGAAAAGGTAAAATTGCCTGTGTGTTTTTTTTTGTTTTTTTTTTTCCTTTAGCTATTATGGGGGATCACAGCTCTGTTTAAAACTGTTATCAATTCTTTCTACCAGGATCATGGTGGCACGGAACCTACCAGCAGCGAAGATGACCCAAGTTTGGAAGTTCTTATGAAAAGCTTGACAGATGAGATGTCCAACAAAGCTGTAAGTGACTTAAAGTGATACTTGATGACTAGAGCTCAGAAAATGAAGGCTTATTGGCTTTATTTGCTTTCTCTCCACCTTTGTATTGGAGTATTACCACCCTCTTGTCAAACAATATCCAGTGTATATAAAGAATAGAATCAAGCTCTATATCCATAAACTGTTATCAGGAACTAAGGAGTTAGTATAACCTGTTCAAAGATTGAGATAAGAGGTTTATGTGGCATTTTGGCCCCCTCTTGAGTTCTTTCCCAGTGAGGGGATTGAGTTTCCACTCTTGCCATCCCTGTGTGAAAAGATTCAGAAGAAAACATGGCCTGTAGATCATATTCTAATTTATATTCATAGCTTCATAAATTCTAAGGCCAAAATGTCTATTATCATAATCTAGTCTTGCCTCCTGAATAACACAGCTATAGAGTTACTCTCAGTAATTTCTACATCAAGCCCATAACTCCTGGTTTAATGTGGTCCTGTCAGTGTGCACTGTAATAAATACTGAACTTCTCATTGATACGGATGGAGGCTTTTTGTTGCTTAATATGTCAAGATTGTGCATTATTAGAAACCTGAAAGTCCTGCAGGGCGCAGTTCTAATCTTTTTTCTGGACTCTGTTAAAAGTTTGAAATGGGGAAAATACTAAGCATGCTGAGAAGTGACTAACCTAGAGGTACATCAAATTTGCTGAGACAGTCATAGAATCATAGTATGGTAAGGTTGGAAGGGACCTCAAGGATCATCCAGTTCCAACCCCCTGCCATAGGCAGGGACGCCTCCCACTAGTACAGGTTACTCAAGGCCTCCTCCAACCTGACCTTGAACACCTCCAGGGAGCAAACAGCCACAACCTCCCTGGGCAACCTGTGCCAGTGTCTCACCACCCTCACTGGAAAGAACTTCCTCCTAACATGCAGTCTAAATCTTCCCTCTGCCAGTTTAAACCCATTGCCCCTTGTCCTGTCGTTGCAGGACCTTGTAAATAATCCCTCCCCAGCCTTCCTGTAGGCCTCCTTCAGATACTGGAAGTCTTTTAGTCCAACAGTCTTTTTCAAGGAGGACATTGGCTGGGGCTTCCTTTGTGTTCACAGTGTGTGTGTGCTGTCCTCAGCTAAGGAAACTTGACATTCCTGGATTGTTTGTCCCCTAGATGTCTTTTTCCTGCTTCATCAAGTCTTTTGAAAAGAGTGTCCTGGGTTTACAAATATTAATAGAATATACATAATGTTCTGTAGCTAGTGTTTAATTAATGCCTTCATGAATTCCAGGAGTCAGGAAGTGTTATGTGCTATTCAATCACTTGAATTAATCACCCATGTAAAATAGATTGGTTTGTGTTCCTAATGGATTTTTTTTTTAATGGATTATTTGTGTATTAGCTTTGTGCAGAATTCTTCTTTGGAATACAGTGAACCAGGGTTTTATTGTAGGTATTTACAGGTGTAAGTCACCAGGTTTTACTGCTGTTCTTCTAATCTTGGCAAGAAACTTTTGAGGGTTTATAAGGTAATATGAAAACCTACTCTAAGACTGAAGTGACTAAAAATACACAAAATGTACTACACAAAAAGGTGTAGGGTGTTCTTATGAAGAAAAAGAGGCTGAAGAGAGACCTTCTGTGCCTTGTTTTTTATAACATGGTGGTTGCTACTAGAGCCTAACAACACTTGACCATTGATCTCCGTAGATCTCTTCCAACCTCTAACATCCTTTGATCCTGTTAGTGAATTTCTCAGTCATACCACAGGAGAAATCAGGAATGTAAAAGTCAACAAGTGAGGTCAAATTCACCAAGTAAATAAAAAAATGTGTGCTTATCAGCAGAGATCTTCCACAAGTATGCACAGCTCAAAGCACAGGCAGGATGTCTCACCAAAGGACAGCTGTAATAAAAAAAAAAAAGAAAAAAAAAATCACATAATTCTCTATTCATTTCTTGCTGATAAATTTGTCAGTCTCTCCCAAGGTACTTTTGGTTGTCACTTCATCACTTGAAAAAGTGCAAGTTACATAATGGACGTAATTTTGAACTTGGATGATAGGAGAGGAAGAAAACTTTGTATCTGAACTGGAGCCAACAGAAGTGCTAGGCAAATCTGCATGCTTGTGAGCTGAGGCTTGGGGTGGCCTAGTAGAAGGTTGTGGTTTTCTGAGCACTGCAGCTATCTGGTGTCACTGGGAAAGAATCGATAAATGTTCTCAAAATGTTCTCAAAACTCTCAGCTTTACAAAGGTGCAAATGGCTCAAGCAGTGGCTGTGCATGCTCTGAGGCACCTTGCATCATTAGTGTTCTTGCAGAGCATGTACATGATTCAGTGTCCTGTAGATGGAATAATTAACCTGAGGTTCAGTATGTAAGAATGGATTCATTTTCCTTCAGAGATCTGAACTTGGAACAGCACTGTCTGTCTATACCACAAACACAAAACATGTCCTTGAAACTCTGTCAAAGGAGGGGCTTTGTAAAAATGCTTTTAGATGTATTTGAGAGAATTGAATTAGATTAAGCCAGTCAGGTCTCAGGCTCATGACAAATGCTGAGTGTACAGTCAGAGCTTGAGGGGCTGGGAATCTTTTTATTTTGTTCAGGTACCTTTGTCATTGTCTGGGTTACATGGAGAAGATCAGAAAGATTTAAAGGGTAATGCTTGGTGCAGACTTAATGTCCACGACGAACCTTCAGGATTTAGTCACATAGCAGAATGGGAAAGGGAATTATGAAGTGATTTTTTCATCGCTCATTGAAACAGTTCCTCATAAAATGACAAAGCAGTCTTCCCATTTCTCCCCTGACACCTCTGATAATGCAATGAGATCACCACTTTACGGTTTTGGGTTTTTTTTGTTGTCCATTTGGATAATAGTTATAACAGGCTTAGAGAAAAATGCAGGGAAAAAGGAAAATTCAGGAAAAAAAAAACTAACAAACCAAAACCAACCTGTGAGACCTGGCGTGGTTTAATCTCATAAAAGTCCAGGAAACAAGGCCAGTATTTCAAGCTCAGCTACCTAAAACTTGATTTATGTATTATTTTTTTATAATGCATGACTTGTCATCTTCATTAGAAATTCTTTTGAGATGCAGAATCTCTCTCTTGTCTTTTGAAGTTGGTACTCAGCTTTTTCTGGGAACCAGACTGTTTATCAGGTTTTTTAATCATGGGGTAAGATAACTAAATACTGTGATCAAAGTGGCCTAACTTTGGCTAGGAGCTAACAAGGGGAGGACACTGTAACTGCCTAGAAGCAGTTGTAGGAGGAGGAGAGAAAAAGGATTTTATTAATGTCTTGCAAGAATATGGGAAGAAATTATGATACAAGTGGAGCCCCTGATTGAAGTGTCATTGTTTGAGATATTTATAATGAAGCTGGATGGTGCATTTTAAGCAGTTACTTTAAGTAACTGCTTAACAGCTAACAGCATACTCGGTGCTGCTGATGACTGGCAACAAAGGGAGGGTGTAGGAGAGAGCAGATGATTTTGAACCCCTTCCTGCTGTAGACACCAAAGGGTCTGTACAGTTGTCTGCTAGAGGCTGTCCTGGTTGCTCCAGAGGACACACTTCATTCTGCTTTAAAGCTTCATGTTGCTTAGGAACAATGTAGACCATGCATGATCATGTCCTCCCCAGAAATCCCTTCCTTCTGTTTTATGCCTTCAAAACTCTTGGGTGTGGTTTTAGTAATTCCTGCTATTCCCTGTATTCATACTTGGGTTTTTCCACTTCTAAGTTCTGGGCTTTAGCTTTATGTTGTGCTACAGATGTCCTTGTGTGAAAAAAAGTTAATCAGTGTGCTTGCCTAGAATCATCATTTTGAGATGTGGAGGATATTTTGTTTCAGCTGCTGGGACAGTTTCAGTGTGCCTCACTTTCTTGACTTTTTTAGGATGTGAAAAGCAAAGCTGACAAACCAGTAGTGGCAGATCAGCAGGAAACAGAGGAGCAACTCTCAGAAAATGTGTGTACTTACGTTAACCAATGAGGAGGGGGGATCTGGGGGCTTGCCTTGGTTGGAAATTGAACAATTTATGAAAGGGAAAGGGTTAACTGGAGAGACTTGAAAATCATTTTGTGGATGAACACTTCCTAAATTACTTCCTTCTCTTAAGTATGTGGAAATAGTCACACAGGCTGGTGTAAGGATGTTCTTTGCTAATTGAAAGTAAACAAAACCATGCGTGTTATTTGGTAGGAGAGACACAATTGAAAAAGGTGAAGTCCTGTCCTTACTTCCTTCATGAGCATTTCTGGAAGCACAGTTATCTAGTTGTCCCAATTTTCCCTTTCTGTATGAAGGGATTGTTTCCAGCTCATCTGTGCTGACTACTTGCTTTACTTCTATTGACATAGGGGATTTAGTAAGATGCAATAATCAACAGCTAATGATAATATCAATACAACACACCTTTCTGTGACTGATAACGCATCTGTCTTGCTTCTGCTTTGCATCTAGGTCCTCCAACAGATCAAACAACCCAAGTCCTCAACAAAAGTACCAGTCAACTTACAGGAGATACCCCTGGTGCCAGCACCTACCTACCTTTCTCCAGAGACAGAAGTCACCAGCCATAGTATGAAGCAGTTATTTTTTCCACCAGTCCAGTGTATCCTTAGCACCCTAACCGAAGACAGATCTGTTTTTTTTCCAGACACCTTTTGCTGAGATTTTTTCTTTGAACATCCAATAACCTGTTTCATTTTATAAAGTGTTTGTGTTTTTCTCTTATTTTACAATTTATTCTGTGAGGGCTTCAAGGTGTCTTTGCTGTTTCTTCTGGACTGTTTAGTCTGGAGAAGAGAAGACTGAGAGGAGAGCTTGTCAATGTATACAAATACCTGAGGGGTGGGTGTCAAGTGGATGGGGCCAATCTTTTATTGCTGGTCAGCAGCAGTAAGACAGGGACAAACTTCTTTACAGTGAGGGTGACGGAGCACTTGAACAGGCTGCCCAGAGTGATTGTGGAGTCTCCTTCTCTGGAGACTTGCAAAACCTGCCTGGATGCATTCCTGTGCAAACTACCCTAGGGGATCCTGCCTTGGCAGGGAGTTTGGACTCGATGATCTCTGGAGGTCCCTTCCAACCTCTAAAGTTCTGTGATTGTTTCTCTTTTTAATTATAACAGAAGGAAGGGCAGTTTGGGACATCCTGTCTATCCCATGCTGCTGGAATGTAGAATCATAGAATCAATCATTTTGGTTGGAAAAGATCTATAAGATCAGAATCCAACCATTATCTAACTCTACCAAGTCTGATGCTAAACCATGAAACATGGGCTTATCTGTCCTGAATGGACTGCACCTTACATTGAGTGTCTTTCCAGGTGTTTACTCTGAAGATTTACTCCCAGAACTCCAGAGTAATTCTCATTTAGAGACTTCAGAAGTGACTCAGAGCAGTCTTGTAGCTCAGTTTAGACTGGTAAAGGTGAAGAGCTAAAGACAAGAGCGTCATTAGTTGCTCTTGTACAATTCTTTTGATGGTTTTCATTTACTGGTTGAATAGTGTGACTTTTCTCTTTACCTTTTCATGTTCTCAGGCATCCTTCCACCTCCATTGCCTGTGGATCCAGCAACATGTCCTATAATTTCAGGGCAGGAGATGCCTATAGAAATATCTAAGGGTCGGTCAGGCCTAGGGCTCAGCATCGTCGGGGGGAAAGACACTCCACTGGTGAGTTTCTATTGAACTAATATTTACTGTCTCTTAAAAGAATAGAAGACAAAGAAAATGTAGAAGCTAATGATGCTATTAATCTGTAATTGCTCTAATGAGTTGTTCAGTAGAGGGAGGAGAAACCAACGGCTACAATCTCCAATATCAAATTGATAACTCTGCCTTTAGCAGATCAGTTGGTTTTTGTTCCTGTTTAAATTGAAAAGTTTGCAGATTATGTTTTCTTTCTTAACCACTGTGAATTAAGAGTTTCAAGCAGGTAAGATAACAGAATGGCTGGACTAAAAATGAATGTTACAGAAGTAGAGCTACTTCAGCAAGGTTAAGACCTCTGTCTTGAGAGCGTAAATGCTTAGTGGCTGTTTAAAAGGTGATTTATCTCCCTGCCTGCAGAAGCCCTTGCTGAACAGAGGTAAACCAAAGGTAATCTTTTATTGCTTTGTGTCTTTTTGCTTGATTTTGCTCTTGGATATGTTTTTTTTTTTTTTAAGAATATTATCTTCACCTAAGTTAAAATGCATCAGTTCAAGTGTGAAGTCATCAAGGTAGTTATGCTAAAGCCTTCTCTACCTCTGTTTCCACTCCACTCTACCTTTAAGAGCTGCTGTGTCACAATACAACAGAATGTCAGACTAGGTTTTTTAAATGTCAGATTCAGTTCTTTCAGTAAACAAGTCTGCTGCAGAGGTGTCTTTACTGGGTTCTGCTGAATCCTCTGCTTAAGGCAATGAAGCTGCTCTCTTAACATGTAGTTGGGCCCAAAAATATGGTGCTGTACCATTATGTAGTGAAGTGCTGAGAACATCAGCAGCTACAGACAGTTGCAAAGTAGTAAATCTTTTTCCAGACCAACAAACAAGAGGGAAAAAAAGGGAGGGGGAGAAAA